>CM056050.1:449160693-449648193 GCA_029574335.1 Rana kukunoris
GGTGGATAGCAAGAAAGTTGTAAAAAAACAAAGTGTTAAAAAAATGTAAATTAAATAAATAATAATACAAAAAATTGTAAAGCCCCCTACCCCCCCCAGTGCTCACGATGCACATGCAAACGCATATGTCATTCCCCACCACGTACCGTGGGTATAGAAAAGAATCACCACCTCTAAAATAAACAAATGTTGTTGCTTTGTGCCTTAAATGAAGACACACAGTTGCTGTTTTATCCAGGTTGTATTTACGCAGTGCAATTATAACATCCAAAGAGAAAGATATAACCACCAACATCAGAGAAAAAATAAGTAAAAGAGAATCACTGAGTTGCAGCCTGTGCATTTAGGGCACCACGGGCGCTGCCCCCCTGTTATCCCAGCCAACCCCCCCATAGGCATAATGGATAGATTCATGCATTGAAAATCTATGGACTGACTTAAAGACTGCAGACACAAATGGTGACCATCAAATGCAAACTGAACTTGAGCAGATCTGCAAAGAGTGGGCAAAAATGTGTAAAGTCTAGATGTGCAAAGTTATTAAAATAAATAAATAATATAAATAAAACCCAATTTTTGGTTTCAGTGGAAGGCATTGTACCCCATCTCTGGTGTCAGTGGGAGCATTGTACCCCATTATTGGTGTCATGAGGCCCAGTTGTTGGTGTCATTGTAGGAATTGCCCCATTTATTGGTGTCATTGTAAGGAATTGTGCCCCCTGTCTGGTCTCAGTGGGGGTAATTTACCCATCATTGTTGTATCAGTGGATAAATAGTGCCACAAGGGCCAGATAAAAAGCAAGCAAAGGGCCATTTCTGGCCCCCCCGCCACCATTTGGAGACCCCTTGGTTTAGATAGTCAGCTTAGAAGCTATAGGTACAGGAGTGCCTTGGCACCCTCACACACCAAGCAAGGCTTTTTTTCAGGGGGGACTTGGGGGAACTCAGTTCCACCACCTCTAGCTTAGACCCTTTGGTGCCTGCTCACCACAATTGTTCTGGTTTCTGTGTTTACAAGTGACAGCTCTGCACTTGTGTGTAACCACCTGAACTCTGCATTCTGTATGTAATGCAATCTTGGTATTAAATGCCCCTTTAAGACCCTTCTACTGATTTGTTAAATCTGAATACCCCACAAAACGTATTCCCCTCACTGTAACTATTTCCCTGAAAAAAACCCTTGCAAACCCCAAGGAAAGCACATATTTTTACTAATCCAAAATTCCAACCACTTATATACTAGCATCATATCTGCACTCACTCACCCCCCACATATGAACATTCCATTTTAGAATTTACCCATAACATCACACACTCCAACTTCACCTCAGTGCCAAATTCCACTTTTAGAGACAATGGGCATTATTTTCACTTAAAGGCAAATACCACTTGCACCACAAGTGCTAAATTACAAGTGCAAAGTGCACTCTTTGGTTAGAATTCGCACTCCCACTCCAGGTTGTGTACTGAACTTGATAGGGGACCTCGCAAAAAAAATTAAAAACAGCATATTTAGTTTGCACATGATTGGATAATAAAATCAGCAGAGCTTCCCCTCATTCAGATCTACCCCTCAGATTTTACAGTGACTGCACTTCCAAGTGCACTTTCCTTGCAATTTTAAGTGCACTGGTAGTTTGCACTTGTAGTGCAAAGTGGATTTGCCTTTCATAAATAACCCCCAGTGTGACAGTTGCTTATGCATTGTATTAATTTATTTTATTGATTTTCTTTTTTACAGATTAAATTACAATGACGATTGCACGTGGTCAATGGCCCAACTTCTACAAACTGCAGACTAGCTCTTGTGGATCTGCGACAGTTCAAATTGTAGCTGGATACTTCGTTGCATTTTTTGTATTTTGGAAGCACTACTTGTGATTTTTTTTGGATAATACATTGTATTCTATCTGAATGAAGTTAATTACACAAGTACCTTTGGCAAGAAAAAAACATCAACATCCCATTAAACTGCCAGAGATAAACAATGTCTAAGAACGCGGAAATACTCAATTTTTCTTATTTGTTGGATCAAGAACGAGAGGCGATATTGGCTGTGCTGAAAAGAGATGAGACCTGAAGAAAGTAGAGGACAAAAGAGTACGGTAAGACGAGTGTAGTTTGGCCACAACTCAAAACACTTAAAATAGCTAAACACTGTAAGAATTTCACAAGAAAATTTTCATTTTAAGAATGTTTGTTTGTTTTTCTTATCATTAAAGGGGTTGTAAAGGAAACAAATTCCCCCTAAAAAGCTTCCTTTACCTTAGTGCAGTCCTCCTTCACTTACCTCATCCTTCCATTTTGATTTTAAATGTCCTTATTTCTTCTGAGAAATCCTCACTTCCTGTTCTTCTGTCTGTAACTCACCACCGTAATGCAAGGCTTTTTTCCTGGTGTGGAGAAAGCTCTTGAGGGGGGAGGGGGGGGGGAGAGCAGGAGTGTCAGGACGCCCACTAACACACAGCTCATTTCTCTATCTGCAAAGTAGAGAGTGTCCTGATCCACCTGCTTGTCCCTCCCCCCTCAAGAGGCTTTCTCCACACCAGGGAGAAAGCCTTGCATTACTGTGTGGAGTTACAGACAGAAAAACAGGAAGTGAGAATTTCTCAGAAGAAATAAGGACATTTAAAAGCAAAATCGAATGATGAGGTAAGTGAAGGAGGACTGCACTAAGGTAAAAGGAAGCTATTTAGGGAAAAAAAATAATTTCCTTTACAACCCCTTTAATTGAGTTCATATCGACATTCATTTTCAGTGGCAAGAAAATTCAAAGAAGCAGAATGGAAATATTTTCTTGAACAAACAAATTTCTAACAGTGTACATGGTTTTATTTGGGAAAAGTAAATTCTAGAGATGCACCAACATTTTGGCGCCGAAACATTGTGTTTTGGTCATTTTACCGATAATGAAAAAAGGTGCAGATAATGGCACAGAAAACACAGGCGTGATTTTGCTGCCATTTTACTGTGCTTATGGTGTGTTTTTCACAGATCATGTAACTCAAAAACCACATAAAAAAACGTTACACAGGTGTGTTATTGATGCGTTCTTGCTGCGTTTTTTTTTAACCACTTTCAGCCTGGAAGATTTGGCTGCTCAATGACCAGGCCATTTTTGTGATTCAGCACTGCCTCGTTTTAACTGACAATTGCTCGGTAGTACATCGGT
The DNA here is from genome assembly GCA_029574335.1 of Rana kukunoris. NCBI lineage: Eukaryota > Metazoa > Chordata > Amphibia > Anura > Ranidae > Rana > Rana kukunoris. The sequence continues at coordinate 449,163,866 of CM056050.1, forward strand.
GTACACAGACAAAATTATTGTCATTTTTTTCCCACAAATAGAGCTTTCTTTTGGTGGTATTTGATCACCTCTGCGAGTTTTATTGTTTGCGTAATAAAACAAAAGAATAGCCTCAATTTAAAAAAAAAAACACAAATGAGGGTTATTTAATAAAGGCAAATCCACTTTGCACTACAAGTGCACTGCAGATGCACTGAAAATGCACTTGGAAGTGCAGTCACTGTAGATCTGAGGGGAAGATCTGAAATGAGAGGAAGCTCTGCTGATTTTATCATCCAATCATGTGCAAGCTAAAATGCTGTTTTTTATTGCCCTTGCATGTCCCCCTCGATGTACAGTGACTGTACTTATAGTGCAAAGTGGATTTGCCTTTAGTAAATAACCCCCAATATTTTTTACTTTTTTTACTTTTTGCAGTAATAAATATCCCCATTTTTTTTTTTAAACACATTTTTTCCTCAGTTTAGGCTGATATGTATTCTTCTACATATTTTTGGCATAAAATCGCAATAAGTGCATATTGATTGGTTTGCACAAAAGTTATAGCGTCTACAAAATAGGGGATAGATTTATGGCATTTTTATTATTATTATTTTTTACTAGTAATGGCGGTAAACAACGATTTTTATCAGGACTGCGATATTGCAGCAGACAGATAGGACACTTTTGACACATTTTTGGGACCAGTGACATCTATACAGCTATCAGTGCTATAAAAATGCACTGATTACTATGTAAATGTCACTGGCAGGGAAGGGGTTAACATAGGGGGCGATCAAGGGGTTAACTGTGTACCCTAGGGTGTGTTCTAACTGTGGGGGGTGGGGACTGAGTGACTAGGAGAGATGACAGATCGGTGTTCTTACTTCGTATGAACACACGATCAGTCCCCGTCCCCTCAGAGAAGCAGGATCTGTGTGTTTACATGGTCATCGCCGGGCACTTGCATGAACCCCCTAGTGGCCAAAAGGCAAAGCGACATTAGGTAATGGCGTTTTGACCAAGGGAGCCAACCTGCCACAGTAAAAACTGCAGCGGCTGGTCCAGAAGAGGTTAATTAATATCAACGGAGAGGCGCATTTTTGATGCGTTTTTTAAGCTTAACTGGCCAAAAATGCAGCAAGATTTTTAACACCACAACAGGAACGCAGCCAAGCAGTGTGAAGACATACATAGAATTTAAAGGGATGCATTTTCTTGAGATTTTTTTGAGCTAAAGGTGCTGATAATGGCCCACAATAAATTCATATTCATTTAAATTCATAATATTAATTAAAAAGTATATAATATATATATATATATATATATATATTATATATATATATAAAATATTATTTTTATTTTTTCTAGAATTTGTAAAAAAAAAAAAAAGGATTTATACTGTAGGTTAAGTTGCTGATATGCATAAAGAAAAAATCATGTTTATATGGAATTTATGAAAAATCAGCCCATAGTGCCTTTTACAATAGAATATGTAGGAGTAAATTTGTTTCATGTAGATTGCTGCTTGGGTTTCCAAATAGAGTCATGCATTTCATTATTGATTTTTCAGCCTTTGGTAGATACTGGAGGGTTAACCCCCTGACAGCTTCTTATATCTCTCAGGAAATCTATTAGTGGGATCTTGGTACTCAGTCTTCATGCCAACTGATTTATTGTAAATGCTGTTTCTCCTGACAGGAGAAAATAAGCATTATAAAAACGTTTAGGTGTGCTTAGTCACATTTAGGTGTTATGGTGTTTATTTCATTGGCCACAATTTTAACTTACTCTGGGCATTGAGATGAATAAACGCTCAAGCATCCTAGTGCTTAGGCGCATTTACACATGTTTAGCAAACATTTGGTGTTTTTATGCACAAAAGCTCCTCTCCTTAATGCTATTCCTCTGCTTCCTTGAAAAGGATTTTTGCCTCTAAACGCTGCTGCTCCTAAAATCATCAAAAAGCCTATGTGGAGGACTCAATGGGGGGAGATTTACTAAACTGTGGAGAGTGCAAAATCTGGTGCATCTCTGCATAGAAACCAGTCAGCTTCCAGGTTTTATTGTCAAAGCTTAAGTGTATGTAAACCCCCAACATTTTTTCACAATGTAGAGTATAATATTTCCTATCATCTGTGCCCAGTCTTGCCACACAGAGTTAATCCAGCTCTGATCAATCCTCTTTTATTGTTCAGTGAAAATTAACAGAATTCCAGATAAAAACCTGTCTAAATAAAAAGTCTGTTTCTCTCTTCTTGCTTTGAGTGACAGGTTATTTACATATCTAGCTTGGACATGTTTATCATAATATGAGGTGACCCAAAGTTCATTGTATATTACCAGGATGTGTTATGTGGGGGAGGGGTGGATTTCTCCCTTTTTTACTGTGAATCACCTCATGTTTTTCTTTGAGAAAACCTATGTGGAACTCGACGATAAAAAAGTTCTCTTTTTCCTCGTCGTCGGGATTCTCAATTTCCTCTTTGTATTCCTCGTCGGGCTGGTTTTCGACGAGAAACACGTTTGTGTGTATGCATAGAAACCCGCGCATGCTCAGAATAAAGTACGAGACGGAAGCGCACCTTCGGTAAAAGTAGCATTCGTAATGGAGATAGCACATTTGTCACGCTGTAACAGACTGAAAAGTGCAAATCGTCTCTTACCTAACTTTTACTTAACACGCAGTAAAATGAGATTAGCAAAAGCAGCCCTAAGGGTTGTGCCAGTGGAATCAAACTTCCCCTGCCGTCGTATGTGTTGTACGTCACCGCGTTAGAGAACAAGGAGATTTGGTCTTGACTGTGTGTACGCAAAGAAAGCTTGTCAAGTTTCTCGAGAAGCCTAACAAGGAACTCGTCGAGAAAAACGATGTGTCTTTTACGACGAGTTCCTCGGTCGTGTGTACAAGGCCTCAGGCTGCAAGGCAGAAATGTGCTGCGGTGCTGCTTAGCACTTCCTTTTCTCATTCATCATCATCCTCAGTACATCAACAGCGCAGGGCGTCAGTGAAGCAGCTGTTGCTTTTTTTGTTTCTTTGCCATAGACTGACTCATCCTGTGTACACATTTACATCTCTATAATAATGAAGCAAAAGATTTTGTGGCTTCATGCCACATCTGTGGACCCTTCCAATGGATCTTTTGGTAGTTTTGATCGCTGGTTTGAAACCGTTCTGTATTCAAAAATTGCATGAACGATATTATGATAAACGAAAAGCTAACGTCCCTCACCTCTGACACCCACAGTAAATTTCTCAAGGTCTGGCAACCTTGGATAATGAGTCACCAATCTTCTAGATTTAATACTCAACTTCTTTCAATTTAGGGACCTCTGGATGCCCCCCTCCCCCTCCCTTTTTTCCCCCTCTCTCTTACGGACTCTTTACCCCCTCCTTTTTTTTCTTGTCTGTTTCTTCTCTCTTTGATAGATCTCCTTTTCTATCCTTTATAGTCCACCTGTTCATTGCACTTTTCTGGGTACTTCTCTCTGAGACTCTGATTTATGGGGTCTTTCAGTGCTGTTGGTTGTGGAATCGCAGGACACTCGGAACAGAGTGATTAAGCACAATTACACTAAATCATTTTACTTTTTACCTGGTTTTTTGTTTTGCAATTTACCTGATAATTGTGCAGTTAGTCTCTGGATGTATGTACCTTTTATCCTCTTATTGTAACATTTGCTGTTGTAACACATATACAGTATCCCGTTATTGGGACTCTCCTTGTCATTATGTATTTGATGTACCCATTACATTGTTGTACTGATCTGCTGTTTCTTTTTCTATTAATAAACTTTTTTGTAAAAGAAACCGTTCTGTATTGAATGGTTATTTCTAATGAATGTAGCCAAGTTCCTAGACCCGGAAAATGTTAAGCAAGAGGGTATCTATCCCTGTAACACAATGCAAAATGAACCCCATTATGGGGTATGGAAGGGAATTAGGACTATACGATACCCAGGAAATAATATTGAGAATAAAAAGAAAAGATAAAATGTAAACACAAAATTTATTATCACAACATATAAAAACCTCAAAAGACCAAAAAGACATAACTACGCTCTTTAGCCATGCATTTAGTGTCGCGTCACAGTAAGCCCTGCCCCCACAGAGTTAGAATCACTCCCTAGGACACACCTAGCCGTCCTTGCCCCCTAGTGGTTAACCTCTTCCCTGTGAGTCACATTTATAAAGTAATCATAGAACTGATCGCTGTATAAATGTGAATGGTCCAATGTGGACCTATGTGTCCGCCATAATGTCGAAGTTATGATAAAAATCACTGAGCGCCGCCATTACTAGTAAAAAATTCATTAGTATTAAAAAACCATCCCTATTTTGTAGACGCTATAACTTTTGAGCAAACAAATCAATAAATGCTTCTTGCGATTTTTTTTTTTTACCAAAAATATGTAAAAAATACATATTGGCCCCTAAATCGAGGATTTTTTTTTAGATATTTTTGGGGAATATTTATTATAAGCAAAAATATTGTTTTTTTTTTTCAAAATTGGCGCTCTATTTCTTTTTATAGCGCAAAAAAATCTCAGTTAAAGCGACACAGTGCCAAATCGCAAAAAGTGACCTGGTCATTTGGCTGCCAAATCCTCAGGCGGTTAAGTGGTTAATACCCTGAAGATAGACCCAAAACTCCCCACTCAGTTGGGTTGGTGGGGACTATTTCGGTACAAATAAAATATGGTTAACATTATAAAAACAATTTGTCCATAAAATTGCAAAACAAACAATTAATTGTACACATCGATGATTGGTCACGGTCGACTAGTTTCGCAGGGAATTGAAATACCGCTTCATCAGGACAGCCAATCTATAGAATGATGCAAAGAACATTATACAATAAAACATAGATGAATAAAAGAAAACAGCACTACAATATAAATTCCGAAGGAAACTATAACAGTGGTAATATAAGCTTACCCTATGAGTCAATTAAAAGTGTGCGGGGGCCGGACAGCTACGAAGCTTTCCCCCACAGCAGACAAGGGGGTAATTGGCGTGGAGATCTGGGTAGGAACAAAAAACATATATGTATGTATGCATATATAAATATACATACAGGGGTGGTAAAGCCTCCAATGGTATATGGCTGGCAGGGAAGGGGGAAGTGGAGGGGAGGGGGGGGGAAAGGAGGGGAAGGGGGATGGGGGAGGATAGGGAAGGACAAGTAGAGGAGGGGGAGAGAGGCAAGAAGAGAAAACGCGGGGGGGGGGGGGGGGGGAGGGGGGGACAAAAAGGGGAGGGTATAGGGAAGGTAGAAAGGGAGGTAGGGGGGGGGAGGGAAAGAGGGAAGGAGCAAGAAAGGAAAGAAACAAAGGGAAAGGGAAAAGGAGGGAAGGGAAACGCCAGAAAATAGTATCAAAAGGGGGGGGGGAGGGAAGGAACCAACTTACCCCAATAGGACATTGTGGGAGAAAGGGGGGTCAGGTGGCACGACAGGGACTGTGGGCTGGTGCAAAAAAGTGGGGATACACAAACGGGCACATGAATAGGCTGGTCCAATTGCCTGGTAAAAACCAGGATAGTGTCATCCAGGGGAATATCCGTAATGGTGGCACAATGCATGGTAATGCATGGACTAGAGGGTACAGTAAGCCATGCCCGGGAGGAGCCCCAAAGTAGTACCAGACTGAGTCCTGGTCTGTCCGTGCTTGACCAGCGGACCGCAGATGGACAGATCCACGCTGCCGATCTAATGGCCAACGGCCATTAAATAGGCTATCCCTACCGCGAATGCCATAGACGCCGCAGAGTGGCCGCGTCATGACGTCATCGGGTCAGTCTCCCCGTGCACAAGCCAATGCGCGGTGAGCGCCGGCCAGTATGCACGCCCAGACCAAACGAGGGGCGGAGAGCCCCGCGCTGGGAACCGCAGCAAGAGGGGGCGAGGCAAAGTGACACCCCCACCAGGGTAGAGACAAGTCCGCCGTGGAAGGAATATGCAGTAACACAAGGGCCTTGGATAAAGGTCGGTGTGTAAATAAATATACCCTCTTGGAGAGATGATCAAACTAATTATGACATACATAAGAGGTATAAACTCATAATGTGTGGATTGCATGTACAAAAATTAAATATTGGATAGATGTAAATCAATCCCATAATACAAAAAGTGTCCATTAAACCATTAGAAATAAAGACAATATCTATGACTGGGGTCATCAAGCAATCAAGGAGGAATTTACATAATGTAAAAGATTTTATAGGTTAGAGGCACTCAAGAAGAAGGAGAAACTGGTGTGTTATCCACCCAATAATTATGAGCAAAAGGGAGAGTATAGCCTCATGTAGAAATAAATAACAGGAGATAAAATTGTACCATCATCCCAGTTATGTTAGAAAAGGGGAGAGTGGGGGTGAGGGGATAGTAGCTGAAGCTAAACCCAAAACTCCCCACTCAGTTGGGTTGGTGGGGACTATTTCGGTACAAATAAAATATGGTTAACAAAATATTATAAAACATATTTTTATTATTGTAAAAACAATTTGTCCATAAAATTGCAAAACAAACAATTAATTGTACACATCAATGATTGGTCACGGGTCGACTAGTTTCGCGGGAATTGAAATACCGCTTCATCAGGACAGCCAATCTATAGAATGATGCAAAGAACATTATACAATAAAACATAGATGAATAAAAGAAAACAGCACTACAATATAAATTCCGAAGGAAACTATAACAGTGGTAATATAAGCTTACCCTATGAGTCAATTAAAAGTGTGCGGGGCCGGACAGCTACGAAGCTTTCCCCACGGCGGACAAGGGGATAATTGGCGTGGAGATCTGGGTAGGAACAAAAAACATATATGTATGTATGCATATATAAATATACATACAGGGGTGGTAAAGCCTCCAATGGTATATGGCCTGGCAGGGAAGGGGGAAGTGGAGGGGAGGGGGGGGGAGGGGGGGGATGGGGGAGGATAGGAAGGACAAGTAGGGGAGGGGGAGAGAGGCAAGAAGAGAAAAGGGGGGGGGGGGGGAGGGGGGGACAAGAAGGGGGGTAGGGGTGGGGAAGGTAGAAAGGGAGGTAGGGGGGGGGGGAAGGAAAGAGGGAAGGAGCAAGAAAGGAAAGAAACAAAGGGAAAAGGAGGGAAGGGAAACGCCAGAAAATAGTATCAAAAGGGGGGGGGGGAAGGAACCAACTTACCCCAATAGGACATTGTGGAGAAAGGGGGGTCAGGTGGCAAAAAAGCACGACAGGGACTGTGGGCTGGTGCAAAAAAGTGGGGATACACAAACGGGCACATGAATAGGCTGGTCCAATTGCCTGGTAAAAACCAGGATAGTGTCATCCAGGGGAATATCCGTAAAGGTGGCACAATGCATGGTAATGCATGGACTAGAGGGTACAGTAAGCCATGCCCGGGAGGAGCCCCAAAGTAGTACCAGACTGAGTCCTGGTCTGTCCGTGCTTGACCAGCGGACCGCAGATGGACAGATCCACGCTGCCGATCTAATGGCCAAACGCCCATTAAATAGGCTATCCCTACCCGGGAACGCCATAGACGCCGCCGAGTGGCCGCGTCATGACGTCATCGGGTCAGTCTACCCGTGCACAAGCCAATGCGCGGTGAGCGCCGGCCAGTATGCACGCCCAGACCAAACGAGGGACGGAGAGCCCCGCGCTGGGAACCGAGCAAGAGGGGGCGAGGCAAAGTGACACCCCCACCAGGGGAGAGACAAGTCCGCCGTGGAAGGAATATGCAGGCAGCCGGGCCGCACAAAAAAGACTCAAGGGGAAGCTACATAACAATAAAATACAACAAAAATAAGAAAGATACATTGTAAATAGAATAATGGTAATAAGTGGGAGTATATATCCCACAAATTTGATTGCTAATACTAGATGGCCCCAAACATTGTCATATTGCTAACAGTTGCAAAACAGAGAAGGAATAAAGAGAAAAACATGAAGGGTGAAGTAGAATGACCAAAGTCAATATGGACAGGGGAAAGTGATCAAGTAAAAGTAAAAGCGGGAAGTGAGAGGGTGAGCGAAGGCTCAATTCCCATAGAAGATGTAAAATGCTGCAAAGAAATGCGGCCAGAAGGTCAGGGTGTACAGAGTGAGGAAATAATTAGGTAAATGAATAAGAGAAGGGGCAGTAAAATCCCAAAGCGGTGAATAAAAGGGATTAAGAGACTAGTATGTAGTGTGATCAGTCCCAAGATTGGGACAGGATAGTGCAAGTATGTTGGTATGCATGTTGCCCACAATTGGTGGGGAAGAACAGGTTGGCAGTATAAAGAAGTATAACCTATTGAACAAGGTAGATGTATGGGGGGTACCCCTGAACAGTTAGAGAAGATATTACTGATATAGTAGAGAGTAGGGGGGTAACAGTACCTAGATAAATCTAGTGTCTAGATATAGCGTAATGATTCTTACATGGCTGGAGGATATCCAGTCCATATTAACACAAGGGCCTTGGATAAAGGTCGGTGTGTAAATAAATATACCCTCTTGGAGAGATGATCAAACTAATTATGACATACATAAGAGGTATAAACTCATAATGTGTGGATTGCATGTACAAAAATTAAATATTGGATAGATGTAAATCAATCCCATAATACAAAAAGTGTCCATTAAACCATTAGAAATAAAGACAATATCTATGACTGGGGTCATCAAGCAATCAAGGAGGAATTTACATAATGTAAAAGATTTTATAGGTTAGAGGCACTCAAGAAGAAGGAGAAACGGGTGTGTTATCCACTCAATAATTATGAGCAAAAGGGAGAGTATAGCCTCATGTAGAAATAAATAACAGGAAATAAAATTGTACCATCATCCCAGTTATGTTAGAAAAGGGGAGAGTGGGGGTGAGGGGATAGTAGCTGAAGCTAAACCCAAAACTCCCCACTCAGTTGGGTTGGTGGGGACTATTTCGGTACAAATAAAATATGGTTAACAAAATATTATAAAACATATTTTTATTATTGTAAAAACAATTTGTCCATAAAATTGCAAAACAAACAATTAATTGTACACATCAATGATTGGTCACGGTCGACTAGTTTCGCGGGAATTGAAATACCGCTTCATCAGGACAGCCAATCTATAGAATGATGCAAAGAACATTATACAATAAAACATAGATGAATAAAAGAAAACAGCACTACAATATAAATTCCGAAGGAAACTATAACAGTGGTAATATAAGCTTACCCTATGAGTCAATTAAAAGTGTGCGGGGGCCGGACAGCTACGAAGCTTTCCCCCACGGCAGACAAGGGGATAATTGGCGTGGAGATCTGGGTAGGAACAAAAAACATATATGTATGTATGCATATATAAATATACATACAGGGGTGGTAAAGCCTCCAATGGTATATGGCCTGGCAGGGAAGGGGGAAGTGGAGGGGAGGGGGGGGAAGGAGGGGAAGGGGGGATGGGGGAGGATAGGGAAGGACAAGTAGGGGAGGGAGAGAGGCAAGAAGAGAAAGCGCGGAGGGGGGGGGGGAGGGGGGGACAAGAAGGGGAGGGTATGGGGAAGGTAGAAAGGGAGGTAGGGGGGGGGAGGGAAAGAGGGAAGGAGCAAGAAAGGAAAGAAACAAAGGGAAAAGGAGGGAAGGGAAACGCCAGAAAATAGTATCAAAAGGGGGGGGGGGAGGGAACATAACACTCCCCTTTTCTAACATAACTGGGATGATGGTACAATTTTATCTCCTGTTATTTATTTCTACATGAGGCTATTTTACTCTCCCTTTTGCTGGTTAATAACACCGTTAAAATAAAAAGTCACACAGTAATTTCAATACAATAAATATGTAGGGGTGAGCCCCATGCGTCTGAACTAAGCGGACATAAAGACCTCAACGCGCTAAAACAAATTGTCTTCTTCAGGGGGATGATGATGTCCATTTGAGAAGGATATCTAGAAAGAAATTGTATATAGGATATTATAATTTCTTTTTAGATATCCTTCTCAAATGGACATCATCAACCCCTGAAGAAGACAATTTGTTGAAATGTGTTGGGGGATTTATGTCTTCTTAGTTCAGTTCAGCTGTATTTCACACGCATGTGGCTCACCTTTTGTATTTATCGTATAGAAATTGCTGTGTGAGTTTGTTTTTTAATGGTGTTGTTAAAATGTCTCTTCTTTTGAGGTTTGTATATATTGTTATAATGAATTTTGTAATTTTTTATCTTTACATTACTTTCATTCTCAATATTATTTCCTTGGTATTGGAACAGCATTCCCTTCCATAACACATTGCAGGATTCCTTTTGAACGGTTATTTCTAGTTCTTCTTATCTTTCAGACTTAGTGCTGTTGTCCACCCTCAACTTTCTCACTCTTGAATGTTAAATATTTGATCTCTTGGTTTTCTGTTTGTACTTTACCACTTTGTATTATATTATGGGTTTGGCAAGGATTGCCTTTCATTCTGCTAACAATATACAGTTACCTATATATTTGTATAGTTCTAGGAATTCCCAGGTACCGTCCCCTGCATGCCTAAATATGAGATTCTGTTTTTAGACACTGGAAGATAGCATGACCCATGCAGGTCAAAAGCTGTTGATATTGTAATTTATTATCTTTCTCTTCCAAAGAGGGCAACAGGAACTCCAGTGGGTTAGGTTATAATGCTGCCTACATGAAAATTGGACACTGCCACACATAATGTACGCCAGCACCGGATTACTCCTCCTACAACTGGCATGACTTATGTTATTTGCTAGTGTCCTGGGAGGATAGAAGTATTTTCTTCAGCTGTGCCTGAAAAGTCTAACCATTTGGCTGCTACAATTTTTTTATTGTTTTCAACAATTTTTCTCTTCAGTCAAAAATGTTCTCTATATCACTGCTAGAGCTGGTCTTTATGATGGCAGCTATCCAGAGATGCCTATCCGTAGCCTGGCTTTGGAGTGCCATAACTGGATCCTGTTGGGCTGAATGTTGCAGGGCTAGCCTGGAACTGACTTTTGGGCACTGGGTTCTGCTTGAGGTGCTTTCCAAGCCCTGTTCTAGTAGCAAGTTTCCTGCCTTATCTCTATATTTGATTTTAATGGTTGAAAAGCATTATAAAAGGCAAAATTTTTGTTAAATTTTAATAAACATGTTGTTCTCACCTGCCTTGTGCAATGGTATAGCCCAGAGTGGCCCAAAACCACCTCTTCTAGGGTGCCCCATCGGCACTCTTAGCTCTCCCTCTTCTGTATCTGCCCCCATTGCAAGCACTTGTTATGGGGGCAGACACATGGGCTCACTTCAGAGCAAGGCTCTGTGTGTCCATAGACATACACAGCACAGCTTGGCCCCGCCCCTACTCCATCCTCACAGGGTTGTATTAACTGCAGCAGAACCCAATAGCTCTCGCTGCTGCTCTGTGAGGTGAGAGAATAGTAATTCTGCTCTTGGGCACAGAGCTGGATCGAAACTGGAGCCAGGTAAGTATTAAGAGAGACTTATGCCGTGTATACACGATCGGAATTTCCGATAAAAAAAGTCAGATGGGCGCTTTTCATTGGAAATTCTGATCGTGTGGGGGCCCCATCTGACTTTTCCATCGGTGTTTAGAAATAGAACATGTTTTATTTATTTTTCCGATAGAAAAAAAAACAATAGGAAATTCTTCCCGTCTGTGTGCAACTCCGATGGAGACAAATCCCATGCATGCTCAGAATCAAGTCGACGCGTGCTCGGAAGCATTGAAATAAAAAAATTCGGCTCGTCGTAGTGTTTTATGTCACCGCGTTTTTGGACGGTCGGAATTTGGTCTGACAGTGTGTATGCAAGACAGCTTGAACGGAATTCTAGGCCATCAGAAATTCCGATCATGTGTACAGGGCATAAGGGGAGCTGATACTGTTAGTGTTTTTTAACTTAATGCATAGAACGCATTTAGGTAAAATACCTTAAGCGCTTAAAATCACTTAAAACCAGAACATTACCATTCCAGCCGGATTGCTATCATTTTTAGTTGGAAATTTTCTCAATTTAGTAACGGCTACCAAGCAAACGCGGGAGAGGAAGGAAGGTTATATCTAGAAAAAGATCATAAGGGCATACCTCCTAACAAATATTTTACTGACTGCATAATAAGGAGAAAGAAGTACAGAAAATAAAAGGCAAAGCCTTAATATTCTAGTCCATGTTATCTGTATCTTCATTGGCTATGCAATGACTAGTTTGGAATGTCTCCTTATAACCTTGGTGGAAACTGTGCAGCCTCCCGCTGAAAATAAAAATGTGACAGGCTGCTGGAAGGTACTAAAATGGGCAAACTAGTAATTTTCGTAGGTAAAGCAGTTATCTGCTGGCAAATTTATGTTACCTAAACTGAAATTATTTGTTCACAAAATATAGATAAAACTGACACTACTCATTATGCTGTTGAAGAAAGACTTTGAAGTTACCAAGCGCAAAAAACAGACATACTGCTGGAAAGAAATTGCAAAAGATGCTTCTGAAATAATATAATTTGCTTTATTTCAGCATATTGCAAGTTCAGTGTTTAAATTATGTTCAGTCTGGCAGCCCTTATGTTCCATTTATCTCTCGCTCTCTCTGAGATTCATATGCTCAGTTAGGCCATGTACACACGGCAGGGAACCTCGACGGGCAGAACACATCGTTCCGCCCGTCGAGGTTCCCGGCCGTCGAAATCGGCGACCCGCCCGTCGGGAATGGCAACCAGCCATTCTTCCAGGCAGGCCGTCGAGCAAATAGAGAGCGTGCTCTCTATTTCTGCTCGACGGGCTTCCGACGGGAAGCTCGCCGAGAGTGTGTACACACGGCCGAGGTCCTCGCTGGAATGCAGCTTCCAGCGAGGTTCTCGCTGGTTTCCAGCGAGAACCTCGGTCGTGTGTACGCCGCCTGAGAGAACAATTTCAAATTTCAGTAATTTAGTTCTGTCATTGTAAAGCTGATATTAAAGGGTATGTACACACTCAGAAACCCAAGGCAGATATTTTGTTACAAGTCTTTTTAGCTTATCTAAATGTATTTATTGTGCAAACGTTAATTTATTTCACTAATGCAACTAAAAGGAAGGTGAAACTAATATAGGAGACTCATTACATGCAAAGCAAGATAGTTCAAGCCGTCATTTTCATAATTGTGATGATTATGGCTTCCAGCTCATGAAAACCCCAAATCCACAATCTCAGAAAATTAGAGTATTGTGAAAAGTTGCAATATTCTAGGCTCAAAGTGTCCCACTCTAATCAGCTAATTAAGCCATAACACCTGCAAAGGATTCCTGAGCCTTTAAATGGTCTCTCAGTCTGGTTCAGTAGGAATCACAACCATGGGAAAGACAGACTGCTGACCTGACAGTTGTGCAGAAAACCATCATTGACACCCTCCATAAGGAGGAAAAGCCTCAAATGGTAATTGCAAAAGAAGTTGGATGTTCTGAAAGTGCTGTATCAAAGCACATTAATAGAAAGTTCTGTGGAAGGAAAAAGTGTGGAAGAAAAAGGTGCACAAGCAGCAGGGATGACCGCAGCCTGGAGAGCATTGTCAGGAAAAGGCCATTCAAAAGTGTTGGGAACTTTCACAAGGAGTGGACTGAGGCTGGATCAAGAGCCACCACATACAGACGGATACTGGACATGGGCTTCAAATGTCGTATTCCTCTTGTTAAGCCACTCCTGAACAACAAACGTCAGAAGCATCTTACCTGGGCTAAAGAAAAACAGACCTGGTCTGTTGCTCAGTGGTCCAAAGTCCTCTTTTTTGATGAGAGCTAATTTTGAATCTCATTTGGAAACCAAGGACCCAGAGTATGGCGGAAGAATGGAGAGGCAAACACTGCAAGATGCTTTATTTGGGTAGGCATGTCATCTGCTGGTGTTGGTCCACTGTGCTTCAGTCCAGGATCAATGCAGCCGTCTACCAGGAGATTTTGGAGCACTTCATGCTTCCTTCCGCAGACAAGCTCTTTGGGGATTCTGACTTCATTTTCCAGCAAGACTTGGCACCTGCCACACTGCCAAAAACACCAAAACCTGGTTCAATGACCGTGGGATTACTGTGCTTGATTGGCCAGCAAACTCCCCTGACTGGAACCCCATAGAGAATCTATGGGGCATTGCCAAGAGAAAGATGAGAGACATGAGTTTGAAAAATGCAGAAGAGCTGAAGGCTGCTATTGAAGCATCCTGGTCATCCATAACACCTCAGCAGTGCCACAGGCTGATAGCTTTCATGCCACACCGCATTGAGGCAGTAATTGCTGTAAAAGGGGCCCAAACCAAGTACTAAGTACATATACATGCTTATACTTTTCAGTGGTCCGATATTGTTCTATGTACAATCCTTGTTTTATTGATTGCATGCAATATTCAAATTTTCTTAGATTGTGGATTGGGCTTTTCATGAGCTGTAAGCCATATTCATTACAAATATGACAAATCACGGCTTGAACTATCTTGCTTTGCATGTAATGAGTCTCTCTCATATATTAGTTTCACCTTTTAAGTTGCATTAGTGAATTAAATTAACTTTTGCACGATATTCATGTTTCATCTGTATAACATACATGCAATATAAAAGTCTTAACAAACATGTTAAATCAATATAAAGTAACTAGTGCGATAAATCCAATATAAATGAATCCAATGATATAACAGAAAGTCCACGAATAGGAGTATCGTGCACACATTAAAAGTGTCCATCCATCTCCTTTATACAATAGTGCCTTCATGCCGTAATATTTCAAAGTGCTAGTGCATCACCACCGTGCCATAAGTATAATGGGTGGCTACTTACCAGACCCATAGATCCCCCAAGGAACCTTATGCACATATGGGATATCCTGGTAGGAAAGACTGCTTATTGCGGACCCCTCACTAGGACTTGGAGTAAACACGCGCTCCCGATTCACAGGTGATCGGAGTTAAATATGCTAGCAAAGACACATTATCGTTAAAAACCAAAATGTTTAATATGCACTTAATGCGTATCGCTTGAATATAGGCAAACAATGTTATGTTGGCTGGGCCACCTGCAGTATGGACCGTAGACCTGAACTTTACACCGCTAGCTCCTGTCAGACTAGTTTCCCCTGAGAAGGCGTCGATCCCTCCTAGGGCATAGAGATGAGTGGAGGCCATCTTTCCTTCTGCTTATCTCTATGCCCATCCTCGTCGGCGTTGAATCGTTTTTCGGGCTTCCCAATCCACCAGTTAAGCCCGAAAACCACCGGGAATGTGGCGGGGTAGGGGGAAAACCCCTCTCGATGCTTCTAAGAGTGACCCATGGGCGAATTTGTTTTATGAGAAAGACCGGAGACTGAGGGAAAAAAAAATACACTGGGGTTATGGCATATACTGTAGCTACAGCCATAACATCTGTATTTAACCTCAAAGTAGTGATGTATATTCCCAGTTGGGTGGTCGGCAAGTGGTAGATCAAAGTCAGTGTTTTGTACAGGCCACCCAAGGTCCTCCACACACGCGCTTTTCAAACAATACCTTTATGAGTTTAATGCACAGAAGAGCAGTATTGCTGGAACAGGAAAGGGCCTTACCCAAACACGTTGTCAAAAGATTGGAAGTACACAACTGTCTAATGTTTTCAAGCAGTGGTGGCCCATACATTGAGGGTGCACAAGCTCCCCCCGCCATCCATGCATCCAGCCACCTGATCTACATAGAGGGATGCCGGACCATGGATTCCAATGGGGGGGTTTAAATGGGATTTAACCACTTCCCTACAGCCGTACGACTTTATGCGGCCGTAGGGACGTCCTGAATCTCTGACAGGCCATGTTTTTACAGCCTGTTCTTAGAGAGGCCACTGGGGGGCGCGCGAGCGCCGCCGTCGGCGGTGCGCGTGCCCGCAGCATCGCTGACATGCCGATGCGCGTGCCTGGCGGCCGTGATGTCCGCCAGGCACTCGGGATCGGCGGCTGCAGGGACAAGACATGGATCTCTGTGTGTAAACACAGAGATCCATGTCATGTCAGGGGAGAGAGGAGAGCGATCTGTGTCTCTTGTACATAGGGACACAGCATCGGTCACCTCCCCCAGTCACCCCCCCTCCCCCCACAGTTAGAACACAATTTAGGATACACATTAACCCCTTCCTGCCAGTCATATTTATACAGTAATTAGTGTATATTTATAGCACTGATCGCTGTATAAATGTGAATGGCGCCAAAAATGTGTCAAAAGTGTCCGATGTCTCCGCCATAATGTCGCAGTCACGAAAAAAATGCTGATCGTCGCCATTAGTAGTAAAAAAATAATAATAATTATTCTGTCCCCTATTTTGTAAGCGCAATAACTTTTGCGCAAACCAGACGCTTATTGCGATTTTTTTTTTTTTTTTTACCAAAAATATGTAGAAGAATACGTATCGCCTATTGTCGCTATATTTTTGTTTATAACGCAAAAAATAAAAACCGCAGAGGCGATCAAATACCACCAAAGAAAGCTCTATTTGTGGGGAAAAAAGGACGCCAATTTTGTTTGGGAGCCACGTCGCACGACCGCGCAATTGTCAGTTAAAGTGATGCAGTGCCACAAGCTGAAATTTCACCTGGTCAGGAAGGGGTTTATGTGCCCAGTAAGGAAGTGGTTAAAAAGGGTGGGCACCGCGTTTCGAGCCACCAAGTTGTGTGACAACAGCAAATGAATATTTGCTCTTCTCACACTAATCCTCCTCCCAGCCAATCGGAAAGCGGGTTATGAGACCAGTTTCCCGATTGGCCAAAATGCTGGGCGATCCTATTGGATGCCTAGAAGGAGGGAGGAAGAGGAGGAGAGTGTAGAGCACAGCCGGAGGAGAAGACCTGGGTCAGACAGGGGAGGAGAGTTTTAAGTGAGGAGGGAAGGAGCCGTTTGTCTCTTGGGGGGGGCGCATTCCCCGCAATAATTTCCCCAGGGAGGACCGACAATTTTTGAGCACCATCCGCCACTGTTTTCAATAATGTCCTCATGCAAATTTCATATTCATTCACATTTGTACTCTAAATCTTGATCTGTAACATGTGATTTCAGGGCCCTGGCTCATAAACTGGTGGTACTGGCTGCATCTGTGTATGGTTGGAAGCATTTATGCTTTAGCATTGTTCTTTGGTAATTGTTTGGCCAGACACTCACATACATCTTTTTATATGCAGCAGAGTTTCAGATGAAATTGTCCTATTACAGACAGTGTACTTTGTCATTTTACAAATCCATTGAATACCTTGGAGCGCAGCATAAAACATACCTATTAAATGCAAATGAAGCAATTTTCTGCCTGATTTACAAATCAGTTCTAGTGACATTACGAGGCAATTACTTTACTTTGCCATGACACGATTAGATGACAACCATATGTCATGTTGATTAGATGACAACCATTAGTGTTGCTCACGAATATTCGAATTGCGAATATTCGGCTCGAATATTGCATATTCGAGAAATCGCGCAATATCTCGAATATTGCGCCGAATATTCGCAATGTCGAATATTCGGATTTTTCTCAAATTTTTTTTTAAACAGATCACATGCTAGTGATCTCCATCGACGTGTAAAAGCAATGGTGGTATGATTAGAGGGACCCTGGGCCGAGTAGCGCATGTGATCCTTTTATGCTGCCGAATATTCGCAATGCGAATATTCGGCAATAGGAATATCGCGCGATTATTTTCTCCGCCCTTCATTAACATCAGAGCCAATCAGAGTTCCATTTCCACAGGTTTTAGAGGTTAGCAACCTCCACATCAACCAATAGGAACCTGCCTCACGACCATTATATAAACTAAGTCCCAGCATGTGCTCATTGCAGATTCACAAGGTGGATATAGAGGGAGAAGTGTTTCTGTGCTCTGTGTTATATTGCATCAGCATTGCAGTGCCTTTCAGTTCTGTGCTCCTGTTCTGTTCATTTGAGTATTAGCAGCTGCTAGTGCTTATATTTCTAAACTGCTTTTTTAAAAGCAAGAAGATACCAAACAGCTTTTTTTAAAGCTACTATTTGTGTGTTTGTGTTCCAGTTTCATTTAGTGTTAGATAGATAGGTTTGAGTGTACTTGTACACCTCTGTAAGCTAGCTAGCTTAGTTTACTGTGTTTATTTAGTTATCTGTTTTATAGAAAAAAAAAAAAAAAAAGTTATTTTTAGTTTATTCAGATCTCTGGCTCTGCTGTGTTAGCAGAGTCACTGTTCTATCTATATTAGTTTGTTTATTGATTTTATTCTTTGCCCAGTCAGTTTTTGTCTGTTGTCTGTCAGTCAGTTAGTTTAAAAAAAAAAAAAAAAATTTTAAAAAATTTACCTTTCGTTTAAGTGTTGTTTAGTGGCATAGCTACTAGGTGTTTGTCTGCGTGCCTGTTTTTTCTTTTATCACATTTACCCCCCCCCCAATAAAGTTTACCCACCCCCCCATATCAGCATGAGCAGCATCCGTGGTCGTGGCAGCAGGGGTAGGGGAGTTACTCCCAGTGCTGGGTCGCTGCCAGCACGGGGTACCTCTCGCGCCCCTACTACTGGTAGAGGATCGGGTGGAAGGGGAGTCCGCCTCATCCGGGAGTTTTTCACTTCGGGCAGCCGCCCGATATTGCCTTCCCAGGCTCCAGCAGTGGTGGAGTACATGGGGCACAGCAGTGCCACTGAGTCATCACCAGTAGCCACACCAAGTACCACCACCACCATCAGTACACCGGTGCCTTTAGTACCCAGCCCCAGCCCCCAAGAGTCCAGCATCATGCTGTTTGAGGGTGAAAGTGACATGGATATCTTGGGGGAGGCCCTCGATCATGCAGACATAGATTTATGTGCTGATGTGGTCAGGACCTTTTTGAAGGGTTAATGGAGGAGGAGGAGGATGGGGTACTGGCTGTCAGTAGCCCAGAGACCACCCTTCATGGTGGTGCTGGTGGTTTTCTGCAGGAAACACCAGCACCTAGTCAGACCCATGCGTCTGTGAGGGGACATCGGAGCCAGGCTAGCGGCTCCATGTCAGATGTCTCCTTCAGACCACCACATGTCAGCCCTGGGTCTGACATATCTGGGGGAGAAGAGGAGGGTGACCCAACATGGGTGCCACCTGCCTCGTCGGTTCACAGCATCAGTGACGACGAGGAAGGTAGGCACCCTGGGGAAACGGTGCGCCAGGTCACCAGGGAGACCAGCGTCAGGGTCTCCACTGGTAATGGCAGCAGGAGGTGTCAGCAGCAGCAGCAGCAGCAGCAGCTCCACCTGTGCGCACCGAGTCCCAGCAGGTGGAAGTCAGCGTCACCCCATCTGACAGGAGGGCGACGCTGAAGTCACCTGTCTGGGCCTACTTCACCTTGGTAGCAGATAACCTGACAGTAGCCATCTGCCAGCTCTGTCGTGCCAAGGTGAAGAGAGGGAAGTGCTTGGCTCGGGTGGGTACCACGGCACTCAACCAGCACCTGCGGATTAACCACTGGCACGAGCATGACCAGATGAAGCGTTTTGGTGGTAGCAGCGCCACCACCACAAGTGTGCAGGGTACAGCAGCCCCTGCCACAGCTTCATCGGCTACCAGCAGGTCATGCCCCCCCGCTCCCTCTAGTAGAGGTACTGGTACCGGCAGCCAGACCTCCACATCATCACCCTCCTCTTCGGTGTCCCGCACTGCCGTCCGGCGCCAGGCGTCTCTTTCTGACGCCTTTGAACGCAACACTCCCTTCCCCCCTTCAGACCGACGTGTGCGTTCCCTCAATGGGCTCCTGGCAAGGGTTATTGCCCAACATCTGCTTCCCTTTAACATAGTGGACTGCAACCCCTTCAGGCAGATGTTGGAGCAGGCCCAACCCCAATGGCGTGTCCCCAGCCGCCATTTCTTTGCCAGGACTGGTGTCCCTGCCCTACACCAGCACATTGTGCAGAATGTAACCCTGTCGCTGGATCATGCTGTCAGCAACAGGGTGCATCTGACAATGGATGGCTGGACCAGCAGGCATGGGCAGGGGCGCTACATAAGCTTCACGGCCCATTGGGTTTCCCTCCGAGGCGCCGGGGAGGGATTGGCGGCATCTGATTTTGTGGTGCCGCCCCGGGGTGTCCAGGGGAGAACTGCTGGTCTCCCTCAAGCCACTGTCTCCGCAGCTGCTGAGCCTCCCAGCAAGCGCCCCCGTAGCTATTCAAGTGTGGGGCACGTGCGCTGTCAGGCCGTGCTCCAGCTTGTTAGTTTAGGGGAACGGAGACACACTGGACGAGAAGTGCTGAGCGCACTTCAGGCTCAGGTCCAGAAGTGGCTGACACCCCGAAGGCTCCAAGCAGGTCTGGTTGTCTGTGACAATGGCAGCAACCTCCTCTCCGCCCTCCAGGCTGGCAGTCTGACACACGTGCCCTGTCTGGCACATGTCCTCAACCTAGCGGTGCAGAAGTTCCTGCGCACCTATCCCGGGTTGAGTGACATTGTGCTAAGGGTACGCAGGATTGCCAGCCACTTCAGGCGCTCCCCAACCGCTACCGCGTCCCTGTCAAAGTTGCAGCGGGACAACAGCCTGCCCCTTCACAGGCTGATTGTGGACAGTGTGACGCGGTGGAACTCCAGCCTCTACATGCTGGAGAGGTTGTGGGAGCAGCGAAGGGCGGTGAAGGAGTACCTGCTGGAGCAAGGCACTGGCGGGCCATCACAACACACACTCCCGTATATCACCAGTCTGGAGTGGGGGCAGATACACCAGGTCTGCCATGTGTTGGCCCCTTTGGAGCAGGCGACCAAGATGGTGAGCAGGGAGCATGTCGGCCTCAACGACGTGCTCCCTATAGTGTTCCTGCTGGACAGGGCACTAGATCGCCTGCTCGGAGCTGGGGAGAGTGCCTTGGTGGAGCAGGAGGAGGCAACACTGCTCCACCAAGACCAGGCCCAGGACGAGGAGGAGGATGAGGATCATGATGATGATCAGGAGGTGACTGGTGGCGTCCTGGAGTCAGGGCCTGGTCAGGAGGGAGAGCCGGTGTTGGGGGCACCGATAGTCCGGGGGTTTGGCATGACTGACCGCGAACAGCAGCGCCTCCATGCGAGGAAGCGGACGTCATGGACCCAGGCAGCCATGAGGAGTCACAGCGGGCTGTGCTCTTCCCCATGGCTGCCCACATGCTGAGATGCCTCAGGAGGGACCCCCGGGTTAAAGCCATCAAGGAGAGGGACGAGTTTTGGCTGGCCACCCTTGTAGATCCCAGATTTAAGGGGAAACTGGAGCAGTTCCTCCCAGCCAGACGGAGGCAGCCCCGGATGGAGGAACTGCAGGCATGCCTAGTCAGCCGTTTGGAGCAGGCAACTCCCCGGCCTCCAGTTGTCCCCCCTCATCTCACCCAGCAGGTGGCTGCACCCAGCAGCAACATCAGCAGCCGAGCAGGGGACCTAATGGGTGAGATGAGGATGTTTATGCAAACTGAGCGACCTAGTACCAGCAGCAGCAGCAGCAGCAGCAGTCACCACCAGCGGCTGGCCCACATGGTGGCAGACTACATGGGGTCCGTCAGTGCTTCTGACAGTATGAGCACCGACGACCCCATGGAGTACTGGGTTGCCAGATTGGACACCTGCCGCGAGCTCGCTCAGTATGCGCTGGAGTTATTGTCTTGCCCCCCCTCCAGAGTACTATCTGAGCGGACATTCAGCGCTGCAGGTGGGGTGGTCACGGACAAGAGGACCCGTCTGTCCACAGACTCGTGGACAGACTCACATTCATCAAAATGAATGAGTCCTGGATCGGCGGTGACTTTCTGGCACCCGCCGTCGGTTCAGGGTGCTGAATGGTCCCTTGTCAGTTAGCAATACCTCTCCTATCTCTTTATACAGGGGTGTCAAACTCAATTTCATTGTGTTCCGCATCAGCATTATGGTTGCCCTCAAAAGGGCGGTTATATCTGTAATATTATATGTCCAGCGCATCCCCTCCCCTTACATTAGATGTCAAAGGCCACCCCACCATCCTACCCCACCATCAGAAGTGGAGTTCCCCCTCTCCCTTACATCACAGTGCATCCGCCTTTCCTTATGCTGCTGCTGGGAAGAAGTTGGATTTTTTTTTTTTTTGAAAAAGCCTGTGGCGTGCTAAACACAACCCAAAAACTCCACCCGGTGCCACAGCTACTTAAGGCCTGTGTCATTCTGCTTTTCAAATGTAATCACCATGCTAATGCAATTTCAAGCTTTTGTAATTTTGGCACTATATGGGCTCCTACTGCTAATGCCAAAAGGCTGAGTGATTATGTACCGATATATTACTCATACTGGTGCTGTCACCTTTTGTCTGTGAGATTTGCCACTTTCTTACTACTGCTGGTGCTGCTGCCACCTCTTCCACGACCACGAGTGAAAAAAAACACTTAATTGTGTACTGGTACTACTATGCTGCTGGTGCTGCCAGTGCTCAGATACTTATGTGGCAAGTTCTTTGGCACAATATGCTACAATTATCAATGCTGCTGCTGTGCTGCTGCCACCTCTTCCACGACCACGAGTGAAAAAAAACACTGAATTGTGTACTGTTACTACTACACTGCTGCTGCTGCCAGTGCTCACTTACCTATGTGACAAGTTATTTGGCACTATATGCTACAGTTATCAATGCTGCTGCAGCTGTGCTGCTGCCACCTCTTCCACGACCACGTACTACTATGCTGCTGCTGCTGCCGTGTGAGCAGATACTTATGTGTCAAGTTCTTTGGCACTATATGCTACAATTATCAATGCTGCCTCTGTCCTGCTGCCACCTCTTCCACGACCACGAGTGAAAAAAAACACTTAATTGTGTACTGGTACTACTATGCTGCTGCTGCTGCTGCCAGTGCTCAGATACCTATGTGTCAACTTCTTTGCCACTATATGCTACAATCATCAATGCTGCTGCTGCTGTGCTGCTGCCACCTCTTCCACAACCACGAGTGAAAAAACACTTTATTGTGTTCTGTTACTACTACTATACTGCTGCTGCCAGTGCTCATATACCTATGTGACAAGTTCTTTGCCACTATATGCTACAATCATCAATGCTGCTGCTGCTGTGCTGCTGCCACCTCTTCCACGACCAAGTGAAAAAACACTTTATTGTGTACTGTTACTACTACACTGCTGCTGCTGCCAGTGCTCACTTACCTATGTAACAGTAAATAAATTATTCAGCGCTAGAAGATAACAAAACAAAAATAATAAAATAATAATGCAAGCCAGCACTGAAGGTAAATTCAAATAAAACAACCCCAATAGTCATATAAACGAGTGCAGCGCAAACAATTAATAATTACATAAATAACATAAGTGACACCACAAAGAAAAACAGTGTAATGTCCATAAGTGCTTAACCACTTCATTACCGAGCCTGTTTTTCAGATTCGGTGCTTACGAGACTAAAACTGGTTTTTTTTGCTGAAAATTATTTAAAACCCCCAAACATTATATATATTTTTTTTTCTAACACCCTAGAGAATAAAATGGCGGTAATTGCAATACTTTTTCTCACACCGTATTTGCGCAGCGGTCTTACAAGCGCACTTTTTTTGGAAAAAATTCACTCTTTCTTGAATTAAAAATAAGACAACAATCAATTTGCCCAATTTTTTTATATATTGTTATGTGTCATGTCAGTTCTTTGCGCACTATATGCTACAATTATCAATGCTGCTGCTCGCGGCGTCCTTGTGTGGTTTGTTTTCTGCGGGGCGCGCACCTCTTCTTTAAAAAATTTTTTTTTTGGTTTTGGTTTTTATTTTTATTTATTTTATAATTTTTAACACTGAAAAAAAAAAAAAAAAAAAAAATTATCACTTTTACCTATTACAAGGAATGTAAACATCCC
Organism: Rana kukunoris; assembly: GCA_029574335.1. Taxonomy (NCBI): domain Eukaryota; kingdom Metazoa; phylum Chordata; class Amphibia; order Anura; family Ranidae; genus Rana; species Rana kukunoris. The sequence goes on from CM056050.1 coordinate 449,187,604, forward strand.
TTGTAATAGAAAAAAAACACTTATATATGAGATCTGGGGTCAAAAAGACCTCAGATCTCATATTCAGGCTTAAATGCAAAAAAAAAAAAAAATAAGTCAAAATGTAAACATATTAAATGTCTCTTTTAAGACGCTGGGCGGAAATGACGTTTGACGTCACTTGCCCAGCAGAGAGAGGGGGAGCTGAGGGACATTTTTTCCCTCAGTCACATCCCCGGACAGACAACGAGCGGACCCGATCGCCTCCGCGCTACGACGGTACGGTAAGCGGCGGAGGGCGCGGAGAGAGCGGCGGGAGGGGGGGGGTCAACTTCGATTTAACAGGACCGCCCACTATCTCGGTTGTATGATATCTCTACGTGAATCATCAATGTAAATGCTGCAAAAAAGGTAAGGATGGCTGCTGTGCTGCTAAACAGCATATAGAGACATCTCCTCAATATTCATCCACACCAGCGAGTGAAAGCAAACACTAAAAAAGGTTATTGTGTTGCTAGGTTACTAAATACTATACTGCTGCTGCCAGTTTGCTAACATATACCTATGTGACAAGTTCTTTGCCACTATATGTGCTATGCAATCATGCTTCAATGCTGCTGCTGCTGTGCTGCTGCCTAGACCTCTTCCATGCGACCTGTTGGATTAACTGGAGATTGAAAAAACTGTTTAACTTTATTGTGTACTTGGCTTACTATTCGGTCCTACACATTGGATTATTAAGCACTGACATTTTACACTGTTTTTCTTTGTGGTGTCACTTATGTTATTTATGTAATTATTAATTGTTTGCGCTGCACTTTCTCTGTTTATCTCACTTACCTATGTGTCAAGTTCTTTGCCACTATATGCTACAATTATCAATGCTGCTGCTGCTGTGCTGCTGCCACCTCTTCCGCGACCACGAGTGAAAAAAACACTTAATTGTGTACTGGTACTACTATGCTGCTGCTGCTGCTGCCAGTGCTCAGATACCTTATGTGTCAAGTTCTTTGGCACTATATGCTACAATTATCAATGCTGCTGCTGTGCTGCTGCCACCTCTTCCACGACCACGAGTGAAAAAAAAACACTTGAATTGTGTTACTGTTACTACTACACTGCTGCTGCTGCCAGTGCTCACTATACCTATGTGTCAAGTTCTTTGCCACTATATGCTACAATTATCAATGCTGCTGCTGCTGTGCTGCTGCCACCTCTTCCACGACCACAAGTGAAAAAACACTTTATTGTGTACTGGTACTACTATGCTGCTGCTGCTGCTGCCAGTGCTCATATACCTATGTGACAAGTTCTTTGCCACTGTATGCTACAATCATCAATGCTGCTGCTGCTGTGCTGCTGCCACCTCTTCCACGACCACAAGTGAAAAAACACTTTATTGTGTTCTTTTACTACTGCTATACTGCTGCTGCCAGTGCTCATATACCTATGTGACAAGTTCTTTGCCACTATATGCTACAATCATCAATGCTGCTGCTGCTGTGCTGCTGCCACCTCTTCCACGACCACGAGTGAAAAAACACTTTATTGTGTACTGTTACTACTACACTGCTGCTGCTGCCAGTGCTCACTTACCTATGTGTCAAGTTCTTTGCCACTATATGCTACAATTATCAATGCTGCTGCTGCTGTGCTGCTGCCACCTCTTCCACGACCACGAGTGAAAAAAAACACTTAATTGTGTACTGGTACTACTATGCTGCTGCTGCTGCTGCCAGTGCTCAGATACTTATGTGGCAAGTTCTTTGGCACTATATGCTACAATTATCAATGCTGCTGCTGTGCTGCTGCCACCTCTTCCACGACCACGAGTGCAAAAAAACACTGAATTGTGTACTGTTACTACTACACTGCTGCTGCTGCCAGTGCTCACTTACCTATGTGTCAAGTTCTTTGCCACTATATGCTACAATTATCAATGCTGCTGCTGCTGTGCTGCTGCCACCTCTTCCACGACCACGAGTGAAAAAAAACACTTAATTGTGTACTGGTACTACTATGCTGCTGCTGCTGCTGCCAGTGCTCATATACCTATGTGACAAGTTCTTTGCCACTGTATGCTACAATCATCAATGCTGCTGCTGCTGTGCTGCTGCCACCTCTTCCACGACCACAAGTGAAAAAACACTTTATTGTGTTCTGTTACTACTACTATACTGCTGCTGCTGCTGCCAGTGCTCATATACCTATGTGACAAGTTCTTTGCCACTGTATGCTACAATCATCAATGCTGCTGCTGCTGTGCTGCTGCTACCTCTTCCACGACCACAAGTGAAAAAACACTTTATTGTGTTCTGTTACTATACTATACTGCTGCTGCTGCTGCCATGCTCATATACCTATGTGACAAGTTCTTTGCCACTATATGCTACAATCATCAATGCTGCTGCTGCTGTGCTGCTGCTGCTGTGCTGCTGCCACCTCTTCCACGACCACAAGTGAAAAAACACTTTATTGTGTACTGGTACTACTATGCTGCTGCTGCTGCTGCCAGTGCTCATATACCTATGTGACAAGTTCTTTGCCACTATATGCTACAATCATCAATGCTGCTGCTGCTGTCCTGCTGCCACCTCTTCCACGACCACAAGTGGAAAAAACACTTTATTGTGTTCTGTTACTACTACTATACTGCTGCTGCTGCTGCCAGTGCTCATATACCTATGTGACAAGTTCTTTGCCACCATATGCTACAATCATCAATGCTGCTGCTGCTGTCCTGCTGCCACCTCTTCCACGACCACAAGTGAAAAAACACTTTATTGTGTTCTGTTACTACTACTATACTGCTGCTGCTGCTGCCAGTGCTCATATACCTATGTGACAAGTTCTTTGCCACTATATGCTACAATCATCAATGCTGCTGCTGCTGCTGTGCTGCTGCCACCTCTTCCACGACCACAAGTGAAAAAACACTTTATTGTGTACTGGTACTACTATGCTGCTGCTGCTGCTGCCAGTGCTCAGATAGCTATGTGTCAACTTCTTTGCCACTATATGCTACAATCATCAATGCTGCTGCTGCTGTGCTGCTGCCACCTCTTCCACAACCACGAGTGAAAAAACACTTTATTGTGTACTGGTACTACTATACTGCTGCTGCTGACCATCTCCTGTACTATGTCTGCAGTCTCTGACAATCTCCTGTACTATGTCTGCAGTCTCTGACAATCTCCTGTACTATGTCTGCAGTCTCTGACCATCTCCTGTACTATGCCTGCAGTCTGACCATCTCATGTACTATGTCTGCAGTCTCTGACCATCTCCTGTACTATGTCTGCAGTCTCTGACAATCTCCTGTACTATGTCTGCAGTCTGACCATCTCCTGTACTATGTCTGCAGTCTCTGACCATCTCCTGTACTATGTCTGCAGTCTATGACAATCTCCTGTACTATGTCTGCAGTCTGACCATCTCATGTACTATGTCTGCAGTCTGACCATCTCCTGTACTATGTCTGCAGTCTCTGACCATCTCCTGTACTATGTCTGCAGTCTCTGACAATCTCCTGTACTATGTCTGCAGTCTCTGACCATCTCCTGTACTATGCCTGCAGTCTCTGACAATCTCCTGTACTATGTCTGCAGTCTGACCATCTCCTGTACTATGCCTGCAGTCTCTGACAATCTCCTGTACTATGTCTGCAGTCTCTGACCATCTCCTGTACTATGCCTGCAGTCTGACCATCTCATGTACTATGTCTGCAGTCTCTGACCATCTCCTGTACTATGTCTGCAGTCTCTGACAATCTCCTGTACTATGTCTGCAGTCTGACCATCTCCTGTACTATGTCTGCAGTCTCTGACCATCTCCTGTACTATGTCTGCAGTCTATGACAATCTCCTGTACTATGTCTGCAGTCTGACCATCTCATGTACCATGTCTGCAGTCTGACCATCTCCTGTACTATGTCTGCAGTCTATGACCATCTCCTGTACTATGTCTGCAGTCTCTGACAATCTCCTGTACTATGTCTGCAGTCTCTGACCATCTCCTGTACTATGCCTGCAGTCTCTGACAATCTCCTGTACTATGTCTGCAGTCTGACCATCTCCTGTACTATGCCTGCAGTCTCTGACAATCTCCTGTACTATGTCTGCAGTCTGACCATCTCATGTACTATGTCTGCAGTCTATGACAATCTCCTGTACTATATCTGCAGTCTGACCATCTTATGTACTATGTCTGCAGTCTGACCATCTCCTGTACTATGTCCGCAGTCTGACCATCTCATGTACTATGTCTGCAGTCTCTGACCATCTCCTGTACTATGTCTGCAGTCTGACCATCTCATGTACTATGTCTGCAGTCTCTGACCATCTCCTGTACTATGTCTGCAGTCTCTGACCATCTCCTGTACTATGTCTGCAGTCTCTGACAATCTCCTGTACTATGTCTGCAGTCTCCTGTACTATGTCTGCAGTCTCTGATCTCCTGTACTATGTCTGCAGTCTCTGACCATCCCCTGTACTCTGACTGAATCTCCTGTACTATGTCTGCAGTCTCTGACCATCCTCCTGTACTATGTCTGCAGTCTATGACAATCTCCTGTACTATGTCTGCAGTCTGACCATCTCATGTACTATGTCTGCAGTCTGACCATCTCCTGTACTATGTCTGCAGTCTGACCATCTCATGTACTATGTCTGCAGTCTCTGACAATCTCCTGTACTATGTCTGCAGTCTATGACAATCTCCTGTACTATGTCTGCAGTCTATGACAATCTCCTGTACTATGTCTGCAGTCTATGACAATCTCCTGTACTATGTCTGCAGTCTATGACAATCTCCTGTACTATGTCTGCAGTCTATGACAATCTCCTGTACTATGTCTGCAGTCTCTGACAATCTCCTGTACTATGTCTGCAGTCTCTGACAATCTCCTGTACTATGTCTGCAGTCTGACCATCTCCTGTACTATGTCTGCAGTCTATGACAATCTCCTGTACTATGTCTGCAGTCTGACAATCTCCTGTACTATGTCTGCAGTCTATGACAATCTCCTGTACTATGTCTGCAGTCTCTGACAATCTCCTGTACTATGTCTGCAGTCTGACCATCTCCTGTACTATGTCTGCAGTCTATGACAATCTCCTGTTACCTAGTCTGCAGTCTGACCATCTCATGTACTATGTCTGCAGTCTGACCATCTCCTGTACTATGTCTGCAGTCTATGACAATCTCCTGTACTATGTCTGCAGTCTGACCATCTCCTGTACTATGTCTGCAGTCTATGACCAATCTCCTGTACTATGTCTGCAGTCTATGACCATCTCCATGTACTATGTCTGCAGTCTCTGACCATCTCCTGTACTATGTCTGCAGTCTCTGACCATCTCCTGTACTATGTCTGCAGTCTGACCATCTCATGTACTATGTCTGCAGTCTCTGACCATCTCCTGTACTATGTCTGCAGTCTCTGACCATCTGCTGTACTATGTCTGCAGTCTGACCATCTCATGTACTATGTCTGCAGTCTCTGATAATCTCCTTTAGTATTTTGGGGGGAGAGCCATGCGCACTTTTGCTGCAATCGTGATGCATCGTTCGTGATGCATTGCGGAATCGAATCGAATCGTGGACTTGATAAACGAAATTGCATCGAATCGTGAGACGGGTGAAGATGCGCAGCCCTAATTTTTATGGTGCAGTTTTGATGGGCTAGTTTTTGATGGAGCAGTTTTTGATGGGGCAATGGACTGAACTGGATTGACACACGGTTGGATCACATTTACATCTCTAGGGGCACCGTCTCCAGTCAGTAGTATTGGTGGAGGCAAGACCTCGCCGCACAATTTACCCTGAAATTGTATCTTTTCTAGTTACATTATATTTTAATACTACTGCTGCTGCCTCCATGCTGAGTAATGCTTCATGACCTCTCTGGCACAGCGGATCCACCAACAGCCTCCGCTACAAGCTACCAGACCGGATCGTAACAGCAAGTGTAACTAAAATTATGAACTTTTTTTAAAAAAAATGATTTGCGGCCTTTATACTGCAACCATTATACAGCAACCATTAGCCTGTATGCAAGAGCAAATCTGCACTCTCTCTCTCTTTCTTGCTCTCTCTCTCTATATCTAAAAATATATAGCTATTGTTGCTTTTCTTATGTTCATTTTTCAACAGTTTAGTTTGTGTTCGTCGTGACTGTGTCTGTGTACTTTAGTTTGTCCTAGTTTTGTGTTAAATAAAATAATAGTATAAAATGATTTTTCTTATTATGAAGTTAGATGAGTTGATGTTGATGTGTTAGATGTGCAGTATGATGTGTTGAAAAACCTAAAAATCTATCTCAAAAACAAAGGAAACATCTCAAAAAAATAAAACTTTTTATTAAATGTATTACAACTCAAGGTATCTTTTGAGTCGAGTCAGGGTTTCTTCCCGTTTGGAATGAAGGTTGGCCAGTTCCTTCACCATCTCTTCATTCTGCATCCTCAGATATTTCCTTTGCCGCTCATTAGCCGTTAATCTGTCCACAAGTTTTGTGTGAGCTTGTTGGATAGAATCCAATTCTTTTGCAGCTGTTAGGATATAAGAAAAATCATTTTTTTTTCAAAGACCCTTAACAAATACATAAAATATTTCTGTTGCTTATTAATCAATCACTATCATGTCTATACACTTGTTATGTGTCTAGCACAGACCGGGAGTGCAGAATTATTAGGCAAATGAGTAATTGGACCACATCATCCTCTTTATGCATGTTGTCTTACTCCAAGCTATGTAGGCTCGAAAGCCTACTACCAATTAGGCATATTAGGTAATGTACAACTCTGTAATGAGAAGGTGTGTGGTCTAATGACATCAACACTCTACATCAGGTGTGCATAATTATTAGTCAACTTCCTTTCCTTTGGCGAAATGGGTCAAAAGAAGGACTTGACAGTCTCTGAAAAGTTAAAAATAGAGAGGTATCTAGCAGAGGGATGCAGCACTCTTAAAATTGAAAAGCTTCTGAAGCGTGATCAGCGAACAATCAAGCATTTCATCCAAAATAGTCAACAGGGTCGCAAGAAGCGTGTGGAAATACCAAGGCGCAAAATAACTGCCCACGAACTGAGGAAAGTGAAGCGTGCAGCTGCCAAGATGCCACTTGCCACCAGTTTGGCCATATTTCAGAGCTGCAACATCACTGGAGTGCCCAAAAGCACAAGGTGTGCAATACTCAGAGACATGGCCAAGGTAAGAAAGTCTGAAAGACGACCACCACTGAACAAGACACACAAGCTGAAACGTCAATACTGGGCCAAGAAATATTTTAAGAATGATTTTTCTAAGGTTTTATGGACTGATGAAATGAGAGTGAGTCTTGATGGGCCAGATGGATGGGCCAGTGGCTGTATTGGTAAAGGGCAGAGAGCTCCAGTCCGAGTCAGACGCCAGCAAGGTGGAGGTGGAGTACTGGTTTGGGCTGGTATCATGAAAGATGAGATTGTGGGGCATTTTCGGGTTGAGGATGGAGTGAAGCTCAACTCCCAGTCCTACTGCCAGTTTCTGGAAGACCCCTTCTTCAAGCAGTGGTACAGGAAGAAGTCTGCATCCTTCAAGAAAACCATGATTTTCATGCAGGACAATGCTCCAGCACACGCGTCCAAGTACTCCAAAGCGTGGCTGTCAAGAAAGTGTATTAAAGAAAAAAAACGAATGACATGGCCTCCTTGTTCATCTGATCTGAACCCCATTGAGAAGAACCTGTGGTCCATCATCAAATGTGAGATTTACAAGGAGGGAAAAGAGTACACCTCTCTGAACATTGTCTTGGAGGCTGCGGTTGCTGCTGCACGCAATGTTGATGGTGAACAGATCAAAACACTGACAGAATCCATGGATTTCAGGCTTTTGAGTGTCCTTGCAAAGAAAGGTGGCTATATTGGTCACTGATTTGTTTTTGTTTTGTTTTTGAATGTCAGAAATGTATATTTGTGAATGTTGAGATGTTATATTGGTTTCACTGTTAAAAAGAAATAATTAAAATGGGTATATATATTATTTTTTTTGGTTAAGTTGCCTAATAATTCAGCACAGTAATAGTACTCACCTGCACACACAGATATCCCCCTAAAATAGCTAACACTAAAAACAAAATAAAAACTACTTCCAAAAATATTCGGCTTTGATATTAATGAGTTTTTGGGGTTCATTGAGAACATGGTTGTTGTTCAATAATACAATGAATCCTCAAAAATACAACTTGCCTAATAATTCTGCACTAACTGTATACTTCTATCATAAATACCATATTATGGTTCTGCAATCTGACGGGTGCGCTTTATATGTTGTCCATTTTTATATCTACATTTTATTGTTGAAATGTTATTAATCTTTGTGCACATATTTACCTTCATGAACGAGGCTTAATGGACCTCCAGTTTGAGGCACCTCCACCTCTCCAGCGACCAGCATGCAGATATCTCCTATCTCGGGACTATTTGGGGGGGGACATCCTCCACAACAGGAGCTGTGGCTGGCGATTGGGAGGTCCCTGGCTGATCCTCCTCATCCCTCTCCTCCTCTGCCTCATCCTCCTCTGGCACATCCTCCTCTTCTTCCTCCTCATCAGCGTCCTGGCGCATTTTGCGCTTGTTGCGCACAGCTGGTATCGGAGCTTCTAGAATAACACAATGTTCATATATTAGAAAAATATTTTCTAATGACGTATGCAAATTCGGTGTACTCTGCTGTATTGTATATGAATACAAATTAATTTATATAGACAGTTAACCAATGGGAAAATGTTATATTAAAGGGTCTTGTGGGCACTACAGGGGACTGAGCGTGAGCTGGTCTGCCACCATGGTAAAATGAGCTGTTTTTGTCTCCTTTGTTTTGTTCAGACGATATCATGTTAAAAAAAAAGGGCCTGATGGATCACACGGGATTACTATGATAACCCACGCCTAACACAGGAATTGAGTGGGAATCTATATATATAAAACTCAAAGTGTCTGTATGTATGTATGTACCAGCATCACGTCCAAACGGCGAAAGATATTTACATGAAACTTGGCACACAGGTTACTTATGTGTCAGCCACATAAACATTGGATAGGTGATTTAAGCCTTACCCTCCCCCATTTGCCATGGTCGGGGTTTTTCTTTAAATTCCCATCCCTTCAACTCTATGGGAAATACATGTCACTTCATAACACCTGTAGATATTTCGATAACACTTGGTCACATGTTACTTACACGTCCACTTAAAGCATAGGATCGTTAATTTATCCATTAACTACCCCCATTTGTGATGGTCGTGGTTTTTGTTTAAAGTCCCATGCAAAGCAATGGGAAATGTATGTTCCCACATAACTTCTGTGTTGCTGTCTGCTGTCCCATGTCTTTTTTCAACAGTACTATGAATACCTTGGCTGGTGGTGATATATGTTACCACAACATGGCGTCTGGGTTAACAACATCTGCCCTTACATTAATTACATATGACCTTAAATAACTGTCAACAAAGGAGCTGCGGTGGGTCAACGCGATTGCTACTGCGCTGACAAGCCATTCACCTCTGCAGCTAGGGGTTCTGATCCCGCTCTCGGCTACATGTTAATTGAGTTTGTTGTTCTCAGCCCGGCCTCCGGTGGGAGTGCTATGCGAGGTAAGCCTGCGCTTAGTACCGAGGTAAGCCTGCGCTTAGTACGCCTACCCCCCTCCCACAAAAACCACCACACTTACACACGCACTCGAAATTGGGTTAACATGCGCGCACTCTGGCCACGCGGTCTCTAAAAAGAGAGGCGAAGGACTAACGGGGCTGTTTGAGCGGGCCAATCCTCTCACTACCTTATAGGGAGTCCCTCTGCCACGTTGGGCTTCAAAGCGGAGCAGGTAGGACGGGCTGTATGTGAGGACCCCCTCTCACACGCCATTGTCACCAGGGGCATGGAGAAAGGTGGCATATTGCCTCTGGGGGAGGCCTGTCTACTCCCAAATCCTGCAGTCCGTCTCCTCTCTAGAGTACACGCACAAAATACACTATAGAAAAAAAAAACATAACTGTCAGCAATAACTTACCTGGGTGATATCTATCACGGAGACGCCTGACTCTGACCATATGCCGCCTTTTAAGGTCAGACCATTTTTTCACAATGGCCATGTAATGCGGTGGGCCGCCAGGATGTCCTGCTAATTTAGCAATGACAGACCGCACCACTTCTTGCTTTTCCACCTGCCTGTTCAGGAAATCATATTTGGTTTCCAGGAAAGTCTGCAAGATGAAGAACAAAGTATATTATAATACTTTTGTTTAAAGCCTTATGGATATATGACGGAAATCTATGGTATTCAACATTGGGAGCATTCTCGCCTTATTAATCAATGACAGGGTTAACATGACAGATTTTATATCTTGCCATTTTTTAGACATTTAGATGAATTAATTTAGAATAAATAATGGAGTTGATGTTATTTACAAACTAGAACTATCATCATGCTCTGATACACCATGTAGCTCACCGTCACCAGCTGTACAACAATTATACTTTAACTAGGAGCATGGCTGGACAGTTAATGGCTGTTCGGTAATAACGGGGAGTTGTTTTGCAACAGCTGTAGGCTCCGTTTAGGAAACAGTGACGCATAAGCGAGTAGCGCCCGCATATGAAAATGGTGTTCAAACAACACAAGTGAGGTATCGACGCGATCGTTAGAGCGAGAGCAATAATTCTAGCCCTAGAGCTAGTCCTTAGCTGAAAAAATGCAACCTTTTTGCAATCGAGAATTTTTAAGGGTGAAAGTTTGACGCCATGCCACGAGCGGGCACATTTTTTGAGCGTGACATGTTGGGTATCATTTTACTCGGCGTAACTTTATCTTTCACAAAATCTAAAAAAATTGGGCTAAATTTATTGTTGTGTTATTTTCCAATTCAAAAAAAGTTATTTTTTTCAAAAAAAGAGCGCTTGTAAGACCGTTGCGCAAATACGGGTGTGACAAGAAATATTGCAATGATTACCATTTCATTCTCTATGGCAGGGGTCTCCAAAGTACGGCCCGCGGGCCACATCCGGCCCGCCAGGCCATTTCCTCCGGCACGCAGCTGGAGTCACTGGTCCACCAGTTAGTTGTGGAACCTGCGCTGAATATTCGTCCCTAGCAATATGCAGCGCAGGTCCCGCAATCTCTCCCGGCGTCTCACTGTGTTTGTGTTGGCTGCTGGGTCCACGGGCATCCTAGCAGCCAATGATTTGTTTTAGACCCGTTGCCACACCGCCCTGCTCCGCCTCCTGCCTCGCTGTTAACCAGTAACGAGTGTGTATTAAGGCGGGGCGGGAGTCGGGAAGTGCAGCAGGTCTGAACAGCCAGTGTGTGTAATGTCTGACGCGCTGGTAAAGTACACATGCATGGAGGAGGGAGGGGGGCTGATGCGAGATGATTACTGTACACTACTGTGGAGGGTGGGCTGAATGGCTCTGATATGGTACAAACATCCGGGTGCTGATAATTCTGATGGGGACACAAGTGGGAGGTGCTCTAATGGGGATACAAGTGACAAGTAGGGGGTGGTGCTCTTATGGGGACACCAGTGGGGGGGTTCTCTAATGGGGACACCAGTGGGGGGTTCTCTAATGGGGACACCAGTGGGGGGGTGCTCTTATGGGGACACCAGTGGAGGGGGGTTTAATGGGGACAACAGTAGGGGGTGCCCTAATGGGGACACAGATGTGTCCCCAACAGTGTCCTCATACATCTGTGTCCCCAGCAGTCTCCTCATACATCTGTGTCCCCACATCAGTGTCCCCACCAGTCTCCCCACACATCTATGTCCCAAAACTTGTGTCCTCACACATCCGGGTCCCCACACTGGTGTCCCCACACATCTGTGACCCCCACCAGTCTCCTCATACATCTGTGTCCCCAGCAGTCTCCTCATTCATCTGTGTCCCCAGCAGTCTCCTCATTCATCTGTGTCCCCACATCGGTGCCCCCATACATCTGAGTCCCCACCAATGTGGGGGCACAGATGTATGAGGAGACTGGTGTGGCCACAGATGTGTGGGGACACCAGTGTGGGGACACAGATGTGGGGAGACAGATGTGTGGGGACACAGATGTGTGGGGACACAGATGTGTGGGGACACAGATGTGTGGGGACACAGATGTGTGGGGAGACTGGTGGGGACACAAATGTGTGGGGACACCAATGTGGGGACACAGATGTATGAGGATACTGGTGGGGTAACAGATGTGTGGGGACAACAGTGTGGGGACACATAATTGTGGGGACACCAGTGTGGGGGCACAGATGTATGAGGACACTGGTGGGCACACAGATGTGTGGGGACACCAGTGTGGGGTCACAGATGTGTGGGGAGATTGGTGGGGACACAGATGTGTGTGGACACCGATGTGGGGACACAGATGTATGAGGAGACTGTTGGGGTCACAGATGTGTGGGGAGACTGGTGGGGACACAGTTGTATAAGGAGACTGGTGGGAACACAGTTGTATGGGGACACCAATGTGGGGTCACAGATGTATGAGGAGACTGGTGGGGCCACAGATGTATGGGGACACCAGTCTCCTCCACAAATCTGTGGCCTCAAACTTGTGTCCCCACACATCTGTGTCCCCACCAGTCTCCCCAAACATCTGTGTCCCCAACAGTCTCCTCATACATCTGTGTCCCCACATTGGTGTCCCACACACATCTGTGTCCCCACCAATCTCCCCACACATTTGTGTCCCCACCAGTCTCCCACACATCTGTGTCCCCAACAGTCTCCTCATACATCTGTGTCCCCACATTGGTGTCCCCACACATCTGTGTCCCCACCAATCTCCCCACACATTTGTGTCCCCACCAGTCTCCCCACACATCTGTGTCCCCAACAGTCTCCTCATACATCTGTGTCCCCACATTGGTGTCCCCACACATCTGTGTCCCCATCTCCCCCAATCTCCCCACACATCTGTGACCCCACCAATCTCCCCACACATCTGTGTCCCCACACTGGTGTCCCCACACATCTGTTTCCCCACCAATCTCCCCACACATCTGTGTCCCCACACTGGTGTCCCCACACATCTGTGTCCCCGCCAGTCTCCTCATACATCTGTGTTCCCACCAATGTGGGCACACAGATGTATGAGGAGACTGGTGGGGACACAGATATGTGGGGACACAAATTTGGGGACATAGATGCATGAGTAGACTGGTGGGGTAACAGATGTGTGGGGACATAGATGTAGGAGGAGACTGGTGGGGACACAAGTGTGGGGACACTGATTTGTGGGGAGACTGGTGGGGACACAAATGTGTGGGGACACCAATGTGGGGACACAGATGTATGAGGAGACTGGTGGGGTAACAGATGTGTGGGGACACCAGTGTGGGGACACAGATGTGTGGGGACATAAATGTATGAGGAGACTGGTGGGGGTCACAGATGTGTGGGGACACAGATGTGTGGGGACACCAGTGTGGGGACACAGATGTGTGGGGACCCAGATGTGTGGGGACATAAATGTATGAGGAGACTGGTGGGGGTCACAGATGTGTGGGGACACCAATGTGGGGACACAGATGTATGGGGACACAGATGTATGGGGACACAGATGTATGGGGACACAGATGTATGGGGACACCAATGTGGGGACACAGATGTATGGGGACACCAATGTGGGGACACAGATGTATGGGGACACAGATGTATGGGGACACAGATGTATGGGGACACCAATGTGGGGACACAGATGTATGGGGACACCACACTGGGGACACAGATGTATGGGGACACCAATGTGAGGACACAGATGTATGGGGACACCAATGTGGGGACACAGATGTGTGGGGACACCACACTGGGGACACAGATGTATGGGGACACCAATGTGAGGACACAGATGTATGGGGACACCAATGTGGGGACACAGATGTGTGGGGACACCAGTGTGGGGACACAGATGTGTGGGGACATAAATGTATGAGGAGACTGGTGGGGGTCACAGATGTGTGGGGACACCAATGTGGGGACACAGATGTATGGGGACACCAATGTGATGACACAGATGTATGGGGACACCAATGTGGGGACACAGATGTATGGGGACACCAATGTGGGGACACAGATGTATGGGGACACCAATGTGGGGACACAGATGTATGGGGACACCAATGTGGGGACACAGATGTATGGGGACACCAATGTGAGGACACAGATGTATGGGGACACCAATGTGGGGACACAGATGTATGGGGACACCAATGTGGGGACACAGATGTATGAGGAGACTGGTGGGGACAAATATGTGTGAGGAGACTGGTGGGGACACCAATGTGGGGACACCAATGTGGTGACACAGATGTATGAGGAGACTGGTGGGGTAACAGATGTGTGGGGACACCAATGTGGGGACACAGATGTATGGGGACACCAATGTGATGACACAGATGTATGGGGACACCAATGTGAGGACACAGATGTATGGGCACACCAATGTGGGGACACAGATGTATGGGGACACCAATGTGGGGACACAGATGTATGAGGAGACTGGTGGGGACAAATATGTGTGAGGAGACTGGTGGGGACACCAATGTGATGACACAGATGTATGGGGACACCAATGTGGGACACAGATGTATGGGGACACAGATGTATGGGGACACCAATGTGGGGCCACAGATGTATGGGGACACCAATGTGGGGACACAGATGTATGGGGACACCAATGTGGGGACACAGATGTATGGGGACACAGATGTATGAGGAGACTGGTGGGGACAAATATGTGTGAGGAGACTGGTGGGGACACCAATGTGATGACACAGATGTATGGGGACACCAATGTGGGGACACCAATGTGGGGACACAGATGTATGGGGACACCAATGTGGGGCCACAGATGTATGGGGACACCAATGTGGGGCCACAGATGTATGGGGACACCAATGTGGGGCCACAGATGTATGGGGACACCAATGTGGGGACACAGATGTATGGGGACACCAATGTGGGGACACAGATGTATGGGGACACAGATGTATGAGGAGACTGGTGGGGACAAATATGTGTGAGGAGACTGGTGGGGACACCAATGTGATGACACAGATGTATGAGGACACCAATGTGGGGACACAGATGTATGGGGACACCAATGTGGGGACACAGATGTATGGGGACACAGATGTATGAGGAGACTGGTGGGGACAAATATGTGTGAGGAGACTGGTGGGGACACAATGTGATGACACAGATGTATGGGGACACCAATGTGGGGACACAGATGTATGGGGACACCAATGTGATGACACAGATGTATGGGGACACCAATGTGGGGACACAGATGTATGGGGACACCAATGTGGGGCCACAGATGTATGGGGACACCAATGTGGGGACACAGATGTATGGGGACACCAATGTGGGGACACAGATGTATGGGGACACCAATGTGAGGACACGGATGTAAAACCTCATGCACGCTGGTAGTTTAACCTGCTGAATGATGCTCCAGCGTTTTATTAGACGACAGGACCATCATCCAGTTCTGCTGTCAACAGCAAGTAAAATTCTATTCTTCTACTGTGGATTTATTTACTAAAATTATTTTTCCGGCCCGCGGATATGAGTAAAATATAGAATGTGGCCCTCGAAGTAAAAAGTTTGGAGACCCCTGCTCTAGGGTGTTAGAAAAAAATATATATATATAATGTTTGGGGGTTTTAAGTAATTTTCTAGCAAAATAAAAGTTTTAGTCTCGTAAACACCAAATCTGAAAAATTAGCCCGGTGTCCACAACATGTTAAATTCATTATGCTAAATAGCAAGGAAAGTGCCTAAATACACATTTACCAACCAGGGTGTCTGCAGCTGTACAGGCATGCTGGGACTTGTAGATTTGTAACACCAGGAGACAAATTGTTTGGGAAATACTAATATCTGATCTTATATACTAACTTTTAAACTAGTCTAAAATGCAGTTAAAGATAATGCAAATACTTACACAGATCAGCATATCTTCCTCACTTTTGGAGAGGTTACTCCCAACCATTTTCCTATCCACTTGGGCAAATGGGCACTTGTCCAACAAAATGTGAAATGAAACTGGCAAGTGTCCAAGTTCCAGGAAGTAGTCGCGCGCGCGTGTTGTTCGCGCGATTGCGCATGCGCGATCGAGAAATTCACAATGTTGTTTTTCTATAACATAATACATATATTCAATTTCAGAGTGTAACTGTCGAAATTCCGCAATCAATTTCTCATTCCCATGTTGTGAAATTTCGATAAAATATCTCGAATATTCGATTTCAGAATGAGCCAATGAGAGCGCTCCTAAAGCATGTCTCGAAATTGCGCAATAATCGCAATCGCAATTTCGCGAAATTACGATAAAATAGCAAGAATATTCTGAGCCAATCACAGTGCTCCATTCCGCATTTCTCGAATATTCGTAATTATTTTGTATTGTAATATATCACGAATATTCTGAGCCAATCAGAGTGCTCCATTCCGCATTTCTCGAATATTCGTAATTATTTTGTATTGTAATATATCACGAATATTCTGAGCCAATCAGAGTGCTCCATTCCGCATTTCTCGAATATTCGCAATTATTTTGTATTGTAATATATCACAAATATTCTGAGCCAATCAGAGTGCTCCATTCCGCATTTCTCGAAATTTTGCAATTATTTGGTATTGTGATATATCAAGAATATTCTGAGCCAATCAGAGTGCTCCCTCCCGCATTTCTCGGAATTTCAATCGCAATCGCAATTCGCAATCGCATTCGCGATAGCGAAAATTCGCAATGATTTCATTTCGAAAATATATCACGAATATTCGTATTTAGCGAATATATCACGAATATTCGACTATATATTCGAGATATATCGCGAAATCGAATATGGCATATTCTGCTCAACACTAACAACCATATGTCACAAAAACAAGATATACTGGAAGGATAGCTGTCCACCTTTTAGTAACAGACTAGCATAAATTACTCTTATTGTATAGGTTACTACACTTTTGTCCGTAATTGCAAATGTAACTGATGCTACGTTACATAAGAAAATATAAAATAAAATAGGTTGGGCAAAATGGAAATGTTATAAAATATTTTAGATAGAGTGGAATCTTAATGTTGGACATAAACCCAAATGAATGCCCAAGGGTTTGTAATCACCATCTTATGAAAGTACAACATTGAAATGGTTGTAAAGGCTCTTAACGTTCTTAAAATAATAAACAAGTTATACTTACTTGCTCTATGCAATAGTATTGCACAGAGCGGCCCCAAAGCCCCTCTTCTGGAATCCCCAGTCATAGTTTGGGAGTGTGATCAGGTTGGGGGTGTGTGGGGGGTGTGATCAGGTTTGTGGTATTTGGGAGGTGTGATCGTAATGGGGTATGTGGGGGGTGTGATCAGGTTGGGGGTATGTGGGGAATGTGATTGTAATGGGGTTATGTGGATGGGGAAAACAGGTTGGGGGTATGTGGGAGGGTGTGAATGTAATGGGGTATGTGGGGACTGTGATCAGGTGGGGGGTGTGATCGTGGTAGGGGATGTGGTCAGGATGGGGGACGTGATCGTAGTTGGGGGTGTGATCAGGTTGGGGTAATGTGGAGGGTGTGATAAGGGTGGCAGTATGTGGGGGGTGTGATCAGGTTGGCGTGTGTGTGTGGGGGGGGGGGGGTTGGGTATCAGGTGGGGGGTGTGATCTGGGTGTGATCTGGTTGGGGATGTGTGGGAGGGTGATCAGGTGGTGATCAAATGTTTGAATACGTCCTCTTCTGCTGCTCTGAGTGCCGGGTTCACACTATGTGGTGCGGGAACTGCATGCAAGTTTAAACAGGAATCGCACTGCATTCCTGGTTAATGTGATTCTTCAGCAGTGCAAGTTGAGCCATTACAGTAAAACCTTGGTTTGAGAGTAACTTGGTTTGAGAGCATTTTGCAAGACATGCAACATTTTTAAATACATTTTGAACTGACATACAAGCAATGTCTTGAAATACAAGTAGAGTCATGTCACAACTGAGTATAAAATAGAAGAGAGGCGCCACTAAGGCCTTGTACACACGAGGGAATAAATCCGCTGAAAATGGTCCGACGGACCATTTCAGCCGAAAAATCCCCTCGTCTGTAGGGGCAAACGGACAGTTTTGGCCGGATTTCTCCAGCGGAAAAGTTCCAAAGCATGCTTTGGAACTTTTCCGCTGGAGAGCTGCCCGTCGGATATGTCCGCTGGTTAGTACGGCAAACCAGCGGACATATCTGCCCGCACATGCGATGTATCCTGTGAATGGATCCGACGCATGCGCACGGAAGTGTTGACTTCCTGGTGCGGTGACGTGGCGGCGTCAACGTCACCGCCGCGTCACCGCGCTGTCCGCCGGCGGGGAATTTGATCCGATGGTGTGTACAGCCATCGGATCAAACAGTCCGGCGGACATATCCCATCGTGTGTACAAGGCCTAAGTGTAGCAATATGGTTACAATAAATGAAGGTACAACATTTAGCAACTCACATGGTTGATGATTAAAACAGACACATCTAGGAGGCGCATGTGTGGGAGCTCCTAGGATGGCAGCTTAGGACCGGAGCTCTGCTCACCACCGGCTGTCAAACGCAAATATATAGAATTTCAACCCGGATACAAACGACAAAAAGATACCCGAGGACTGCGGATTCAACGGTGAATCGGAAGATACCGGGTAAACTATTCCTTATTCAGGGGAATTATATACAGGAGCCTTGTAAAGAACGACAGCTGGGGACAGGGTGCCCGCGCTGTTTCTTTTTTCTGACGAGAATTACAGGTTCTATATACCCGTTAAGAGCAGAGAAACAGTAGTGAATAGCTGACATACTGTGGACCCAGTTCATGCCGGGCAAATATTACAAAAAGAGCAAGAAACTTAATAAAAGGCTGGCTAAGAACAATTTACTTAAGTTGGCCGCCGTACCTCAGACAAGTACACTGGGTACAGTTGAGACCTCATTGACTGACAGACAAGCTATATCTTCTATAAGTCCTTCTATAGTACCTCAGACACCAAATTCTGAAACTTGCCCTATTCTCTCCCCTCCTGCATCATTTGAAATAAAAAATCTCATGGAGGCTGGTCATTTAACTCCTGAGGTAATTACCTCACAAAGTCCTGCACATATGAATACAAAGGCTGAACAGGCTCATGAGGTAACCTTCAATGTCTCTGAATTATTCACCAGAATTTCTGAAATGCTAGATAAAGGACTGGCACAAAATGCAGAAAGAATCACAGGAGAGATTAGGGCTGATTTTCAGAGCCTGGGAAGCAGAATAGAAAATATTGAACACAAACTGGAGGTTTAATACAGCACGGACTGATCAGAACTCAGATCATTTGCAATTCATGCAGGAACAGCTGGAAGCTGCTCAGGCACGGATCGACGAATTAGAGAACAGATCAAGAAGAGATAATTTCAGGGTTAGAGGATTACCAGAATCTATCTCAGATGTGCATACAGCTATACAGGACATTATCAAAATCCTGATCGCATCTATACCAAACCACAAACTAGAATTGGACCGAGCACATAGGGCCCTGGGTCCTTTAAGAAAGGACGGTTTACCAAGGGATGTGGTAGTTAAACCACATCTCTATTCCATTAAGGAGGAAGTGATGAAACAGTCTCGCAAACATGAACAACTACAGTACCAAGGCGCCATAATTCAAATATTTTCTGATATATCGCCATACACAATACAGAGAAGAAGAGCTATGAAGCCCTTATTGTCTGCCCTCATGAAAAAGGACATAAGATACAAATGGGCCTTCCCCTTTGCTTTGAAATTTTCATTTAATGGCAGGCAGTATGTAGTACAGAATTTTCAGGAAGGTGAGAGACTATTATTGGACTTGAAGATTATTTCCTGCGAGCCAGAAATGGACACTACTCCTATCCAGCAGGGCTCTGCCAAAAGACAAACCCCTATCAGCCCAACTTCCTCTGCTTGGAGCAGAGTCAAGCACAGGAAGGTTAAAGATAACTTTGCAACCTGAAGAGAAGGAACATGTTTGTGGATGTCTTTTTCCCTTTCTTCAAAGGGATGGTCACCGATGTCTTTTTCCCCTATTTTTCCATACCCGGGAAAATAGATCTCACCAAAGCTACATGTTAATATTTTCCTAGGAAATGTTTATATACATATGTGTATATGTATATATATGTATATTTCGATTTTTTTTGTGTTTGTTGTTTTTTCTTAGGAAAGTTAAAATAGTTTGTCTCTTTTAATATGTCATACTGGGTTGAATTATTCATAACAGTGATTTACATTACAGTTTGTTGAGCTGTCGCTGGCAGCCGGTGGTGAGGCATTGGGCCTCAGCCTACCCCTTGGATCGACGTTCCGTCGCCCCGGGGAGTGGGAACATAGCCCCTTATTTTCTGGGCTATTCTATGGTCACGTGTTTAAATGGGGGGAGGGGAAATACACCCTCCCCTCATTCTGGGTCATTTTTTGACCTTACGTTAATTTACATATGGATAAAATGTCTTTGTCTATTTTCTTTTTTCTCTATCATTTCTTTCTCTTCTGTTCACTCTTCCCCCCCGACCTACCTGCCAATGAGAGCACCTACGTTTAAGTGTCTACAGTCATTATTTTGCAAACCGGATAATGTACCTAAGTTGTTTAATGTGTCTCATGATACGGATATTGTTTGGGAACGCATGAGAATTAGCTTTGCCAATTTTATATCCCATGGCTGGTATGGCTAATCCTCCTGCTCCCCTTCGTGTTGTTTCACACAACACGCAGGGCTGAATTCTCCAGTTAAAAGACGAAAGGCGCTACAAGTCTACAAATCCCTTCATGCTGATGTGGTATTTCTACAAGAGACCCACTTCCCAAAGCGGTATACTCCCTCGTTCTTACATGCTCATTTCCCATTATTCTACCTGTCAAAGGCCGAAAATAAGACTAAAGGAGTGGCAATTTTATTCTCCAAACACTGCAAATTTAACTTAATTAAGGAATACGTGGACCCAGAGGGTAGATTCATTCTGGTAAAGGGCACTCTGGAAGGAAATACGTACACTTTTATATCATACTATGCTCCCAACCGGGGACAGAAGGGGTTCTTCTGCCAAATGCTTGAATCTCTCCAGCCTTTGGTAGAGGGAGTAATAGTTATGGGGGGAGATTCCAATCTGGCTTTTGACTCTGGACTGGATAAATCCGGCCAAGCAAAGGCTAAATTAATTAGACCTACAAAAAACAGTACCCAAGTCGCTCGCGTGCTTCACCAATATAGATTGACCGACATATGGAGAGAATTGAACCCAACTGCTAAAGATTTTACTCACTTCTCTAACCCCCACCAGTCGTATTCACGTATAGACCATATATTACTTTCCAATCACCATGTCCCCTCGGCCCAGAAGTCCTCCATTATGGACGTCCCATGGTCGGATCATTCCATGGTTATGTTATCTCTAAGAAAAAACAGTTCTAATCAAAGAGTATCTCATTGGACCCTCAACCAGTCATTGTTGAAAGACCCAACTACAGCCACAGAGATTGAACAAGCTATAATAGATTACTTTAAAAATAATGACATAGAGGAAATCTCTCCAGAAACCTTATGGGCAGCCCACAAGGTGACAGTGAGAGGAAAACTAATACAGATCGCAGCCAGACAAAACAGACTGAAGAGGCTGGAGGTGGAAGAACTTGAAAAGACATTTGACGATTTGAGCAAAAAGCATAAATTGGACCCCTTTGGTTTCCCAACTTCTAAATTGGACGCTGCCAGGACAGCTCTGAATCTTGCACTTAAGGTAAGAGCAGATGAGGCACTTAAATGGTCGGGAGCTAGATTTTATAGATTATAAGATAAAATTGGTCCAATGTTGGCGCATAAACTATCCCCTAGACTAAGGCCGAGAGTCCTCCCTAAGATTAAACAAGCCAATGGCTTATTTACCTTGAACCCTCAAAAGGTGATGGATTCCTTCCAAAGCTTCTATTCAAAACTTTACGACTTTGAAACACTCTCCAATTCTAATAGCGTGGGAGAATTCCTAGATAGTTTGGACCTTCCCTCGCTGGCGGAAGTGCATAGAGAGAAAATGGAAGCTCCCATCTCGATTGAGGAAGTTTTGGAAGTGATCAAAATGTTAAAAACAGATAAAGCTCCAGGACCAGATGGTTTCTCTGCTACTTACTACAAGACTTTCTCGGCTCTTCAATCTCCATACCTTACTCGTTTTTTTAACCATTTAACGAAGGGGAATCCTATAGATATTCAGCTGAATTCGGCATATATCTCTGTGATCCCTAAACCTGACAAGGATACCAGTCAAGTGGAAAACTATAGACCAATATCGTTGATTAACAATGACCTTAAAATCCTAACCAAAATAATAGCCAATAGACTAGCATCCTTCATTGGTCAGTATATACATAAGGATCAGGTGGGTTTCATTCCTGGTAGACAAGGCCCTGACCAATTAAGGAGAGCGGTAGACATAATTTCCATATTGCAATCCGGTTGGATAGGAGATCAAAAACAAGAAGGGATGCTCTTATCATTGGACCTTCAAAAGGCCTTTGATTCGGTCTCCTGGCCATATATGTTTGAAGTTATGAGACGTTGGGGGTTTGGCTCAAGAGTCTTGGGCATATTATCTGCACTCTACTCTTCTCTTGAGGCTAAAATAAGACTGCAGGGACTATTTTCAGAATCTATTAAAATTAAAAGGGGAACCCGCCAGGGATGCCCATTGACTCCTTTGATATTCGCAATTGTTATAGAATCTTTGGCAATAGCGATTCGGAATAACGCGAATATCAGAGGAGTTCAATGTACCCGTAAGGAACACAAATGTGCATTATTTGCGGATGACCTGCTACTATTTGTTACTTCCCCGATTTCCTCTATGTCCGAAATCTACTCTGTACTTGACAAATTCTCCAGGGCCTCTGGCCTTAAAGTCAATATGTCCAAATCTAAGGCCCTCAATGTCTCGCTTCCTGTAGATGTAGTTTCCTTACTACAAAAGAAATATGAATTTGGTTGGAATGGCTCATCTATCAAATACTTGGGTATCAATTTATCTTCGAAATTTGAGGATCTATATACAGCCAACTACCCTCCTATGTATAAAAAACTTGAATCTGATTTAGGTGATTGGGATACACAGAATATAGGCTGGATTGGCAGGATAAACTCTGTCAAGGTGACTCTTCTTCCTAGACTTCTATACCTCTTTCGTTCTCTCCCCATACCGATAAAAAGGAATCACTTGAAGGCTTTTCAGGGTAAGATCACCAAATTTGTATGGAACAAAAAGAGCCCCCGTGTATCATCACGTAGGCTCTTTAATCTCCCTAATCAGGGAGGTTTGGGACTCCCAAATTTGCTGTGGTACTACCAGGCAGCTAGACTGGCACAACTGTCAGATATATACCTCAAACAGGACCAACCTGATTGGGTTAGTCTGGAAGAACAGGCGTCCCCCACATGCTCATTGGAAAATCTTGTGTGGTCTATCCCCAAATGCAGACATTCTATTATGTCTCCGGCACTGTCACAGGCGTTGGTTCTGTGGGACTCGCTCAGGAGCAATCCCTCTTTAGTCTCTAAGAGTCTACCATTAACTGATATATTTCAGGTCTCGTCCTTTGCATCCAATGTGAACGTTGAATCCTTCCAGTGGTGGCGAGATAAGGGAGTATACCGCATTGGACGATTCTTCTCCCACTCAGGTCCTCTATCAGAACAATATTTTAGGGACAGTCTTGATCTTCCTCCTTCAGAGAAATCAAGATTTTCTCAAATCTACAGTTTTGTACAGAAACTCTGGACTGACAAGGCTGTAACTGGTCATTTTACGCCCTATGAACGAAAATGTGAACAGGCCCCAGTAAGGAAGGGTGGTATTTCTGTAATTTACAAATCCCTTGCGAACAATGTCAATAAATTACCCTATATGCTAGCTTGGGAGAAGGAAATTCAGGATGAGTGGGATTTGGAAGATTGGGGAGAAAACTTCCATAGATCTATAAAGGGTATCGTCAACATGTCACTCATAGAGGCGAATGTCAAAATATTTACTAGATGGTATCTAGTTCCTCTAAGACTGGCATCCATATATCCTTCATCCTCACCTCTATGCTTCAGAGGATGCCAAGGCGTGGGCTCCATGATTCACACCTGGTGGGAATGCCCAAGAATACAAGGTTTTTGGAGTAAAGTGTTCCATATAATTAGACGGATTACGGGTTGTAATATACATCAGTCCCCGGCGATTGCCTTACTGAATGGATTCATACCACAAGTATCAAAGGTTACCAGAAGGCTGATATGGTTTATCTTAACAGGAGCTAGAATCACTATAGCTGCAGCCTGGAAGAAACAGGCGGTCTCAATCTTAAGTATGAAAAGAAAGATCACCTGGATAATGGAACAGGAAAGGAGAATTGGCTCAATGTTGGATAGACTTACTCAGTTTAACGCAATCTGGGAACCATGGATAAAGTACTTAGGGATCTCACACCCCATAAAGGGGTGATAACATAACTTACTGTAGGCTGATGTACACACCTGGCAGGTAGGATCTCTGTCTCTCTACCCTCTCACCCCTACCCTCTTTTTCGTTCCCTCTCTTTCTATCTTTCTCACATTCCTCTTTTCCTTCTCTTCTACTTTTCTTCTCTATGTTCTGGTTTTATGCTGTGCTTGTGTTCAGGTTTTTTGTATAATCTGTGTTTGGGAAACGTTCTCCATATATATACACATGTTACGCCTCTATCATAGGGGTGGAGGAAGTTGAAGAGGGATTCTCCTCTTTTTCTCCCTCCCTCTCCCTCTCTCTTCATCGAACTTGTTATTTATTCTTTTAGTATTAGGTTCATTTAATCGGTCCAGATATCATACACTTCGTACCAGAGGTACTTGAGAAGTTTTAAGTTTATGAAATGGAGGTACATCACGAAGTGGACTTCACAAAACTGTAATATTTATAATAACTTGCTAAGGGGGCGGGATGGTTTGGGGGAATTACTCTACCTCCCCGGGCACAGAGTGATCCCATTGGGGGTGTCAGTGGGGGTGGAGGGTGCCCTTCCCATCTCATTTCTATATATGTTGGACCAATAAGGTTTTGATTTATCCCAACTGCTGTAGACTAGGGACCCTAGACGGATTGATAGGAACTGCAGGATTTGGGGGAGGGTAGGGAGCTACCCCGGTTAGACTATATGGCTTAGGGTCAGAATTTACTCCCTTGTTGAACCTGTTTTCCTTTCATCGCAGATAGAATGTTATTTAGGTATGGTTGAGAAATGACGTAGTGATGACTTCAGCAAACAATGTCTCAATATTTAAGGATATGTAACAAAATGTATTGATTTCCTGATATGTTCTTTAAATTGTACTGACTTTATTCAGAAAATAAACTTAAACTTGAATGAAAAAAAAAAAACAGACACATCTAAGTATACAGGCATGTGGGGTAAAGTTGTCCACATAGACCCTCTGCACCACCATCACTGTCATCCCTTCCATGTTCTGCTCCACGAGCGCTTCAAGCCTCGCTTTCAGATCGCTCTACTGCAGGGTAGTCTTCCCGGTAATGATTGCAGACTGACAGCGGTGGTTGCCGGCGGTGAGAAGGACGGTCTATGTGGACAACCCGGATGCCTGCATACTTCAATGTGCCTGTTTTAATCATGAACCATGTGAGTTGCTAAATGTTGGGAAGCATAGCCAGTCCCTGTCTCCTCTCTAAGCTGATCATTCTTTTACTCTTGTGAATAAACAACCAGTGTTGCTTGTTCATTCAATTAAAACAAATGTTTTCACTGCAGGGCTGTGTAATCTAGATTCCAGGGCTGTGTATGTTTATAAGCAGCTGTAGATAACTCACACAGCCCCACGGCACTAAGTGATCTTTTACTAGTACGAATGAACAGACAACACTGATTGCTGAAGTCATGATGTGAACCAGAAATAGACGCGAAAGAGAAAATTAACATGATATAGCAACAAAAAGAGCACATCCTTTGACGAACTGTTTGCTTTGAGTTGTTAGGAAATGTAAAAGTGATAGCTCAGTGGTCTCCAAACTGTGGACTGGGGCCCAGATGCAGCCATTTGCTTGTCTTATCTGGCCCTTGGGGCACATTTCCTCTCACTGATGCAATACACTATTTCTACCACTGACACCAACAATGGGGCATAATTCTTGTTATCGACGTCAACAACGGGGCACATTTTCTTCCCCTAATGCCAAAGAGGCACTGTTTACTCCCACTGATGCCAGGACAATGCATACTCCCACTGGCCACAGTCCGGCCGCCCTAAAGCCTGAAAGACGGTAAACTGGCCCTTTGATTAGAAAGTTTGGGGACCCCTGTTAGAGACTAAGGCCACGTACACACGATCAGTCCATCCAATGAGAACGGTCTGAAGGTTAACTGATGAAGCTGACTGATGGTCTGATGTGCCTACACACCAATGGTTAAAAAAATGATCGGGTCAGAATGCGGTGACGTAAAACACGACGACGTGCTGAAAAAAACTAAGTTCAATGCTTCCAAGCATGCGTCCACTTGATTCTGAGCATGCGTGGATTTTTAACCGATGGTCGTGCCTACTAACGATCGGTTTTGTCCTATCGGTTAGGCGTCCATCGGTTAAATTTTAAAGCAAGTTGGCTTTTTTTTTGTTAACCGAAGGTTAAATAACCGATGGGGCCTACACACGATCGTTTTTGAACGATGAAAATGGTCCATCAGACCGTTGTCCTCTGGTTAACCTATCGTGTGTACGCCGCCTAAGGCTGGGGCCTTTCACTATTCTGTCTGTAAGACTACACCACCACTAATTAGCAGGAGGTGCAGTTGTTGGGCAGTGAGACATAAGCAGCCTGGAACTTTTCTATTCTTCATTGTCCATTTGTGAGTCAGCCAACCGGCCAACAGTGTCATTCTTCTATCCTGGTACAGCAAGTCTGTCTTCCCCCATGGGCGTCCGCTCATAGGGTTAAGGGGGGGCGAGTGACCCCCCCCTGAAATCGGCAAGGGTCTGCCATGCTCGCATCTGTAGCTGTGCTGACTCTCTCTGTGTTTGTGCAGTCGCCTCCACAGCTGTTGCAAGATCAGTCACAGAGCTTACAGAGCTCTTTACTGCCACCTCTGGCCGCTTCCTGTATGTGCGCCCTCGTGTTTGCTTTGATGCCTGTAATGTATTTTCAAATGGACATGTGGAAACAGGACTTGGGAGAAGGAAGACCACCGTGACCTTACAAGTGAGGGCTGTGAGTACAAGTGAAGGGAGGAGGCTGTTTGTGTACAGGGGGGGGGGTGACATATATACAGATGAGGGGGGCAGCTGAGTGCATACAAGTATGGTCAGTGAAAGATCATATCATCTGTCCTGTCCTGTATACAGCTATATACCCCCATCTTCCTTCCTGTATTCCTCCATCATCACTGACTGCAGATATACATCATATGTCCAGTATATAGAGCTTTATATACCCACCTTCCTTCCTCTATATACCAATACTATCCACCCCTTCTATATACATATACTGTACATCTTCTGTATTGTACATTTGATCAGCACAGTGAGGCTGCATATCATGGGCACATGCCTGAGCTTTATGGGATAATGACTAAGCCCCTCCCCTTCATGACATTGTCAAATAAGCGAAGCATAGGTGACCATAAAAAATTATGCCCCCCCCCCTGGAAAAAGTTCAGCGGACGCCCATGTCTTCCCCTGTTCGTTATCATATTACATACACATCACATCTCCACAGCCAAATTACCTTAGCCGTTGACATCTGCAACAAAGGTCATCAAATATTTCTTAGTGTAGAGCTGTTTGTAGCTTTGTGTTGTTATTACTCTGTGGTTTATTCATTGTCCTGGTCACACCACTTGCTGCATTTCATTCCAACGCTCTGTTGTGCTCCTAAAACTGCGTTATTGAACTACTATTGTCACTGCTTACTGACTTATCATTTTCCCCTAGCTATGCCTTTCACGTTCTCATACACAGTACATGGTGTGAATAATAAATATATACAAATGAGATATATATATATATATATATATATATATATATATTATATATACACAGTATTTCTTTGACCGACCATGGCGAGGTGAGTGGAAGCTGTCCTGTTAAACTGCTGTATGGTCTTGGCCACCGTGCTGCAGCTCAGTTTGAGGGTCTTGGCAATCTTCTTGTAGCCTAGAGCAGGGGTGCCCAACCAGTGGCCCATGGAGCCCTCTGATGTGGCCCGCGACCTCCTGTTCTGGGATGGACTAGAATAGAATACGGTTATTAAAGGTCAGTTTATTACTAAAATCACAGTGTATGTATGGGCATATCTGTTCTGCAATGGTTTCTGGGCTGCTTTCAAACTAAGCCAAAGGTACACTGTGTTGCTCCCACGGTGTGAAAGCAGCCATGGGGCTTTTCACACGGTCCATTCACCTCTAAGGAGTGGCAGATGTAAATCGACTTGTGTCCTGCCTACAATCCAATCAGGCTGTGTCCACTGTGCATATGTACAGTGGACAATAGACATGGCCCGTGACCAGTTACCAAGACGCTTAAATGGCCCTCGCGCTTCAAAAGGTTGGGCACCCCTGGCCTAGACCATCTTTATGTAAAGCAACAATTTATTTTTCAACTCCTTAGAGAGTTCTTTGTCACGTTGAACTTCCAGTGACCAGTATGAGAGAGTGAGAGCGATAACACCAAATTTAACACACCTGCTCCCCATTCACACCTGAAACCTTGTAACACGAACGAATCACATGACACTGGGAAGGGAAAGTGGCAAATTGAGCCCAATTTGGACATTTTTAGGGGTGTACTCCCTTTTGTTGCCAGCGGTTTAGCTGCTTGCGGACCGCCGCATGTACATTTACGTTGGCAGAATGGCACCGACAGGCACATCAACGTATATATACGTTGGTGCCTTAAGGGGGTTCGGGGGTCCGTACCCCGTACATATGGCGGTCCAGTTACCTGGCCGAGCGATCCGTGCAGAGGGGGCGGTGGTTCGTTTTTGTCCGCCCCCTCCGGATCGCTCTCAGCCAATGCGCGCGCTCCCCTGAGTGTCATTTTCTCCTCCTGTGTAAACACAGGAAGGAGGAAGTGATGTGATCTCTCCCCTCAGCGGTTTTTTCAACCACCGCTGAGGAGAGATCACATCGCACAGTGAGTCTGCACAACACTACACTGACACACACTACACATAGGCACATTTAACCCCCCAATCACATTTAACCCCCCATTTAATGTATGATCACTGCAGTTAGTGTCAGTGTGACAGGCATTTAGTGTTAGGTTCAGGATAGCCCCCTACGCCCCCCTAATAAAGTTTTTATCCCCTTGATCACCGCCCTAGTTAACCCTTTCACTCCCTATTGCCAACGTCACTAATCGATCATTTTTCGGATCGCTGTATTAGTGTAGCTGTTCCCGCTAGGTAGCTATTTTTTTGTTTTTTATTGTGATTTTTTTTTACTAAAGCCATTTGGCTAAATAAATTTTGGCCTAAATGTTTGACTAAAATTTAGTTTATTTGACTTTTCTTATAACAAAAAGTAAAAAATATTGTTTTTTTTTCAAAAATGTCGCTCTATTTTTTTATATAGCGCAAAAAATCAAAATCGCAGAGGCAATCAAATACCACCAAAATAAAGCTCTATTTGTGGGAAGAAAAGGACGCAAATTTTGTTTGGGAGCCACGTCGCACGACCGCGCAATTGTCAGTAAAAGCGACGCAGTGCCGAATCGCAAAAAGGGGCCAAGTCATTTACCTACATTTTGGTCCGGGTCTTAAGTGGTTAGACATTAATGGCTGTGTGTTGAGTTATTTTGAGAGGACAGCAAATTTACACTGTTATACAAGCTGTACACTCACTACTTTACATTGTAGCAAAGTGTAATTACTTCAGTGTTGAAAAGATAATATAAAATATCTACAAAAATGTGAGGGGTGTACCCACTTTTTGTGAGATACTGTATAGATCGTGAAGTTTGCGGGGTTGTCTAGCTCAGTGGTAAGTGTGTTTTTCAGTAAGTTCACAGCAAACAGGAATGTCAGTTTTAGGGTGTGGTAGCCCACTTCTATTAAGAGTAACAAAATTAAAGTTAATATACCATGGGTTGCCCACACAGGGGTTCTTCTCTAGCCAAAATTCAACAAATGAAAAATTCCAAGCCACCTGCCAGCCACCACTCCTGGCCAGGAATGATGGGGCCCCTTACACAGCTTCAGGCATGGGCCCCCTGGAGAACCGGGGGGGGGGGGTGTGCTGCCGCCTGAAATTAAGAAGTGGGGGGGGGGGGGCTGCTGCGAATTGAGAAGCGAGGGGGGGGGGTCCTTTACAAAAAAAATACGTTTTTTTTTTTTTTTTTAGAGGGTTTCCATCCGGGCCCCTTACAGGTGTAATGCCTGTACCCCCCTGATGGCGGCCCTGCTACTGATACTCTTTCCCACTCCTCCAAGACTCACGGTTTCCTCTGGTCATCCAGGACTCTCTCTCCCAGTTGTCTCAGCTATGGTCTCCCAGTCTCTCTCAGCTGGCCCAACTCTCTGTCCACTGACCTGAAACCTCTCCCACATGGAGTGTCATCTCAAGGATTTTGCCTTGGTTCCTAAACAGGAGCACACCTCCCTCCTGGCTGCAGCAACTGCTCCAACGTCAACTCCTACTCCAACTCCCCTGAGCTATGCTCAGATCTGCCTTATATAGAGTATGTGCACCTGGACACATACAAAAATTGCAGAAAAACCTGGACACAAGGCTGAAGACTCCATCCCACCCAATACGTTTTGGAGTCTTCAAGTTTCCAGCTCAGATCCAGAC
This sequence comes from Rana kukunoris, assembly GCA_029574335.1. NCBI lineage: Eukaryota > Metazoa > Chordata > Amphibia > Anura > Ranidae > Rana > Rana kukunoris. The sequence goes on from CM056050.1 coordinate 449,218,461, forward strand.
TTACCAAATCCACTAACAACGTAAAGGGGTTGTAAAGGTTTGTTTTCTTTATTTTCTAAATAGGTTCCTTTAAGCTAGTGCATTGTTGGTTCACTTATCTTTTCCTTCGATTTCCCTTCTAAATGTTATTTTTTTCTTTGTCTAAATTTCTCGATTCCTGTTTCTCCTCAGTAAGCTTGCCCCCATCATCCGAGCCATTCTGGGTGTGGGTTAGTCAGCCAGAACAGCTTACTGAGGAGGAACGGGAAGTGTGAAATTCAGACAAAGAAAACATTTAGAAGGGAAATCGAAGTAAAAATTACGTGAACCAACAATGCACTAGCTTAAAGGAACCTATTTACAAAATAAAAAAGAACCTTTACAACCCCTTTAAATCGTTTTTTTCTCCTCAAAAAACTTCAGCTGGAGCGTCTCAAATGTACTCTTTGAAAACTCTGTGTCCATATTAAAACCATTTTCCCAGAGACAGGGACTCTCATTATCACATAATTTATAAATAAAATATATAAATGCCATCATGCTGCATGGTCCACTATACCGGTACTTGTTTTTGTGCTGTGGTGCTTCCATACTCAATGAATATTTCTGTTAAGTATTCTATTTTTCCTAATAATCTTTTAACTGATTTTCTGTTTCATTATTTTTATTTTCAATAGAAAGTAGGGCTGTGCAAATTAACTTTTAATTAATCGATTAATCTTTAATTTTTTTGGTCGATCAAAATCTTTTTGATCGATTAAAATTCTTTTGATTGGTACTCACCTCTCCGCCAGCTTCTGGGCCTATAGGGAGTTCCGTCGGAAATCTAGTGAGGTCACGGACACCGGCGAGGCTTTTTTTTACTTCTAGCCTTAGGCAGCTGCTTGTTTATCAGCTATTAACAGGTGTTAAAGGAATTGAAAAGTATATATGGCTGTGTTAATTACAATTAGTAAGGCTTGATAGAAAGTTTTTTGCATTAGTTAGTCTTATAGCCTGTTGATTATCCGGTACAATTTGGCCTAGATTCTCTGCACTGTAGGGCATGTCTGCCATATGTGTAGATATGTGCAAGCCTCATTGAACCCTCAAAGGCAGCTTAGAGCAGTGTTTTATAACCTTTTTTCAGTCAAGGCAACCTTTAAAATTATGAACAGTCTTGAGGCACCTCATTCTAAAATGTAAAGGACTATTCTAATAGTTTCCCATAATGCAACAACATCCACACGTAGGGCACCCAACGTTGGAGATGACTGATTCAAAGCAAATACACGTTTGCACACTTGTACTGACTAATTCCTACTGTGTTCCTCTTCTCCCTCAATTCTCTCTAATATGACCCCAGTGCTGAGGGAGAGGGGCACAGAAGGGTCAAACAAGGATGCTGTGGAGGCAACATACACTATCCTTATCAACTGATGATGTCATTGGTTGTTAGGATGCCAGTGTCTAGAAAGTCGTAATAGTGCATAATCAAAACCCATGGCTTTGTGTAAATAAACGGCAGGCTTGATCCACCTGCTGGCTTGTATACAGTTTTTGATAATTTATTTAGGCATTTTGCCCAGGCACACCCGGGTCCCTGGGCACCCTGGTTGAAAAAGGCTGGCTTAGAGCATAATTTGGTATGAAGCTGGCTAGATGATTTGGGATCAGATACCAACCAGTCTTGAGTACTTTTTTGGTCTCCACTGACTCCACAGCAATTGCATTTTGTGAGCAGGATTTTGTTTAAAGTCTGATTTACATCCAGTTCTCCTCTGCAAGTGTGGAACCCTGATCTGATCTCCATTTAGTTTGGTTATTATGAAGTGCTGCAGATGAATACTTTGATAGTGTGGAAAATGTTAAATCTAGTGTCTGGGTATTGTCCTTGCATTGCTATTCGAATGCAGTGAAAGTTTGGGATGGGATAAGATGCAGTGCATTAAGTGAAGGGATAGCGTAAACAGAACTGTCCATCAGTGGTATTTCAAAGAGACTGAATATACAGTATATGTTATAAAACTGTTATTTCACCATTTTTTTGATGCACATTGTTTAATATAAGTTAACTTTATTTTTTCACACATATATTTTTGCATTGATCAGTACAGAGATATATGTTTAGCGCATCTTTAGATTAATTATTTTTGTAATTCCTTTGTGTCCAGAATATAGGTTGCTGCATTACTTGTCAAGACATATTAGCACAACAGATCGTTAGTACAGAGGCTCCGATCGGAGCTGACATTTAAATTTAAAAAAAAAAAAACCTCATAGGACAGACGGTCCGTGTTCATCTGATCCCCCCCATAAGGGGGAGTGGAGAAAAGTGTGTGGGGACCACCCTGTCATCCGCCGGCTCAGCGGAGATCAATGGAGCGATCCCCGCTGAGCAAGTGGAGGTTCACAGGGGGCGGGTCATTACTGATCCGCCCCGTGTGAAAGGGCCCTTAGCCTTCCTGCTCAGTCCATACTGCCAGTGGTGCTGATGCTACCAACTGAATTTCCTGCATTACAGTAGGATTAAATAAATTTAACATTGTGAAAGTCTAAAGTTGGAACATTCAGCAACTGTAGTGGATTTTCACTCCTCAAACTAAAACATTCTGTAAATAAATCTTAGTCTAGGTGGATTTTAAAAAGTTAGACTATCTTTACTCTTGAATCTTTGCCCGGGGGCCCACAATGTTTTGTTCTGCCACTGCCCTTTGCTAAACCCCAAGGGCCACTTTGTGATTGCCCTTCCCTTTTCGACTATTCCCTGTACCTGCATGTATACATCAAATATAAGCAACTGCATGCTTGTTTCACTTATTTTGTTGGAAACCAACCATAGTCACTGCTGAAGTAATTTCCCTGTTCTGCTACCCACTCTGCACTTCTAGAGAGGGTATGTTAAAGGGACCTCAGAGAAAGATACCCAATATAATATTTTCTCTTCTACATTGGTCATACCCTTAGGCCCCTAGCACACTGGGTGTCAAAGACATCGCTTTTGTGCTTAATTTCCATGGACGTTTTTTACAGCTTCTTTTTTTAGCGTTTTTTACAGCTTAAAAAAGCCTGTCCATGTTATTAAGCACTCCTGGAAATTTCCTGTGTTTACAGTAAGGTGACCAGATTTTTTAAATGAAATCTGGGGACATTTTATTTTTTTTACTATTTTTACTGGCGGCAATCGGTGACTATCTGCCCGTCGCCCCCCGCCTCTCAGCCTGTCAAGTCTTACCCGGCTACTACTGGGTGGGGAGCAGAGGAACATCACTCTGCCAGGGAAGGCAAGGAGATAAACAGACGGCTGGCTGGGACTTGAGCCAAGGCAGAAGAACATGCGAGCGGAGCTGAATGGGCATGCATCCGAAACTGAAGAAATATTCCCTCCGCTCCGACCAGGACATGATCATCAGAAAGGGGCACAGATAATGGGAAAAAATACACCCCCCCCCCAAGCTAGTGGGAGTGGGAGAGAATTCTGCACTGACTCTCTTTGAAATTGTCCCAGCCCAAATCCAATCCGGGGACAAAACCAGGGACAGACTTGGTCCGGGGACAGTGTCCTCAATCCGGGGACTGTCCGCTGAAACCAGGGATGTCTGGTCACCCTAGTTTACAGAGTCTATAGTGACCAATACATTTTTTGCTGATAAAACGCTGGAGCTCAAAAACGCAGCGTTTTTGCGCGTTTTTTAACGTCTGCCGTTTTTACAGCTCTAACGCTGGAGCTTCAGAACGCACTGGTCCTGGTTTTTTTTTGCAGCTTAAAAACGGCTTAGCCATCTACTATCTTTGCAGCTTAAAAACGTCATGGTGGGCACGAGGCCATAGACTAACATGGAGAGCTGTTTTTAAGCTGCAAAAAATGCTCAGAAAAGTGGCTGTAAAAACGTCCATGGAAATGAAGCCTTTGGGTTAGTCTGATGTTGAGGCAAGAGGGTTTAGAAGAAGGAAAAAAAATACATAATTTTCACATTCAGGAGAGGAGCATTTTGATAGACAAAAATGGCCCGACACACCTAAAAATGCCTAAACACTAGGTGCATTTAGCACTTGAGCGTTCATTTGTTTCAGTGGCCAAAATACATTTATATTTTGGCCAATGGAATGAATTAATGCCTAAACACTTGATGCCTCTAAACACATTTGCAAAATACAGCTTTAGGCACATTTTTATGCTGCATTTCTCTAGCCAGGAGAAAAGGCATTCAGAAATGCTGGTCAAACACCGCGTGTCCATCAAGTCTAAAGAGCAGGACATTTATATACTATTTTTTAGGCATCCTGTATATAATGTATGGGAAGATGTGCCTATGTATTTTTATATATTTAATATATTTGGTTAATTGGGAGAGATTCTTCTTATCATAATTATGAATGTGTACCTAAGAGAGCCCAGCAGATTATATCAAAGTTGTTGGTGCCTCTATCACTTTGTGTACCTGTGTGTTTCAGGCAGCAATATGTGGCATACAGCTGGTGTCCCAAGCTTATCATATGTTATGATCAAAGATGGACATACTAAGACCTGTCACGTTTGAATGCTTACTTTAATCTGCTTACTTTAAACCCAAACCAATATTCATGACGTTCTCTGTGTGCATTACAATTTCTTTGAAATGCCGAAAAACTGGTTACATGTTTATAGTCATTGATGTTCAAGATTAGAACACACAGTATTATTCTTAGTTAATTACCAGGTCATTGATTAATGACTACTGTATCTCTGTTTTAGTAGACAACATTGGGTCTAGTCTAGCCTTTATAAGCAGACCTAGAAAGGAAACTAACTTAAATTAGATTTTTTCCGTGTTTTCTTTTCCCTTGTACATTATCATGTAAAGATCTGGAAAATTCAACCCGGGCTGGCTCGAGCTGATTGGTGATGCGGGGAACTTGGTCTGCAAAATAAAAGAATATGCACAACTTAATACGCATATTGGCCTTGCTGAGTAGAACCAACTCCCCCCCATCAAATGTCCCAGCAATAAGGACGCCTGTGGGAGAAATCGTCACAGAAGGCCAAGCGGTGACACAAACGTTTAGTGACTATTATAGGGCGTTGTACAAATCCATAAAGGGGGCAGGACAAGAAGCTATGGGAGCCTTTTTCCAGGCAATCTCAGTCCCTACTTTGACAGCAAAGGAGAAACAGGAATTAGAGGCACCAATCACCTTAGAGGAAATAAAACAAGCAGTGGCAGGAATGCCCAACCAAAAGTCTCCAGGCCCAGACAGGCTCCCAATAGAGGTATATAAACGGTACGGTGAGGTACTACTCCCAGAACTTCTGAAAACATTGGAGGGGGCAATGAAGGAGGGGATACTCCCTTCCTCAATGTCGGAGGCAACCATTATAGTTATACACAAGGAGGGAAAAGATCCACTAGATCCCTTATCCTACCGTCCAATCTCCCTACTGTGCACCAATGTAAAGATCCTCGCCAAGGTACTCGCCACTCGTTTAAATAAGTATATTAACCATTTAATTCATCCAGACCAGACTGGCTTTATACCAGGTAGGGCAACTAGCACAAATATCAGAAGACTTTTCCTAAATATACAAACTCCATCAGATAATGAGGGGACTAGTGCGGTGTTATCTCTTGATGCCGCAAAAGCCTTCGATAGCTTGGAATGGCCATACCTGTGGAGAGTGCTTGAGGTTTTTGGCTTTGGATCCCGTTTCAGTGGTTGGGTTAAACTACTGTATAGCAAACCCAGGGCTAAAACTAGAATCAACAACGAGCTCTCAGAGGTGTTCCAATTGGAGAGAGGAACAAGACAGGGCTGCCCCCTGTCCCCCCTTATGTTCGCCCTCGCTATGGAGCCCTTGGCAATCATGGCCAGATCGAGGACGGATGTCAGAGGGTTCAGGAGACAGGAGGGAGAAGACAAAATTGCATTATTTGCAGACAATGTTCTTTTTTTTTTTAGGAGATGTCGGGACCTCACTGGGAAACGTAGTAAAAATGGTTGGGGAATTCGGACAGTTCTCGGGTCTGGCCATTAACTGGGACAAATTCGCTCTGTTACCAATGGAACCACTCAATGTCCAGTCAATACCAGAAGTGCCCCAATTGAGTGTGGTCACCAGATTGAAATATTTAGGGATCTGGGTTACTAAAGACGTCACCCAGTATGCTAACATTAATATCGCTCCGCTTTTACTTAAGTTAAAACAAAAGAGCAACATATGGAAGCGTCTCCCGCTCTCGGTAGCAGGACGCTGCAATCTTATTAAAATGGTATGGCAGCCACAGTTGTTATATTTGTTACACAACTCTCCGATCTGGCTAGGGCAGGTTTGGTTCAAGAAAATAGAGACGTTATTCAGAGAGTTAATATGGAGGGGGGCCAAGCCAGGATTAGCTTGCAAACACTACAACTTCCTGTAAAAGAGGGGGGACTGGCGGTTCCACACCCAAGACTATACTTTGTAGCATCTCAGCTGCAACACATGGGGGGTTGTGGAACCACAGTCCAAGAGTGTCCCAATAGTCGACTGTTGTTAGCTGGGAATCCGCATAAGTTACTGGTGGAAGCCTTAGAGGCGGACATCTTCGCCTATAAATAAGTGGAAGTGGCAAGGGAATATAATATATCTAACAAGTCGTTTTATATACGTACCTTCAGATTCGCCATGCCATTCAAACACAATTTAGATCACAAACTGTTACATGGGTTAAGATACCTGCTCTTATCAAAGTAATTAAGCCCAACACTTCCAAAGGATTCATTTCATTAATGTACACTACCCTAGGGACCAGAGCAATAAGCAGAGCGGGCCCCGTTAAGAGTAGAGAGGGATGGGAAGGCAATTTGGGGGAAGTGACCCCTGAACAGTGGGACAAAATACTGCAACAAGGAGTATTGGTGTCGATGGCTCCATCGCAAAGATTGTCCCACTTGTTCTTATTGCACAGAGTATACTACACTCCCCAAAAGATGTTTAAACTAGGATGGAGGCAAAACAATGAATGCCCAAGATGCAAAGGCAAGGGGGATCTTATCCATATGATGTGGAAGTGCCCTAAGCTTTATTGCTACTGGGCAGAGATAATTGTGAGGATCAACACGGCTTTTGGATCTTCTCTTGCACCAGAAGCCTTGACTTGCCTACTAGGCTGCATGGAGGACACTAGTGTCCTGCCCGGCAGCCGGGAAGCAATATTGAGATGTCTCTTCCAGGCCGCAAAATCGCCCAAAAATGGCAGGCCCCCGCCCCGCCGTCCATAGAAAACTGGACGGCTACCATAAACCAAACCATTTCCAGTGAAAGAGTGTGTTTCACTAGACAAGGGAACTATGGTAAATTTGTGAAACTGTGGGGACCATGGTTAAGAGCAGCGGGAGCTCACCCGTAGAGAGAACCAACAATGAAATCCAGATCGGTTCAACAGGAACTAACCCTTACTGGGCAGGGTCCCTCTGTCTGACTAACCCCTTACAGAAGGTCTACGGGTGAGATCGTTACTCAACTTCCAATCCACCGGTAGCCTCCTTTAGCCAATAACTTCAGCTAGTATTGTGTACCTCATCTGCAACCCAGAACTCCTCTGATAAGACATCACAACAAGAATGCGTTCTCGTGGGAGGGGGGGAGGGGGGAGGGAGGGAGGGAGGGGAGGGGGGTATAAGGGGGAAGACATAAGGGGGTACAAGAGGAAGTAGATACTCCCCAGTGTCTTTCTATAATAGCATATCGACGGGGCTGTTTCCTAATCATGTTAGTTGGGAGTATGTAAATTTTGTATTTATGGATGTGTATCTGTCTAATGTTGAACCCAAAGAAATCAATAAAAAAACAATGTTTAAAAAAAAAAAAAAAAGATCTGGAAAATGCAAAATACATGATACATGTTTTCTCATATAATATGACTTACCAATTTAAAGCATTAACCATGAACACATCTGTCTAGTCAGGTTATACCACTTAATAGCAGGTGTTTATTCTTGCCTGGCTAACCAGATCACAAAACTCCATAGATCTTGGCAAGCTAAGAGTAATCTTCAGTGGAGTACACTGTGACAGATAAAACGCTGGATAATGGTGTTAGCACACACGTCTACCTGAATTTGATATTTCCGTTTTGAGTTGTGGCTGGTAGCCATATTGTGTCTCATTCTTTCAGTGGCTCTGGAGGTGAGAGGTACTCAATGGAGTTCCTAGATTTTCTCAACTATAGCAGTCACAATGAGGACAAATAATTGTGTTGTGCTCCTTACTGGCAGGACCAGGTGATTATTGAGAGGGGATACCGAGCTATATAGAAAGCTGTTTGGTCAATCCAATTTACTGGTAATGACTTGTAAGGAACACTGAGAAAGCTTGGTCTGCTTAAAAAAAAAAAAAAAAAACTATGATTCTTTCTCTAAGGCGAGTTTCATCTGACCAAATCGATCGTGTGTACGGCCCATCGGACCGCTGTCCATCGGACCAAAGTTTTAAAACTTGCTTTAAAATCAGTCCGATGGATGCCTGACCATCGGACCAAACCGATGCTTAGTATGCAAAAGCATCGGACCAAAAAACCTGTGCATGCTCAGAATCAAGTCGACGCATGCTTGGAAGCATTGAACTTCGTTTTTTTAGCACGTCATTGTGTTCTACATCACCGCGTTCTGACCCGATCGGATTTTGGACTGATGGTGTGTACGCACAGCAGACCATCAGGCCACTTCAGCAGTGACCCGATGAAAGCGGTCCATCGGACCATTCTCATCGGACCGGTCTGATCGTGTGTACGCGGCCTCAGACGTACGACGAGCCGAGATCAATGAAGTTCAATAGGCAGTTCGACTCTTCTGCTTGATTCTGAGCATGCATGTTTTTTTGTGCGTTGGAATTGCATACAGATGAGCGGATTTTCCGATAAGAATTTGTTCCGTCGGGAAAAACAGAGAACCTGCTCTCAATCTTTTGTTGGCGGAAATTGCGACAGCAAAAGTCCGATGGAGCATACATAAGGTCGGAATTTCCAACCAAAACTCACATTGGACTTTTCTTGTCGAAATTTCCAATCATGTGTATGCGGCATTAGTGATTCATTCATTTTTTTTTACCCCTCCAGGGGGCCCGCTTGGGATCTTGCATGCAGCTCCACTAATTTGATGATACACCCCTGCTGTGACATAACAAAATATGGACGAAGTGGGTGAAGTGAGGGCTGTTTTTCTGGCATATAAGCAAGATTCATTATACTATTGTATTTCTATTGTGAAGCAGGGAGACACAAGTAATATTACTCTTCAGTTACCCAGTAACTATATCACAAATTTTCCAGACCCACTGACTTTGGGATAAATGTCCCAGACACATAAGGGGGATTTCAAATTTTTTAGGCTGATGGACTAACTGGATACCTATACGTTCTTTCTTAAAATTCAGTGTCTGGTTTTCCTGACGGTCTTTTTAGCTTTTTAGATCCCATCCCACTTGGGCTATATTGGCTGGATATTGATTCTTATTCTAGATATTGGATATTGATTCTTGGTTCTGCTCACTAGCTAGAATTGACAACAGCGGAAGACAGTGGCTCCGACTGCTGTTTTAGTCAATGAGAAGGGAGAGTCCCCGGAGGGTTGAGACACTCATTCATATCGCTGGATCGTGATGGAGCACAGGTAAATATTAGGAGGGGCTGGGAGAAGTTACAGAAGTTTTTTTTTTTTATCTTCATGCATAGAATTTTGGTCTGATTTTGGGCGATGTGTGACAGAGATTGCCTCTGTGCCTTTGACAGTAGCAACATGCCTGCTTTGCTTGGTGGAGGGCTTAGTGCCCACTAGGGACCATCACACTTTGATTAAAGGGGTGTTCCAGCCAAAAGTTTTGTTTATTAAAAGTCAGCAGCTACAAAGAGTATAGCTGCTGGCTTTTAATAAACAATCACTTACCTGCTCCAGCGTTCCAGCGACGTGTCCGGGGAGCTCCGCTCCTCTCCCCCCCCTCCCCTTCCGGCATCTTCATTTCTACTGTGGGCACCCGGCCGTGACAGCCTTCGGCTTCACGGCCGGGCACGCAGTGCGCATTCACGCGCGGCTCGCCGCTGATTTGACAGGCGATCATCTAGGACCTGTCAGTGTCCTAGATGATCGCCTACAGGGAGGGGCTGCAATAAGGCGATTTAGCCTAATCGCCTTACCAGCCCCTCGGCGGAAGGAGGAAGTGGGACAGGAAGTCCCACTCCTCCTGAAGCCCCCACTCCCCCCCCAAAAAAAAATTACATGCCAAATGTGGCATGTAAGGGGGTATGGAGTGGGATAAGCGGAAGTTCCATTTTTGGGGGGAACTCGGCTTTAACCTGTTATTGTTCTATGCACACAAGGCACTGACCCTTTATTGGAACAAACCCATAATGCCCTCATTATCGTACTGCAAAGGACTTGTGCGTAAGGTAATTCTATTCTATAAAGCAAGGTATTTGAGCAGGGAATGTCTGAAAAAGTTTAACAAAGTATGTAAGATTTGGTTGGATATCCCAATTTGTGTAGCCTACACACATTGTATATGCTGTGTACTTGATTGATAGAATATCTTAATGTGATCTGCTACAAAGTAGTGGTATAAGCTGCTGGCTGTGGAACCGGTGGTTCAACTCCTGTCCATCCATCCATCATCTGTTTTTTTTCCTTACAAGTGCTGCTAAACCTCTTAGGCCGCGTACACACGACCGAGAAACTCGTCGGGCAGTCAAAAAACTTGTCGAGCCAAATTTCCCCATTGCCTATCGAGGAAATAGAGAACATGCTCTCTTTTTGGCTCGACGAGTTCCTCGACGGGTTTCTCGGCAAAAAGTGTACACACGACCGGTTTCCTCGGCAGAATACGTCTCCCATCGAGTTTCTTGATGAATTTTGCGGAGGAAACCGGTCGTGTGTAAGCGGCCTTATAATTTGAGGTCTAGCTTTATAAGAAGCAGCTTTGAGTATCACTGGTGGTTTGGTGCACAGATGTGTTTATGGAAGAAAAATCTTTTCTAATCGTCAGTTGTCGTTTTCCTCCTGATTAAAGGCACCTATTCATGTAAAAGTCTTTGATTTTGCACTTTTTTTAATGGACTGTATTATGAACTGTTAATGTATCTATTATTTATTCACAGTATGTTATTCACTTGAAGTTTTTTATTATCTTTCTGTCCATATATGCACATTGTTTTAAAGTACTTATTACTTTTCTGCATATGTATAGCGCTGTGTAGTAGGGTGAGCTGGAACTGTTTAGCTTGGGTTCATGTTGTTGCAGGTGGTTTCAGGTGCGAGGCAGGGTGTAAATTGCATTCCCGCACCCACAGCCATTAAATCTTAATGGCACCCCCCACACATCGGAAAATGCATCGTGTTTTCAGGTGCATAAACCAAATGGTGAAAATCAAAAAGATTATATGAAGGGATGATTTTTTTTTTTTTTTTTAGACAGTACTGAGGTTGTTCAGTAGTTCTATACACTGTAGGCACATAAGATATATCTCTGCTTGTATATATGCATTTCGTGTTAAAGAAAGAATGTCATACCATGTACTAAGACCATGCTCTATTGATGTCCAATATCCATGGACAGATATAGTGCAGAGTGTCTGTGCGTGTGATGTATGTTTTACTACTCTCGCTAGGTCATAGTATTTAATTCATAGATCTGATCTGATATGTACAATGGAATCATTTTAAAATGCATTTTGTTTTATTCAAGGAAAATGAAAAATGAACTCCTGGAAATCAAAAAGAAGGGTGGCAAAATCAGCAGGTTGCGCCAGAACAGTGCAAAAATCTGTGTTCGCTGTCAGAAGAAGCTGGGGATAATCTTTGACCGTGGAGACTTATGCCAAGCCTGCCAGTTCCGTGTGTGCAAAGCATGTCGCGTTGTTGTAAAAGACAGAGTTTGGAGGTGTAATGTGTGTGCCAAAATTGCGTAAGTGTAATTGGTAGGAAAACATTTATGTGTTTCATACATTGGTAGAATAAGCTTTATGTCACATATACTTCTACATGTACTGTATATCATCTACATATAGAGTAAGTGAAACGAGAAATAAAAATGATACATCATACAGCCATGGGCGTCCGCTGAACTTTTTCCAGGGGGGGGCATAATTTTACAGTCACCTATGCTCCGCTTCTTTGACAATGTCATGAAGGGCAGGGGCTTAGTCATTATCCCATAAAGCCTTCTCCCTTAACTTGTACTCACAGTCCCCACTTGTAAGGTCACGGTGGTATTCCTTCTCCCAAGTCCTGTTTCCACATGTCCCTTTGAAAATACATTAAAGGCAGCAAAACAAACACGAGGGTGCACATACAGGAAGCAGCCAGAGGTGGCAGTAAAGAGCTCTGTAACTCAGTGACACTGATCTTGCAACAGCTGTGGAGCCAACTCGCACAAACACAGAGAGAGTCAGCACAGCTACAGATGCCAGCATGGCAGACCCTTGCCGATTCCAGGGGGGGTCACTGGCCCCCCCTTACTCCTATGAGCGGACGCCCATGCATACAGCATAAAACATATAATAGGTAGATAAACAATTTGTTATGTAAATGTTCTGCATCTGCATTTTCTGTTATTCTGAAATCCTATACATTTATGCCGATAGCACGTATTCCTGTATCGTATATACTCGAGTATAAGCCAAGTTTTTCAGCACATTTTTTTGTGCTGAAAATGCCCCCCTTGGCTTATACTTGAGTCCTGGGGACCTGGTACCAGCCGGCTGTAGGTTCCCTGGACCCCAAACTTGGCACACATGTAGCCTCACTCTACATGTGTGCAAAGTTTGTTATCCGGGGGACCTACGGGCCCGGGGAGCACCGATTTTTTTAAAGCCTGGCACCCCTTCAATAGACTCCCATCTTAAACGTCAGTCTAGTCATGGGCACAGTGAGGCATGGACACAGTGAGGCATGGACAAAGTGAGGCATGGACATTGAGACAGTGAGGCAAAGTGAGGCACAGTAAGGCATTAGATGGACACCCTGGGCTTATACTCGAGTCAAAACCTTTTCCCATCTTTTTGTGGTAAAATTAGGTGCCTCGGCTTATATTCGGGTCGGCTTATACTCGAGTATATATGGTATATAGCCCACATGTGATATCAAGTTTATCTTCCTTCATACACTATTTACTTTGATATACCATAACTGAGATCATAATAATAAAAAAAATCAAAGCATGTTTGAATAACCTTGTTTTGTAGATTTTTTAGTTTTATATGAAAGCAGCCATATTTGCTTATTAGATATTTAGGCTCTGCTTTCTGCACATTGTACTAAATAATAATGTGTTTTTGAGGACAACTTCACTAATAGCTGGAATACGGAAATACCTATCTCCTTTCCCACTTTACTGTGTTGCCCTATCTCAGGCTGCTTAGTAGGTCCCTTACTCTTTTTTGTGCACATGCTCTCATTGACCCCATTCATTCCTTTGAATAGACCATACTCCGCTGGATAGCTGGAGGATGGCGAAAGTACAGACCCTCCATAAAAAAGAATTAGCAAAGTGCATATGCTCACTAGGAAGTGGACCCAACCTGGAGGTAATACTTGCAAAGGCTATGAAATAGCAAAATTTCAGGCATGGGGAAAAAGCTAAGTATTTCAAGTTACTGGCTACACTTAGGGGGGGTAGAGGGATTACTTTAAGGACAACTAAAATTAAGTTGTCATTTAAGTTGGACATCATTTTTAGGAAATTTAGCCGTGACAAGGTTAGGAGGAAGGAAAATGATGAGTATATCAGTGCAGTCCAGACTTCCATTTGCCTAGCTATAGATTACAGTGGTTCCTTAGTGTGGGAGGATTCCAAGCGGTTCTGAATCCCAGTGACTGCATCTTCTTTCCTTTATGCATTATTACCTAGCTCATACTTTTGCCCATAGCTTAAAATTTGAAACATTGATCTGTAAACTCCAAGTTTTATCTGAAGATTCAACTCATTCTTTTCCATCATGGATTAGTTCAGGGTTTCACAAATTGCAACTTCTAAGCCAGGGGTGCCCAACCTTTTGAAGAGCGAGGGCCACTTAAGCAACTTGGTAACCAGTCGCGGGCCACAATGAGCGGAGCGGCCGGATGACAGGTCACGGCTACTCTGTAGGCCCTCCGATCCACCCAGATGGAAGGGGACGAATTCCCTTCTGTTTGGATTGAGGTAGGCAGCGTAAACGGACATCTGTCGCTCTATAGAGGTGAATTGAGGGTCCCATTTGGTCAGGCTGATCGTGTGAAAAGGGCGTAAGACTGCTTTCACACTGATGTGCTGTGGTTTACCCACACCGCGGGTGCAGAGTGTATATCCTACGGGTTAGCTGAACTTTGCCATAGACTCCGCTGTGGAGGACGCATCAGCTTATGGGGCTCTGCTCCTCAGCTGCGTTCTTCCTCTACCACCAGCTTCATTCACAACACTGATGCTACGGTATGGCGGGTCGGCAACCTGCGATCTGGGTTTGCCAACCCACCAGTCCAGAGCAGGAGGTCGCTGGCCACATCAGAGGGCTCCACAGGCCACATGTGGCCACTGGTTGGCCAGCCCTGTTCTAAGCAATCAATATGCTCAGTTGACAAACACACTGGAATAAGGATACTTATTTCTTTCTCGTACATCACGGGACACACAGCGGCATATTCATTACTATATGGGTTATATGGAGTACCTTCAGGTGTGGACACTGGCAATCTCAAACAGGAAGTCCCCTCCCTATATAACCCCCTCCCCTAGAGGGAGTCCCTCAGTTTTTTCGCCAGTGTCTTAGGTGTTGGTCACGGAATAGCTTTGCTCCACATCCTTGGGATTAAGGGCGGGCTAACCGGATCTGTCCAAGGAGCCTCAGTGCCAAAGTGGACAGTACCTGGGCCCCAAACCGTGGGGTTTTGCCTATAATGCTCCTCTTTGGAGGGCTGGACCCTGGGCCCAGGACTTGAAATTCGTAAAGACCATAAGTTCCTGTTTGCCAGGGTGCTATATAGGTCCAGGACAGTGGGTACCTTCCAGGACCCCAGGGCCTGAAGGTCTACTACGCTACCCACGGAGATGGGAGAAGATTGGACCGTTTTGCTAGACAAACGTCCTGCAGCATGGAGCAGGTAAGAGGGGAGCCTGCGGGACTTGGTTCGACAGCAGGCTCTCCAGGGTGACCTAAAAGGGGGGTAGCCTAAGTATGCTCTGCATTGGCAGCCTTGCTCACTATGTCTGAGAAGACAGGATGATCTCATTCCCCCATCACTGGGTCCCCCTGTCTAAGAAACGATTGAGTTTGCTAGCTACCTGCTGCTTTCTTCCCAGGGCTAGTAAGGATCCCTATGGGGCCTTTTGGAGAGTCCTACCTGGCCGGGGGTTTGATTCTGCCGCCTGAAGCTGCAGTCCTGGGTCTCCAGCAGCGCGGCTCCTCCATGTGCTTCCTTCTCTGGCATACACGCGCGCACGTCTTATAGACGTTTTTTGCGCCGTTCGGAGGGGAGGGCGGGGGGGGGGGGCGTGCCTGCAGCGTCATCAGGGGCGCGCCTTATGTGCTGTTATAACAGCAGGCTATAGTCAGTGCTCAGTCTGAGGCTGATCTGGAAGGGAGAGGACGCAGAGCGGCAGAACAGTGACTCCCGGTGGCGGAAGAGGGGTAGTACATGCTGGACTTTGTTCCAATGCTTTTGTGTTAAGCCAAAAATCCCCTTTGGCAACAGGTTGGAGGCTGGCAAACTAAATTAAAAAGTTATATATTATAACAAAAAAAAAAAAAAAGAACATACGGGGCCCCATCTGTGTTTGGGCATTAGTGATCTATTGTCCCCTAAACCCTAGTTTTGTACTCCTGGCCACTACAGTCTGTTGTTGTAGGCGGAGTCCCTCGATTTTGTATTATGGCTTCCAAAAGTTCGGGGTCAAAGGGTACAAAAAAGACCAAAAAACAAAGGGGTTCCCCCTCTGATTCTGATGAAATGCCGATACTTTCCCCGCAGCTTATTCCCATGAAGGTCACCTTGGATGAGCCATTGGGGGGGTCTGGTGCTGAGGCTGGCCCAGATCAGCCCAGCCCTGTGTTTATCACAGAGGAGATGCTAGCCGTCTCCCTAGGGGGGCTAGAAGAAAGATTAGCAGCGATGATCGCTAGATCTATTCCTGGCAAGAAACGGGCTAGATCCCCATCGCCAAAAGGTGTATCCTCAGATGCTGAAATTCTCTCTCAGGAGGAATTGGAATCGCAGGAGGATCAACTAGACCGGAACCAAGAGGGTTCAGGGATTGAGGGATCTACCTCTGAGGAACCATTTTCAGACTCCCAGACAGAGAGACTGTGGGTACAGTCTTTGACGGACATGGTCCGCTCGGCATTTAATTTACCATTGCCAGAGCCTCAGGTTCCTGCGGTTATCCTCTCTGGGCTCTTTAAAAGCCTCTTTGAGCAACGCGGTTTTTCCGGTCCATCCTCTCTTGGAGGAATTGATCTTTCAGGATTGGGTACGACCGGACAGGATTTTTCTGCCGCCAAAGAGATTTTCGGTCATTTACCCTATGGAGGAAAAATTCTCGAAGAGGTGGAAGCTCCCAGTGGTGGATGCAGCCATCTCATGTGTGAATAAATCACTAACTTGCCCGGTGGAAAACATACAAATGTTTAAAGATCCGGTTGATAAACGGTTAGAGACACTTTTAAAGGCATCCTTTGCTACAGCAGGAGCAGTGGTACAGCCAGCTGTGGCTGCAATTGGAGTTTGTCAGGCGTTAAAGGACCAGGCAAAACAAATGCTAAAAGACATGCCTACCCAACAGGCAGAAGAGTTTTCTGACATTCCCAGAGCTCTGTGTTTTGCGGTAGATGCTATAAAGGATTCCATCCAGCAGGCCTCTCGTTTATCACTATTTTTGGTACACATGAGAAGGCTCTTATGGTTGAAGAACTGGGCGGCGGAGCCCCCATGCAAAAAGCTTCTGGCAGGGTTTCCCTTCCATGGAGGACGACTCTTCGGAGAGGATCTGGATAAATACATTCAGACTATTTCAAGTGGCAAAAGTACCCTTTTACCAGTCAAAAAGACATTCCGGGGTCCTACATTTAAAAGGCAGCCCTCTCCTGTCTCAGGGCCCTCAAATTCCAGGCAGTATCGACAGCCGCCTGCGCGATCAAACTTTAACAATAGATCGCAGGGACAGGCCCCTGGGGGTAAGAGACCATGGTATCGCAAGCCGACAAAGCCAGCCCCTAAGTCTGCCTTATGAAGGGGCGCCCCCACTCTCGCGGGTGGGGGGAAGGCTTCGTTTCTTCTCAGAAGTTTGGGAAGCCAAGATCCCCGACAAATGGGTCCGGGCGTCTGTAACCACAGGCTACAGACTGGAGTTTCTAAAGTTTCCTCCGCCTCATTTTCAAGAGTCAAGGCTACCAAAAGATCCAGCAAAGAAGGCCTCGATGCTGGCAGCTTTGGATCACCTGCTTTGCCAGGGCGTGATAATAGAGGTACCAGCCCAAGAGCAGGGGCTAGGTTTCTATTCCAATCTCTTTGTCATACCAAAGCCCAACGGCGATGTCAGGCCAATCTTGGACCTAAAGAGTTTAAACGTTTACCTAAGGGTTCGTTCCTTCCGGATGGAATCCGTCCGGTCAGCAGTCGCCACGCTCCAGAGGGACGACTTTCTGGCTTCCATAGACATAAAGGATGCTTACCTTCATGTACCAATCTTTCAGCCGCATCAAAGATTTTTACGCTTCGCAGTGGGGCAGCGACACTTCCAATTCAGGGCGCTCCCCTTCGGGCTGGCCACGGCCCCCCGGGTATTCACGGAGATCCTAGCCCCAGTTCTGGCCAATCTAAGGATCCAAGGGGTCACAGTCCTAGCATACTTGGACGACCTTTTAATCATAGATCACTCGCGGCCGTGTCTGCAACAGGCAGTAAACCTCACGGTTCAGTACCTCGAGAGGTTCGGCTGGGTCCTAAACCGGGAAAAATCAGCGTTTCATCCTACAAAGCAGTTGGAATACCTCGGCATGAGGTTAGACACAGAACAGCAAAGGGTGTTCCTGCCCCTTGTAAAGGTCGAGGCTATCAAGGGGTTGGTTCAGTTGGTTCTAAACAAGAAAAAACCAACTATTCGCCTGTGTATGCGATTACTAGGCAAGCTAGTGGCCACGTTCGAGGCAGTACCATACGCTCAGATCCACACTCGCGTCCTACAGGCAGCCATTCTAGCAGCCTGGGGCAAGAGAGCACATGCCTTGGAGTCCCCTTTGACGCTATCATCAAAGGTCCGACAAAGCCTGGCCTGGTGGTTAAACCCTCAGAATCTTCTAAAGGGAAGGTCCTTTAGCCCCGTTGTCTGGAAGGTAGTTACCACAGACGCCAGCCTGGCAGGCTGGGGGGCGGTCTTGGAGGGGTTCTCTCGCCAGGGAACTTGGGCGGAAGCGGAGAGGCAGCTACCCATCAATGTCTTGGAGATCAGAGCTGCTCGCCTAGCCCTCCTGGCATGGACTTCCAGATTACAGGGGTCCCCGGTGAGAATCCAGTCAGACAATGCCACAGCGGTGGCATACATAAACCACCAAGGGGGAACCAGGAGTCAGGCCGCTCAGAGGGAGGTGAGCTTGATTTTTCAGTGGGCAGAGGTTTATGTACCCTGCATTTCGGCGATATTCATTCCTGGAGTGGACAACCTGCAGGCAGACTTCTTAAGTCGCCAGATTCTGTCACCGGGGGAGTGGTCTCTGCATCCCCAGGTCTTTCAGACAATCTGCCAGAAGTGGGGAATGCCAGACATAGATATAATGGCATCCAGGTTCAACAAGAAACTAGACAGGTTCGTGTCTCGAGCGAGGGACCCTATGGCCTGCGGAACCGATGCGTTGGTTTGCCCTTGGCATCAATTCAAACTTCTATATGCATTCCCTCCGCTACAGTTACTTCCTCGCCTGTTGCGCAGGATCAGAGTAGAGCACAAGCCAGTCATTCTAGTAGCTCCAGCTTGGCCCCGGAGGACATGGTACTCACTAGTCCTGAAGATGGCAGTGGGAGACCCTTGGACTCTTCCTCTACGACCAGACCTACTCTCACAAGGCCCGATCCTCCACCCTACATTACGGCATCTAAATTTGACGGCCTGGAGGCTGAATCCCTGATTCTCAGGGGTAGAGGTCTGTCTAAGCAGGTAATTCCTACCCTGATTAGGGCTAGAAAGCCGGCCTCCAGGGTGATTTATTACAGGGTGTGGAGGACCTACGTAGGCTGGTGTGAATCCAAAAGATGGAATTCCCGCAAATATACCATTGATAGGGTGTTACGTTTTCTCCAGCTAGGAGTGGATAAAGGCCTGGCATTAAGCACAATCAAGGGACAGATTTCGGCCACCCACTCGCTGGTAAAAACCTTCATACAGGAGGTCTTGCGTATTAATCCTCCTGTCAAGTCACCAATTTGTCCATGGGACTTGTCCTGTCCACTCTACAGAAACAACCCTTTGAGCCGTTGGCTGAGATTCCTTTAGTTTTACTGACAAGAAAGTTGGTATTCTTGGTCGCCATAGTTTCGGCCAGGAGAGTGTCAGAGTTGGCAACCTTATCGTGTAAGGAACCATATCTCATTCTACATAAGGACAGGGCAGTTCTCCGGCCTCATCCTTCCTTTCTACCAAAGGTTATATCCAATTTTCACTTGAACCAGGATTTGGTACTTCCATCCTTCTTTCCGAAACCCACATCTAGAAAGGAGGGGTTGCTGCATACCTTAGATATTGTCCGGGCCATGAAGGCCTATCTTAAAGCTACAGAAAAGATCCGGAAAACAGAGGTGTTGTTCGTTTTACCAGATGGCCCCAAGAAGGGGCAAGCAGCCGCAAAATCCACCATCTCGAGATGGATTAGACAATTAATCATTCAGGCCTACGGTTTGAAGAGGTTGCCTCCTCCTTTGTCGGTAAAAGCCCATTCTACCAGGGCCATGGGCGCCTCCTGGGCAGCACACCATCAGATCTCTATGGCTCAGATATGCAAGGCGGCGACGTGGTCATCAGTCCACACGTTTACAAGGTTTTATCAACTAGACGTGAGAAGGAATGCGGATTCAGCCTTTGGGCAGGCAGTACTACAGACTGCGGTTTAAGAGCCTCGGGATCGGGGGCACCCTTGGTTATAAAAAAAAAAAAAAAAAATGTTATTTCTTGACTAAGTTGGATTTATTATTATTATTTGAGTATACCTCTAAATTAAATCCCTTTTGAGAAGATGTCTCCCTCCCCTCATTAAAGCATTGCTTTCGGACATCCCATATAGTAATGAATATGCCGCTCTGTGTCCCGTGATGTACGAGAAAGAAAAAGGGATTTTTAAATACAGCTTACCTGTAAAATCCTTTTCTTGGAGTACATCACGGGACACAGAGCTCCCACCCCTCTTTTGGGGAACATTTTTGGGAGGCATACTGCTTGCTACAAAACTGAGGGACTCCCTCTAGGGGAGGGGGTTATATAGGGAGGGGACTTCCTGTTTGAGATTGCCAGTGTCCACACCTGAAGGTACTCCATATAACCCATATAGTAATGAATATGCCGCTCTGTGTCCCGTGATGTACTCCAAGAAAAGGATTTTACAGGTAAGCTGTATTTAAAAATCCCTTTTTTTAGAACAATAAAATTACATTTTTTTTCAGTTGAGTTCAATAAAAGTCAAAAATTACCGTCACATGGTTTGAAAATAGAGTGCTTAGGCTTGTGTAAAGCCTATTAAATTGAGCTTTTTGTCGATCAGTTTTAGGCCCCGTACACACGAGCAAATAAATCTGCTCAAATCGGTCGGACAGACCAATTTGATCAGATTTGTCTGCTGGCTGTTTTGGTTTGATCGCTGTACACACGATCAAACCAAAATCCCCGCTGGCAGACAGCGCGGTGACGTGGCGGTGACGTTGACGCCGCCACGTCACCACACCAGGAAGTAAAACACTTCTGTGCATGCGTCAAATCCATTCGACGCATGTGCGGGCAGATATGTCTGCTGGTTAGCGTACTAACCAGCAAACATATCGGTCCGACGGGTTCCCAGCAGACAGATTTTAAAGCAGGCTTTAAAATCTGTCGGCTGGCCAAATCCGTCTGCTCGCCCGTACACACGATCGAATCTGTCTGCTGAGACGGTCTGTCAAAACGTTTTCAGCAGATAGATTTGATCGTGTGTACGCGGCCTTACACTCATCACTCATAAATAGAATCCAAGCTACTATACATAAACTCCCACAATAGGCCCCTAAGCAACCAAAAGTAAACGTTATCGTTGCTCAATGGCCAATCCCCGTATTCACACCTTTATATTTTAGAGTGAAGTGATAAATAATGAGCTGGAATTCACAACAGGAAGGAGCTTACAGGATATCGGCACAAACTGTACGCCTAGCGCCCAATACGGAACACCAAATACAAACAAGGCACTGTTATATAACTCCACTTGTGTTTCAAGTTAAGTGACGTTTTGTACCCCTGAATGGAAGAGGGAATAGCAGAAATTAGGAATCAAAATGAATGTGTATTTTGCTTTGTCATGTTTTGTAGGCTGCTGATAAAGCATTTGTTAGACAAGCGCACCATACAATTGTTTTCAGGAACGTTTGAGACTTCTCACAGATAGCATCAAACAAACTTTCACATTTTTCATGTCAAACTGAACGATCCTGACAGCAGCTGAATATTTATGCACTGAAATTTCCATTCACTGTTTGTTTCAACCTTCGAGAGAATGGAAGGAGATTAAACTATTTACTTTCCACTGTTTTGTGCTCGCCTGAATGTTCCATTAGTTGAAATGGGAAGGGAAAGACAGGTCATCTGGTACATTCAGGTCCTGAATTACTCTCAATCTTGTATGTGTCACTGTGTCATCTATCCCTGTGGTTGTACATGAGTCACAAAGAAAATATAACCAATCCCATAAAGGTTTACCTAACCAAGCAAATTCATTTCAAAGCTAATTCTTTATTAGAAACATAATTTCGCAAGTATACATACAGCATATATATATATGAGAGAGAGAGAGAGAGAGAGAGAGATTATATACATATATATGTAGTTTGTTTACGTTTTTTTCTTGCCACTTAGTACTGGTCTCAGGCAGAGTGCAGAGGACTATTATTATTATTATTATTATTACACAAAATGAATTTAGTGCCAGCAGTTTGTGCAGCATTATAAAGGGAGACAGTACAGTTACAAAATAATTGTGTACCACAGGGTTAGAAGAACCCTGCTCCTGAAAGAAATCTAAAAGGAAGGGACAAGTGGAATAAAAAGGTATTAACTGTGAGGATGAGCTGATTGGAAAAATAAAAGATTCAGTTGTTAGCAGATAGGCTTCCCAGAAGAGGTAAGTTTATAGGGATTGCCTAAAAGTGGACAGGAGTTGAGTAGGAGACAGCCAGACAGATTAAGCGCTAGTCACTCCTGACAGTGAGAGTGCATGCGATTAGCACAAGGTCAATCGGCACTGTCCAGATAAAGGGTCAGGGGTCCTGTCTCCTCATAGGACAGCTAGAGTAGTTTGAAAACGACTCCTACAAGCTTTAACCAGATACTGATAGAAGTCACATGACTGATCTAACTGCTGATGAAAAAAGGCATTAAGTAGAATATATTTACTAAAATGATTGCATTTCCATGTTCTGTGTACTAAGGGAGACCAGATATAGTGAATGCAGGGTCCTGGTTTTAGTAACACTTTAACCCCGATCTATAGTTTGTTACTGGCTCTGTAACAGTTGAAAATTGTGTTGCCCTGTTGCAATGCAGACCTAATTTCAGTTACAGTAGAAGGTATCTAGAGATTTGGTACTCCTTTGACATGGGATCAGTGGTTAAACTGTTCTAGCATGGAACTAAAGTGGAACTTTAGTCAGAAAATTAGGTCCTGTTAGATCACCTCAGGCTGGCCCTTTTTGCAGTTATAGCTTTGAAAAACATTGAAAATACGTGCTTATGCTGTTTAAAAAACAGTAATACACTTGTTCACCCTGCTCTGCACATGTTCAGTTTCTTTCTATTCTCGGCACTGCGCTTAAAATCAGAGCCACTAGAGGCCAAATTACATTTACAAGGATAGTGTCTTATCTCCCTGATTCTCCTTCCCCCCTCCACATCAGCAGCCTGTGAACTTCAGCACTGTAAAGCTTATTTTAGTTATTGCCCACTATCTGAGCCCAGACATACCATGAAGCCTGGAAATGTACATATTTTAATTGCAAAAAGTGGCATTTATATTTTTGAGACCAGGGGGAGGGGGAGAGTCTCCAATAAGAAAGTGACTGCTCTGGGCTTCAACAAAATGTCAGCCTCCAGTGAGATAAAACAGGAGTAATGCTGGAGGCAATTTACAGCATACACTGGTCTTTGTAGCATAATTATTACTGTGGAATGTACAGTATGTTATTTTGTTAAGAACCGTATTGTTATCAAACTGTTAAGTGTAACGTTTAATATACATTTGGCCTAATGTAAAAAAAAATGTAATCTTGGAAGTATTTTCCCACACTTCAAACAATTGTTGAAAAGCTTTAAGAAAGGTTACATTTGCTAACAAGTTTTAACATTTTGAAAACAGAATGAAAGAAGGTTTAAATAAAACAAGTGTAAAATGAATCTGAAATGTGAACATTTTATGCCAGATTAATCTTTTCTTTATCTACAGGCAGATAAGGATAGCAACAGGGGACTGGTTTTTTGAAGAACGAGCCAAGCGGTTTAAAAATTCCACTGTGCTGGGATGCGATGTGGTCAGGAAATCTATTATGAGAAAAACGCCAGGTATTTCTACATATAAGTATTGTAGAATCAAAGCGGGAGCCCTAGGACAAGGGAGCATTTTGTGTATGCTGATTGCTTTGTTATGCTTTTCGCAGTTTACTCGCTGCCTGCAGTACTGTCAGCCTCTAATGCCAACATAAACCTTTACGCTTCTTCAGTAAAGCAACATACACAAAGGACAGGAACCTATTGCAACCAATTAAATATCAGTTGACCATAGCAAGGCCAACTAACATAACATTTGTAATTGTTGCTATGGAATCCTGCCATTTACACATTATGCTTATTGTGCCAATTTAGAAGTCTCGGTACATTTTTGCACACTGTGGTCTCTAGGCTTGACACAGTTCAGGCCAAGCAATAGACCAGATCTGGAGACACACTAATGCCTGGCTTCTAAACCAAACCTCTGATTACTCTTGGTGTGTCTGCAACAATAAATCATCAGGGCCTAAGTCAAATATAAATTTAATACTGGCGGTTTCATTTTCTGTGCTGTTGTTCATCAGATGCCAAATGAATTAGACTCATATGAGATATCAGACAGCGAATAACAATGCAAGCTGTCACTGAATGCACTGATGTCTTTTCCGATTAAAGAGTTCAGATTGGTGACTCACAATTTTCAATATCAAATGGCCAGTAGCAGTTACCACTATGAAAGCATTGCTGTCAGAATTATTACATTACTTGCCAAAGCATTGACCTTTTAGTTTCACACGGCCAGAGGATTATCAAACAATGCTTAGTCATACATTAAAACGGATATATTTTCTTTTTTTTTTATATATGTGATCATCATACAGCGTCCACTAGAGTAGTAGAAGAATCTGAACAGATTGGTATTGATAAAAAAGAAGATGCTCCAGTGCCTGCCGCTTCTGAAACTGCCAAAGCTACAGAGGGCAATGCAAAACGGTAAGTATCCCCTAACTAGTATTGCTAAGAAAACTGGAGATCTCCTGCCATTAAAGTGATACTAAACAGAGAAGTGATAATTGTTAAAGTGATACTAACATCTTGTTTTTTTTTCATTAAAAATAACAAACATTTCATACTTATCTGCTCTGTGCATTGGTTTTGTACAGAGCAGACTAGATCCTCCTCTTCTTGGTTCCTTCTTTGGTGCTCCTGGCCCCTCCCTCCTGTTGAGTTCCCTCACAACAAGCAGATTGCTATGAGGGCACTTGAGCTGAGCTGCAGCTCCCTGTGTCCATTCAGACACGAAGCCGTGGCCCGGCCCCACCCCCTTTCTCTCCTCATTGGCTCACTGACCTTGGTTGACAGCAGCAGGGGCCAATGGTGCCGCGCTGCTGTCTCAGCCAATGAGGAGGTGAGTCTCGTGCAGAATCGCTGGATCTAGATGGACCTCAAGTAAGTATTAAGGGGACTGAGGGGGGCTGCTGCTCACAGAAGATTTGTTATCTTAATGCATAGAATACATTAAGATAAAAAAAAAACTTCTGTATTTACAATTACTTTAAACCACTCCCATAGTGTTTAGTGACTTTACACAAGAGTAGAGATGGGAGAAGAAATGAAGACAGCAGATCCAGATGTCAGCAATAGGGAAACAGTCCTGCTCCCACACGTAATGTGTCTTTCACCACTCCAGCCCGAGTGGGTATAGTGCACCTGGACAGGCCTCTCTCACCAGCCTGGCAGCCAGAATGTCACTCGAACCTTAGGAAAAAGTCTTTGCCACAGACCCTCCTGGTAAATGAACAGCGGAGATAATCCTCCTTAGCAGACTTGGCACCTGGATCTCCTTCAGGTAGTTTTGAATTAGGGTACCGACTGATGGGCGGCCAACATCCAGCCTTTCAGTGTCCGGTTCCCCTGGTCCCCTATCGGAAAACAACAGCCTCTCTTGGTACTCCTTAGGCAGACTCTCCACTGTACGGCCTCCTCCATCTGGACGGATGACCCAGGACCTTCTTAGGTGGGACCCAGTCGACTACCGAGTCCCCAAGCGGCAGATCAATTTCTCTGGGCCAATGTGGTCCCGAAGCCAGGATCCTTGCATTGCACGCGCAACCCCAGCCCAGAAGGCCATTCCCCGTGGCGGTGTGAAGTGGCTACCCTAAAGGTGGGCGCCACACGAGGAGAGACCCAGGAAAATGGTGTCTGCCTCATAAATACCCTCTCCCAGCATGCACAGCGAGGGCCAAACCCCCATGATAGGCTTCTGGGCAAGAGCACCAAATCCTTGACTCCACTGCTGCCACCTGCCGACCTGGGGTGAGATCAACACCCCAGAAACAACAGAATGGACCACAGCACAGCCAAAGCTGAGACAGAGACCCAAATTTACACAAATCAACATGGTCAGAGTGAATAACTCTCTGACCCCCTCTAAATTTAAAATAGCACCGGTACTGGAAAGTGACCAGGCACTACATACATATACATGATCGGCTATCTGTTACCCTGTCTATTTATTTAACATCATATCGTATGTACCAAATTATAGCAGATTGTATAGAAACATTTCATATGGAGAAACCCAGGTGTAGGAACAGAACACACGGAGAGAGCAGGAGCACTTACAGCTTCTTTGTTGAGAGGCTGGGCTGACAGCGTCAGGCAAGGGTAGGTTCACAAGGACTGTACAGGCACAAACAGGAAATCAGGGTAATCTGGCACAATAAGGGTTAAATCCAGTGTTACAGGGCAGTAATCTGGTCATAGCGAGGGGGAAAACCAGCACACCAGGCAGTAATCTGGACACAGCAGGGTTGGCAACAATGCAGCACATGGGACAGTAATCCAGGCACTACAAGAGGTAAATTCAGTGCACAGGGCAGTAATCTGGGTGCAGCAGGGTAGGCGGCAATGTGGCACAGCAAGGGTCAGGTAATTCACCAAACAGCAGCTTCAGCCACGGGGATCCAGGTAGGGTGGCAGGCAGGGGGAGGTTCTGAGAACACATGTCGGTCGGGGGTCCTCAAAGGTCTGTGTGTCCTTTAGGACAACACTGTGAGAGGAGAAACAGTAATGAGAAATAGTCCATAGAGTTGCAATATTGCACCGCAAGGCAAATTATCCACAGCACAGTAAACACATCCATTACGAAACTGCAAGTTAAAGAGATCCACTTTAACAGGAACCAGAAAACAGGGAAGCCTAATTCACTCACCAGAATAACATTTTGTAAAGTAAGTTTTAACATGTAAATTGTCATACATGTAGCATACACTGTGTATGACGTGCTAAACTGCAAAATCAATTAGCATTTTCAGATTTTTGCTAACAGGGCCTTTTTATGTTATATATATATAATTATATATGCTGTAACATGGAACGTTGCATTTTTTAGCATCCCTGACAAAAAATCTGGAAAAGGTGAAGATACCAAAAGCCTACGTTCCAATTATGACACCCAGAGCCTGAGAAGTACCCGATCGATGCCTCGTCCTAATGGGTGAGATTTGAAAATGTATACATTTCCTGAAAAGAATGCTGTATGGACAGTAATTGAGTAGATTTTACTATGCAACAACATAATCTAACATATTTCACTGAAATCATAAATAACTTTCAACAGTAGATAAGATAAGGAAATGGGTATTTAGTATTGAATAGACAACAGAAAAATTATAGTTGTATACGAGAAACTCCAGAAATGCCGGTTAATTGAGATTTTACATTTGCTTGGTGCGTCGGTGGGGCTTTGATGAGGCTTCGATGATGCTTTGGTCGCGCTTCAATGGGACTTTGGTGGGACTTCAATGAGGCTTTGGGGGGGGGGGGGGGCTTCAGTGGGGCTTCAAGCGAGCTTTGCCATAGACTTCTATAGAGGCTTTGAAGACACTTTGAAGCATGACCAAATCGACATGGGGTATCATTTTTGAAGCAAAGCAAAAGCAAGGTGTAAACAGGACTATAAGCTAACCATTCTATTTAGTGACAGGAGCTTTCACTAGCATTCAGAGAGCTTTAACAAAGCGTGTCCGAAGCCTTGTTTTGAAGCAAATGTAAACTAGCCCTTAATGTGTGTTGAAGCCTAAGCAAGTGTAAATGAGCCCTAAAACTTAGGGCAATAGTTCCACAGACCTCCTAAGTCTTTACTTTGTGAGATAGAAAAGGGAGACATTTTTTATCCTAAAGGTATGCTGGCAAAGAATGATTGCAGTTGCAGTAAAATACTTGAAATGGTTGAAAAGTACATTTTCATTTATAGAGGTCTATACACCAGACAAAATTATAATTGAAGAGGAATTAGGGGAAGAATATATTGTTTCCAAATGAGGGACAGTCCCGCTAAATGAGAGACAGTTAAGAGCAATGTGATTGTACCAGTATATTTCACCCACACGCAGCTTATCTAGTACAACAGTGGTCACATAGAATGATATGATGGGGATCATCTATAACAGGCTCTTGGTTATTTAAATACAAAGTAGTTGAAACAGAAAGAATATTAGTAGCCACTCTTGTGGTCCTTTTCGGGGTTGAAAAATGCCCTGTACAATTCAACTTAATTGCAGTGATCCTACGCTGTCAGAAACGCACCCCCTGGGGGCACATCATCAAGCCACTTTGGACTCACAAATGGATGCTACAGATGACAGGGCCATGTCTTTAAGTGGTGGAATTCTCTGCCGCATTCAAGACCTACTAACAAACACCACAAGAATAAAGCACCTCTAATGCCCCGTACACACGATCGGAATTTCCGATCGCCCCAACTGAGTTTTCTCATCAGAAATTACGACGAATTCCATCGGAGTTTAGATATAGAACATGTTCTATATTTTTTTTTAAGGAATTGCGTCGGAATTCCGATGTAATTTGGCCAGGCAAAAGCCAGATCATGTGTACGCGACATAAGGCTAGTGTTGCAGTTTACTGTAAACTGCAGCAGTAACCTTAGAGGTGCTCTATACTTGTGGTGTTTGTTTGCCTCGTTACAATATTTTTGGATGCACCTCCCCATAGTTGAGTTTGGCACTGTGCCGAGTAACCCCTCCAAGGATTTTCTCTTGGTGGGTTTTTTACAATAAGCATTCAGGACCTCCTACCATTGGAAGAGGAAGCACACTCATGACGTCATGTGACTGAACCAAAGACCAGGTAGTCGAAAGGGGGAAGCTTTATATGTCCTGCTTATAAAATATCTTGCAACCTTCATTGGTAAAACATGTTCACTGCATAATTTTGATATTGCCATTAGGGTAAGAAAAAAACATGGAAACTGCAAGTAAAAGCTGACTAATTTTCTTTATGTTGAGTGCTTACATGCAGAGTTACAATTCTACATTAATCATTGAGGAAGGAGATAGTATAGAGATGCTTTCTCCTGCCTGGCACAGACTAATGACATAATTCTCCCAAGATGCTTCTCGTTTGTGTCATGTCAAGAATTGTTCATAGCAGACTGGTAAAGTAACTCATAGCTATTATCTATAGGTATACCTATCCTAATGAATAGTATATCATATACAAACGAATCAAAATATGTTTGTACTTTTGAATGGATAAGAATAAATGTAAAATTGTACTTACATTATTTTCTTTTATTATAGTCTTGATAAAAGACTAGGAAAACAGATGAGAAGTGGAGAGGACGCAATAAGCATTCATTCAAATCTTGACGCCCAGAGCTTAAAAAGCATCACATCGATCCCACATTCTGAAAGGTCAATAGTATAGTGATCCTGTTTGTCTGTCAATATTTCTCATTGAACATTTGTTGTCCTAAGTAGTCAGGAGGAATCCACAGAGAAAATAAATTGTATTAGATAACAGGCATTAACAGGCCTTGATTGAATGAAGTGTCAGTAATGTCCATAATGTAATATGACAAATGTAAGTTATAAAATATATGATGCTTCTTAAGAAAGATAGTCTTCTGTATTATAGCTATATATATATATATATATATATATATATATATATATATATATATATATATATAATATATATTTTTTAAAGTGTCCTATATATAAATATATAAAAAATAAAAGTTCACACAGCGTTTTCCACGCAGGGCACAGTGGTCAACCAAAAAATGCAGAGCCATCTGGTTCTCTTGACTTGACACTGGCCCCCCAGACCCAGCTCTCTGGCTTGCTTAATCTTAGTTACAGCACCTTGCTCTACAGGCCCACTCTGGCCTCTAGATAGGGGCTCTCCAGATATCGTGGGGTCTCTCACAGACTCCCTCCAGTCCCCAGGATTTACTAGTTGTCTCAGTTCTCTCAGTCCTGCAGACAAGCTTAGCTCTCCCAATTCTCTCAGTCCTGTGGGTAGGGAATCTTTCCAACATGGAGTTCTGTCTCCTAAGTGGATCACCTCTACTGGCTGGAGCACACCCCTTTCTCCAAAAAAGGCCACACACCTATCTCCACACAAGGGCCCTGAGCATTAGCCAACTCCTGGCTTATAACGAGTGTGTACACCTAGACACAGACCCTGCAGGTTTCCAGGAAGACCTGGACACAGGATTGAAGGCTTAGTCCCTCTCAAGGCCCCGATCCGGGATTAGAAACACAGCTTTTTCCCACTCACAATATACACTCTGGTGCCCTACACTCTGTCCTAATGCAAGCTCAGTGTCCCTTTTTCCTAAACTCACCCCATGGCAGGGCCTAGAGCTGTCACAATATAATATATATATATATATATATATATATATATATATATGTGTGTAATATATATTCACAGTTGTGCTCAAAAGTTTACATACCCTGGCAGAATTTATGATTTCTTGGCCATCTTTCAGAGAATATGAAAGATAACACAAAAACTTTTCTTTCACTCATGGTTAGTGTTTGGCTGAAGCCATTTATTATCAATCAACTGTGTTTGCTCTTTTTAAATCATAATAACAACAGATACTACCCAAATGACCCTGATCAAAAGTTTACATACCCCGATTCTTAATATCATGTATTGTCCCCTTTAACATCAATGATAGCTTGAAGTCTTTTGTGGTATTTGTGGATGAGGCTCTTTATCTTCTCAGATGGTAAATCTGCCCATTCCTCTTGGCAAAAAGCCTCCAGCTGCTGTAAATTCTTGGGCTGTCTTGCATCAACTGCAAATTTGAGATCTCCCCAGAGTGGCTCAATGATATTGAGGTCAGGAGTCTGAGATGGCGACTCCAGAACCTTCACTTTATTCTGCTGTAGCCAATAACAGGTCGACTTTGCCTTGTGTTTTGGATTATTGTCATGTTGGAATGTCCAAGTACTTCCCATGCTCAGCTTCCAGTATTTTTTGATAAAACTTGCCATCAATTTTGAGCTGTGCCTTTGTAGCTCGCACATCCCCAAAATATCAGTGATCCACCTCCGTGTTTCACAATAGGAATGGTGTAAATCCAAATGTATCCAAATGTAGCTTTTATGGTTGTGGGTGAAAAGAAAAAATTTTGGTCTCATCACTCCAAATGTCTTTGTGCCAGAAGGTTTGAGGCTTGTCTCTGTGCTGTTTGGCGTATTATAAGCGGGATGATTTGTGGCATTTGTGTAGTAATGGCTTTTTTCTAGCGACTCGACCATGCAGCACATCTTCCTTCAAGTGCCTCCTTTTTGTGCATCTTGAAACAGCCACACCACATGTTTTACGAGGGTCCTGTATTTCACCTGAAGTTATTTGTGTGTTTTTCTTTGCATCCCAAACTATTTTCCTGGCAGTGGTGGCTGACATTTTAGTTGGTCTACCTGACCGTGGTTTGGTTTTAACATAACCCCTCATTTTCCACTTCTTGATTAGAGTTTGAATACTGCTGATTTGCATTCTAAATTCCTATGGATATCTTTTTATATCCCTTTCCTGTTTTATACAGTTGAACTACCTATTCCCACTAAATGAAAGATGCAAGGGTCTGTCAGGAGTCCAGAAACTCATTGACCTTTTATATACACACACACTAATTACAAGCAAACAGATCACAGGTGAGGATGGTTACATTTAGAAGCCATTCAAACCTCTTTGTGTAAACTTGTGTGCATGTTATCAGGCCAAAATCACCAGGTTATGTAAACTTTTGATCAGGGTAATTTGGGAAATCTCTGTCTGTTGTCATTGTGATTTAAAAAGACTAAGCAGTCGATTGATAATGAATGGCTTCAGCCAAACACTAACCATAAGCGCAAGAAATGTTTTTGTGTTATAATTCAAATTCTCTGAAAAATGGCCAAGAAATCATTAATTTTGCCAGGGTATGTAAACTTATGAGTACAACTTTATATATACAGTATCTCACAAAAGTGATTACACCTCTCACATATTTGTAAATATTTTATTAAATATTTTTATGTGACAACACTAAAGAAATTACACTTTGCTACAATAATGGTGACAATGTGGCCACAGCACAGGTTAAGTCCAACACACAGAGCAGTCATATGGGCACAGCAGGGTAGGCAGCAATGTGGCACAGCAAGGGTCAGGTGATTCACCCGGCAACAGCAGCTTCAGCCAAGGGGATCCGGGTAGGGTGGCAGGCAGGGGAGGTTCTGAGAACACATGCCGGTCAGGGGTCCTCAAAGGGCTGTGTGTCTTGGTCAAAGCTTCAGGACCACACAGGCACCAGCAATGAGGACACAGGACACAGCAATGAGAAATAGTCCACAGAGTTGCAATATTGCACCGCAAGGCAAATTATCCACAGCGCAGTAAACACATCCATTACGAAACTGCAAGTTAAAGACATCCTCTTTAACAGGAACCAGAAAACAGGGAAGCCTAGTTCACTGACCAGAAGAAAATCTTGTAAAGTAAGTTTTTAAGGCCCCTTTCAGACGGACGGCAGTTTTCCTGCAATTAAAAGCATGTACATTTTCAGTAAAATTCAAGGCTTTGGGCACTGCGATTAGCTGCATTTATACATTGCGATTACGTGCGGTTACATGCGGCCGCGTTTAGCTGCGGTAGTCATTTCCATAGCAACCCATTTTTATTTTTTTTTGATTATGATGTGCTTCCAGTTCTTTTTTTTTCTCACGCTGCTATCCGCAGTTGACACAAAAGACTGCGATTACCTGCGGTTAAGTGCATTAAATCGCACCTGGACGCATTCAATTCATTTTTTTCTATTCGCACCAAACTGCATGCGAAATCGCAGCTAAACATTGTGTGTGAATGGGGCCATAGGAAAGCATTGTGTGCTTTTAGCTGCGGTAGAAAACTAGAAAATTCGCAGCTAAAAGCACCATTCTATCCGTCCGTGTGAGAGGGGCCTAACATGTAAACTGTCATACATGTAGCATGCACTGTGTATGACGTGCTAAACTGCAAATTCAATTAGCATTTTCTGATTTTTGCTAACAGGGCCTTTTTATGTTTTATATGTATATATTATATATGCTGTAACATGGAACGTTGCATTTTTTAGCATCCCTGACAAAAAATCTGGAAAAGGTGAAGATACCAAAAGCCTACATTCCAATTATGACACCCAGAGCCTGAGAAGTACCCGATCGATGCCTCGTCCTAATGGGTGAGATTTGAAAATTGATTAATTTCCTGAAAATAATTCTGTATGACCAATAATGACCAATAATTGAGTAGATTTTACTATGCAACAATATACTCTAACATATTTCACTAAAATCATAAATAACTTTCAACAGAAGAAAAGATAAGGAAATGGGTAAGAGTTGTTAGTATTGATTAGACAACAGAAAAATGATGATTGTATATAAAGAAACTCTAGAAAAGCCAGTTAATTGAGATTTTAAATTTGCTTCGATGATACTTCGGTGGAGCTTTGAGCCTTTGGTGGGGTTTTTTTATGAGGCTTCAGTGTAGTTTCAAGCAAGCTTTGCCATAGACTTCTATGGAGTTTCAGGGTCTTGGCAATCTTCTAATAGCCTAGGCCATTTTATGCAGGGCAACAATTCTTCTTTTTAGATCTTCCTAGAGTTCTTTGCCATGAGGTGCCATGTTGAACTTCCAGTGACCAGTATGAGAGAGTGAGAGCTATAACACCAAATTTAACACACCTGCTCCCCATTCACACCTGAGATATTGTAACACTGAGTCACATGACAGCGGGGAGGAAAATGGCTAATTGGGCCCACTTTGGACATTTTCAATTAGGGGTGTAAAAGGTATAATAAAATATTTACAAAAATGTGAGGGGTGTACTCACTTTTGTGAGATACTGTATATATCCTAATTTGGGTTCAAAAATCTTTTTCTAATGGATTTACCTAATCTGCTTTTGATATGTTCAGTGTTTTGTTCGAAAAAAACAACTATATTTGACTGTATTGATTAACTTTTAAACACTTTAAACAAATACCATAAAATTGAGCTACTTTTGGCAATTAATCCATTTTAACTTTTGATTTTGCAGGAGGTCCAAAATCGATATCTACAGTCTCCCAGAGGCTTCTCAGGCAGATTACCTTCAAAGTGTCCGGGACAATGGTGACGGCGTTAGTCAAGCAAGCGTTAAAATTGACTCTCGACCTGAATCCAAGCGTAGTTCACCAGTTTCTGTGATGTAAGCATGTATCCAGTTCTGCAGTATTTTGAAAGACATACAGCCAGCTGTTTTAGCATTAGGAAGAAGTAAGATCAGGGGTTCTCGAAGCCTAACCCTCTCTTACACAAAGCTTTTGCCACTTGCCAATCCTGACATTCTTTTTCTACCGCTAAAAAACATATTTTTTTTTTGCTAGAAAACTACTTAGAACCCCAATTATGATTTAATTTTTTTCAGCAGTGGCCTTAGTGAATAAAATGGTGGGTGTTGCAAATTTTATGTCACACAATATTTGTACAGCAGTTTTTAAAATGCTACAGCTTTACGGGCCATAAATAATGTCTCCAGTAGCATGGTCCTAATATGTCTTGGCCATTGCTTCTCGTCAAGGACCCCCAGCAGACACACCAGTGGGGTACAAGGAACAGGAATTGATAAGATCGCAGACAATATCTTCGTCACCTGTTGCCAGCATCTCACTATAAGACCACTTTCACACTGAGGCCGCATACACACGATCAGAATGGTCCGATGAAACTGGTCTGAAGACCAGTTTCATCGGACCAAATTGATCGTGTGTACGGCCCATCGGACCGTTGTCCGTCGGACCAAAGTTTTAAAACTCGCTTTAAAATCTGTTTTAAAACCAAAACGATGGTTAGTACACAAAAGCATCGGACCAAAAACCTGCGCATGCTCAGAATCAAGTCCACGCATGCTTGGAAGCATTGAACTTATTTTTTTCTGCACGTCGTTGTGTTCTACGTCACGCGTTCTGGCCCAATGGGATTTTGGACTGATGGTCAGATTTTGGACAGACCATCAAACCACTTCAGCGTGGTCCGATGAAAACGGTCTGTCGGACCAGTCTCATCGAACCGGTCTGATCGTGTGTACATGGCCCGAGGGTGTTTTGCAGGCACTATAGTGTTAAAAATATCAAAGCGCCTTAAAACAGCTGCTCTATTCACTCCAGTGTGAAAGCCCGAGTCCTGCCAGCAGCTTCTTTGGAGCGGTGAACTCAATGCACCTAATGTGCTCCTGCCTTTGAAATCATTTTGAAATCATTTGTGGGTGGTTTTAAACCTTTTTTTGACTGCTAGCAGGGGTTAAAGTGCCCCGGTAGCGCCCAAAATGCGCCCCAAATTCGACAGTAAAGCGCCGCTAAAAATAGTGGAGTTTTACCACCGATGTTTGGGGCAGCACAGTGTGAAAAGGGCTCTAAGTGGACATGCGCAAAATCCGCCCACGGACAGGTGCACCTTGTGCAGGCAGATGTAGGTATACAGTGCATTGGGTGCAGTCTGACCGGGGTCAGGTATGTTTGATGTAGCATATAAAAGGTGGATACATTTATTGTTGACTGCTGGAGATACAGATAGATGGGCGGAGCATGCCTCCTCATCAGACAAATTGGGGACACGTTGTTGCCACTTGATGCACACCTCCAGTGGAGCCCCACTTGTCGTGGCAGAGAGTAAATGAGATACAGAGTCGGGATAAGTCCCTTAGGGCCCTGAGATCGAAGCACTCCTGTCAGTGGGTATTCAGAGAAGTCAGTGTAATGAGTACCAAATTGAGTATGTAGAACATGTTGAAGTTGTAAATACCTATAAAAGGAAGACTGGAGCAAATTTCCTTTGCAATCCCTCAAAGAAAGTCAATACATTTCCATCACAGATGTTGTCCAAATAAACCATTCTCCTATGCTCCCAGAATCCAGGGTCCATAAATTGCTTTAAATGGGGGAACATTGGATTGTGCCAGAGTGGTAGCACCTCATTAGTACCCTGAAAATTGTAATTTTTATAATTTTCTTGGTCTCCCTCCACACCATACAGCCAGTGTAAATATTGGTATATGCCTTTCCCCCCAGTGCAGTCCTCCTTCACTACCTCATCCTTCCATTTTGCTTTTAAATGTCCTTATTTCTTCTGAGAAATCCTCACTTCCTGTTCTTCTGTCTGTAACTCCACACAGTAATGCAAGGCTTTCTCGCTGGTGTGGAGTGTCGTACTCGCCAGCTATTTTGGACTACTAGAGAGTCAGGACGCTCTCTACGTTGCAAATAGAGAAAAGAGCTGTGTGTTAGTGGGCATCCTGACTCTCCTGTAGTCCAAGGGAGGGGGCGAGCACGACACTCCACACCAGGGAGAAAGCCTTGCATTACTGTGTGGAGTTACAGACAGAAGAACAGGAAGTGAGGATTTCTCAGAAGAAGTAAGGACATTTAAAAGCAAAATGGAAGGATGAGGTAAGTGAAGGAGCACTGCACTAAGGTAAAGGAAGCTATTTAGGGAAAAAATTGTACCTTTTATAACCCCTTTAAGGACATAGGCGAGATCTGACTCAACCACTGCCGGTGTAACTGGCCCAACCAGTCTGTTAGATGGCATAGCTGCCCACACTTTAATGCACAAAAACACAATATAATACCAAATTATTTGGTAGAATATAAAAGATGTTACACTGAGTAGATCGATTTCAAACATGTCACTCTTTAAAATTATGTCTGCCCGTGGAACGACGTCAAACTATGGTAGCTTAAAATTTCCATAGGCAATGCTTTAAATTTTTTTACAGGTTACCAGTTTCAGACTTACACAGGAGGTCTGGCAATAAAATGATTGCTCTCAAGCCTCGTACACACGCACAGTTTTCTCTGCAAGAAAGCTGCTGGCAGAGCTTTCTTGCCGAGTAAACCGTGCGCGTGTACGAGGCTTTGAGGTTTCTCGTCTATTTTCTCGTGATTCTAAGTAGTGTTTCTTTATCGTACATCACGGGACACAGAGCGGCAATCCATTACTATGTGGGTTATAGAGTCTACCTTCAGGTGTGGACACTGGTGTAATTAACTACACAGGAAGTTCCCTCCCTATATAACCCCTCCCATACTGGGAGCTCCTCAGTTTTTTCATCAGTGTCTAAGGTGTTGGTCACAAGTGAAAAAGTGCTCTTAGGAGCTTCACTGGAGGGATCCATGCTGGATGTAAAAAACCTCCATAAATCCGGATCCGTCCAAGGTGCTTCATAGCCAAAGTGGACGGTACCCGGGCCTCGGTACAAAGAACGAGGTTTAGCCTATAATGCCTCTCTGCGGAGGGCTGGATCCTGGGTTCCAGAACTTTGTGCCTTCTAAGGACCAAATGTTTTTTCTGCTGCCAGGATGCTATATAGGTCCAGGGGAGTTGGTGTTCCTGCCATGGACCCCGGTCCCTGAAGGTCTAGGACAATACCCACGGTGAAGGGGGAAGATTGGGCCTCTTGCTTGGCAATACCCTGCAGCGTGGAGAAGGTAAGAGAAGGGCCTACGGGACTTGGTTCGACAGTAGGTCCTCCGTGGGGGACTTGGGTCTCGCCTATATTATGCTTCTATGTATGGGCAATGTAAACCACTATGTCTTCTGAGACAGGATGGCTCAGGGCACCCATATACCTCCCCTAGCCGGCATGCAGCCTGGCCCACCATGTCTGTTAGACAGGATGGCTGCAGTACCTATATATCTCCCCTTGAAGGGGCCGGAACATAAATAAAAAAAAAAAAAAAATATGCCCTTAATCCTATACAAAGGATTGTTTTCCGTGAGTAGTTGCAAGTCTTATCTGTGTTTCCACTACTATGGGCAGTAGAAGACATGCCTGATGTTTTTGCTTACCATGCTTTCCAGAAAACGGAAGCTTAAGTGTTAGCTGATCTATTGTGTCCCACTTCCTCCGCTTCAGGCTCTACCATGTTGCATGTGCTCACCGGCTCAGTGCAGTCGCAGAGAAGGCTCTTCAAAGGGCCCGGACGTCAGAGCTCTGTAAAGCTAGGGGGACACAAACGTAAGCACCTTGTGTGAGTTGGATACAGATTAATCTAAGACGCCTACTCGCATCTAGCTGTGCAGATTAGCAGGCATTGTGTCAGACTAAATTCAGCTATTTGATGCACCTGGGTTAAGTGCCTCTGCTTTAGCTTAGGACTTGGTCTCCCCATTGAATAAGGTCAGGGGTAGAAATATAAAGAGGGATCGCCACCTGAACCTGGTGGACCCCTATTCTCCTCTGAAGAGACTTAAACAGCTCATAGATTGAGCCATCAGACCTGTCAGGCAATGCAGCCTTCCCCCAACATTGCAATCACTCTGCATGTGTTTTGTGTTTTGCAAGAAAAAAAAAGGGGGTGTCCCCCTTTTCCTGCTTTAATCCTGAAACAAAGGGATTAGAAAGCTTGGGGATAAAAGTTTCACTGTCAGAGGACAGGAGACAGGAGCTGCAGCCTAACAAGGAGAAGCTATTAAAAGCCCTACAGGTTCTGATTACACCTCTATCTTCTCCTTAGAGTGTAAAGAGAGGTTTTCCTATAGGTGGCTAGTAAGACCTCCATATAATCCTCAGCCTGGTG
Source organism: Rana kukunoris (assembly GCA_029574335.1). Taxonomy (NCBI): domain Eukaryota; kingdom Metazoa; phylum Chordata; class Amphibia; order Anura; family Ranidae; genus Rana; species Rana kukunoris. Next base: position 449,257,008 of record CM056050.1, read on the forward strand.
TCGGCTTCAGGCTAACCAAATGCATCGGAGGGATGCACAGTTGCGGGCACACATTGCTAATGTCTCTTAATTGAGGAAACACACATCTGCAGAGGATAATTTCCCCTTTTACCAGTCCGCATGTTGCATAACATACATGAGTTTGGAATGCATGTGGGATAAAAACAAGTAACAGAGCAGATTCTATTGTGGATCGCATAAACATACATGTTTCTGTCTATATGGTGCTGCATGTTTCCACAAAAGAGGTCGCATAAAAGATGCTTGTAATGCTGAATCGCATAAAGACGTTTGTAGGCATAAAAATGCTGAATCACACATGATTACCTGATCACCCAAGTCCTTGTTTCCCCCAAGGATGTTTGGTTACACAGAAGAGGTTTGTTTCCACAGAAAGGCCTAAAATCGCATAAAGTTGCTTGGATGCAAAAAAGATGCTGGATCACACATGGTTACCTGATCATCAGCGTCCTGGATTACCCAAGGATGTTTGGTCACACAAATAGGCTTGTTTCCACAAAAGTACCTAAAGTCGCATAAAGATGCTTGTATGCATAAAAATGCTGAATCGCATAAAGGATGCTTGTATGCATAAAAGGCATAAAAATGCTGAATCACACAGGATTACCCGATCACCCAAGTCCTGGATTACTCAAGGCCTAAAGGGATCGCTTAAAGATGCTTGAATGCAAAAAGAAGCTGGATCACACATGGTTGTTGGATCAACAGAGTCCTGGATTACCCAGGGATACTTGATCACATAGAGAGGCTTGTTTCACAGAAATGCCTAAAGTCGCATTAAGATGCTTGGGTGCATAAGGATGTTGGAACGCACAGGGGTGCTTGGTCACACAAGGGTTCTTGTCCGCACAGTAGTGCTTAAAATGCATAAGATGTTGATCGCATGGAAGATGCTGAATCGCATGCATGGTTACTTTAAAGTTGCACATGGTGGCTTAATTAAGCAATACAGGATGCCTTGTGTTTGCATAGAGATACCTGTCTGCATGGGTTCATGTTGCACATTGTTGCATAACACGTTTATAGCACATGCTTGCTTGCTTGCAAGGATGCTCGTTCCAGAGCACACATGCTATATGCATGTTTGGCGTGAGACATATTTATATGATTTCATGCTTCCATGAACACACACTGCCATGTACACACGCCTCCATTGAGGCATATGGCTTTAACACTTGCCACATACACATATGGGGAGCCAGTTGCATATGTGTTTATTTACTTGGGACTGCAGAGGTTGTCTGCGTTGTGCAGGGGAACAGCACTATCTCCAGTTGGTGGTCTTGCCCTTTTGGGTTAGCCTCCGTGTCTGGGTTGTCAGGGTGCTAGGGCCCGCCTCTAGCAGGTCTGTAGGCACAGGGTATAGCAGTAATGGCATACGGAATCAGACTCCTGCTGATGGATCAGTCAGCAGCATGGCTGGACCTAAGGGTGTCCAGCATGGTCAGGTATCTGGATCTCCTGGGTTAGGATTTCAGTCTAAAGATACATTCTTCATTGACAAGAAGCTGGGTATGTTTTGCACCAGGAGAGTACTTTTGGCCTAAGACAAGACCATCGCTATAAGAAAGCTGGTCTAGGTGGTTACGGCAAGGAACAGTTCCTTACTTTTGGCCTTCTGCTTAAGGCACTAGAGAAGATGCTGCTTCATTCAAGACAGTTCCCTATACTTTTATTCAGGACTGTTATAAACAGTATTGTGTTGGCCTAGAAGGAGTGGATCTTGACCTAGCATTATCCAAAGAACCGGTCCCAGAGATAGGCTGGAATTCCTCTTGGTGGTTCTTAACTAAAGGGTTTGCCAGGTCAGGAAGAGACCTTGGCCCAGGGGAAGTAGTCGAGCTCCAAGGGAGCCTTATCTGTCAGCTAGAGCTACCGATGGAGCATCTGGCTTAGGGGCCTGAACGTTCAGGGGCTGGTTGGTTCGGTCAGAGTTCAATCAGACTATACCATATTAAGTGATTTACTTAATTTACCAAGGAGGAGCTTGTGCCTTGCCTATTGACATTCGTCATTTCATGAAATGCAGAATTGGCAGGCGATTCGCTGTAGCTGTCAACAAGTGTCTCCAGGAGAAGGACCTCTACACCCCGACTGTTTTCCTGACCAAGGGCCACAGAAATAGTACCCTGTACATAAGAGGTATTGGCGTCCAGGCTCAACAAGAAATTGAACAGCTTGAGGTCAAGGACAAGGGATCCACCCGCATGCGGGGCAGATGTGTTAGTAATCTGGTGGGACCAGTGGTCACTGGTTATGTCTCTCCCCCCAGTGCCGCGGCGTTTGTGGCTTCCATGCAACATTAGAGGATGGCGGAAGCTGGCCTGATTACTCCGGCATAGCCCTGACTACCTTTTCTGTGCAGGGACAGTAGGGGTGGTAGTAGAGGACCCACGGTCCCTTACATCTTGGCCAGGCCTACTTCGAAGGGGGTATTACATCCTGTCGTGCAACAGGTGAATTAATGGTCTGGCTATTTTAGCCCACATTCTTCAGGATCAGGGTTTTTAGAATCAACGGCACTTCCTTGATTCATACAGGAAGGCTGGCCTCCAGGACCAGATATCCCAGGATCGGGAGAGCCCATGTTCCTGGTATGAAACAGATGGTGGCATCCTTGGAAGTTTGTCAAAGATAAAATTCCTGCCTTCCTACATTTGGAAAGGAGACGGAGCCAGCCTTAAGTTACATCAAGGATCCGATCTCTGCCTTGCCTCCAAAGGTCGCTTGCTTCACACTCTTTGTTCCGAGCCATTATACAAGGGGTGACGCGCATAAGTCCACCAGTTTAGTCGCCCTTGTGCTTGGAGGATTGGCTCTAGTTTTGTCGGCTTACAGTGTCAGCTCTGTGGGCCGATGCACCATATTTCCCTTCAGCCTTTAACAAGGGAATTGGTGTTCTTGGTTGTGGTAGCCTCCAAGAGAGTTTCAGTATTGGCAACCTCTTGGTATAAAACCATACTTATTCTTACTAGTAGGGTGATGTTAATCCTCACCCAGCCTTATTTACTAGAAGGATCTAGTGTTCATTTGAATCTAGATATTCTTCCCTCCCCCTTTTTCAAAACCTTGTTTTCGGAAGGAAAGGTTATTGCTTTCTCTCAGTAGAGATGAGAGCAGTTAAATATCTATCTGAAGGTTCAGATATAGAAATCTGAAGTTTTTATTGTGCTGCCAGAAGACCCTAGATGTGGGCAGGCAGTGTTCAGTTCAGCTATTAAAATGGTTACACTCTCTCCTTTGGAGTAGAAGGGTCAAGGCCTATCTAAGCGGCTGCTCGGATACGGAAAGCTGATGTTATTGCGCTACCAGGAGGCCCCAGGAAGGGGCAGGCAGTGTCTAAAATCAACTGTTTTCAAGATTGATTCATCAGGGTATTATTCAGGCTTGTGGTTCGGAGAGTGGGACTCCCCCTGTTTCTTGGGGGGGGGGGTGCTCCGTACCAGGATAGTAAGCGCTTTATGCGCGATGCTTTACCGAGCCTTTATGACGCAGATTTTCAGGGCCGCAACTTGGCGTCTGTGCTTAGGTTCACTGATTCTTGTCAGATGTACATAGGAGGGCAAAAGGATGCAGCTTTTTGGCGCAGTATGCATCTGGCAGCATTATAGATCCTCACATCTGATGGCGGCCTGCGTTGTTTGTGTCTCCCTCCCCTCAGTAAGCATTGCTTTCGGACATCCCACATAGTAATGGATTGCCGCTCTGTGTCTCGTGATGTACGATAAAGAAAATAGGATTTTTTATGACAGCTTACCTGTAAAATCCTTTTCTTGGAGTACAAAACGGGACACAGAGCTCCCGCCCCTCTTGTTTGGGGATATTGGGACACTTATTGCTTTGCTACAAAAACTGAGGAGCTCCCAGTATGGGAAGGGTTATATAGGGAGGGAACTTCCTGTGTAGTTAATTACACCAGTGTCCACACCTGAAGGTAGACTCTATAACCCACATAGTAATGGATTGCCGCTCTGTGTCCCGTGATGTACTCCAAGAAAAGGATTTTACAGGTAAGCTGTCATAAAAAATCCTATTTTTTCTGCCAAGATACCCAAGCGTCTGTATACTTGCCTGTCTCCGTGGAAACCCGCACATGCTCAAAATGACTTTGACGCATTCGGGGCAGCTTCCAAGGCATAGGTAGGGTGTAGCAAGATGGTAGCGATGGCATTGAATGTGACGAGCGCAAGCTCGTCGTAGTTGATGACGTCGCCACGTTCGTGCCATTCAAAAGAATGGCGGTTCGTTTGAATGGAGTGTGTGTACACTCGGCCGGCAAGAGATTCTTGCCAAGAATCTCGTCAGGAAAAACAATGTTTTTTTCCTGACGAGATTCTGGGCAGTGTGTACAGGGCTTTACTCTTTTGGAGCAATACCTCACATGTGTGATGTGATCGGCATTTACATGGGATGTGTGGGACCTACGTGCATTTTCATCATTTTTTATTATTTTTTTCTATTTCATCATTTTTTTTATTTACTTTTTTTTAACACTGTACCTTTATTTTCATTTATATTTTTAATCAACTTGAATTGAAAATTGAAATTGCAATCACAAAGGATATTAGACCCCATATCTCTCCTCTGACCTCCAAAGCATCAGATCAAAAGAAACCTAAAAAAAACTCCCTTACTTGTACACCTGCACAGCAAGGGTTCACTGCTCGTTTCTGTCCATGGGATTTGAAAAAGCAGATTTACCTTCTCAATCCTCTGCTATTGCAGTCTTCTATGTACTGCTAGACAAGTCCTATCAGCCTGTTCTTTCCTACACTCTGTCTAAAGTCCTCTAATGTCATCAAGACCAATGCATGCCCAGAATCAAGTCGACGCATGCTTAGAAGCATTGAACTTCGTTTTTTCAGCACGTCGTTGTGTTCTACGTCACCACGTTCTGGTCCGATTGGGATTTTGATCTAATGGTGTGTACGCACATGAGACCATCAGACCACTTCAGCATAGTTTGATGAAAACGGTCCATCGGACCAGTCTAATCGGACCGGTCTGATCGTGTGTACGTGGCCTTAGTGTCCCCTAGACTAAACAGAGCAGCACTTGCATTGCGAGGGAGATTTTTTTGGTTTTCTTCTATTGGGTTTTAGGATAGGGGAAGCAAAATGAGGGTCAATAGACAAAGGTTGGATTGATTTACCATGAAGCTTTCTTTCTTTCTTTAGTGAAAGTGTCCATTCCTTGGGTGGTGGCAGTATTAACTCAACACAAAGCCGGAGCAATGGCGGTAAGACCAACACAACTGTGGTCCTGCACACAAGTTCACCAACACCAAGTAAAAAAAGCATATCTTCAAACTACAGCCATATAGTAAGTTTCTGCTTATGAATCTGTTCATTGATTATAATATGTGTGTACAGAGCAGGAACAGTATTATAGCTTTACCAGAAATGTGTGGATAACTGTAGGTTAGAGAATGAATGTCCAGTAAACATTAATAAAATAATAAGCTTTTCACTGTCTGTTGAGATGTGTTGACACATGTGTCTGAAGGGGCTCTAAAGGGAGAAGCGTTCTTCATGCCAATAGTAAACAAATGTATTGGTATTTTCTGTGTGGTATGTGATGAACTAGTAGAATGAAATAGTGAATGGTACTGGGGCTCCCGGAGGCACGCACAAGGCACAGACCTGGAAGGATGTACAGTACAGATTTGTTCCCCCCGATCGTTGCTTGTCCCAACCCGGCCATCTGCATTGGCCAGGCGGGAAACGGTTAAACCAACAAATGCTTTTTTGCTCTCACAAACTTTGATAAATACCCATGTTATTACACTATTATAAAATCCAGCTGTGTAAAGTTTTTTAATAAAAAGTTTTACTAAACCTCATGAATCCATATTGGCACATTTCTGCAAACTAGCACAACTTTGCATTCAGCGAAAACTACACAGTAACTACAGCCAGAATTATTTTGTACTCACCATCCAAGGGAGGAAGGGGAGGCCCTTCAAACAACTAGCAAGGCAGAAACAAAGGGAATTGATTTATCTTCGTTTGTAGCATAATCAGTTTTCTTTTTTTGTTTGCAAATTAAGTTTAACAGCTTGTTGCTCTAGAAAACACAAACTGATAAATAAAACTACAGTAAAACCTTGGTTTGAGAGTAACTTGGTTTGAGAGCGTTTTGCAAAACAAGAAAAGTGTTTTAATGAATTTTGCCTTGATATACAAGCGATGTCTTGATATAAGAGTAGCGTCATGTCACAACTGAGTATAAAAAAGAAGAGAGGAGCCTTTAAGTGTAGCAATATGGTTACATTTAATAAAGGTACAACATTTTGCAACTTAATGCTACACTTAGGCTGCGTACACACGATCAGTCCAAACCGATGAAAACGGACTGAAGTTCAGTTTCATCGGTCCAAACCGACCGTGTGTATGGCCCATCAATGTTCTGTCCTTCAGTCCAAAGTTTTAAAACTTGCTTTAAAATCAGAATGATGGACACCTGACCATGGGTCAAAACCGATGGTTTGTACGCATAAGCATTGGTTCAAAACCCGCGCATGTTCAGAATCAAGTCGACGCATGCTTATAAGCATTGAACTTCGTTTTTTTCAGCACGTCGTTGTGTTTTACTTTACCGCGTTCTAACACCATCGGTTTTTGAACTGATGGTTTGTACGCACATCAGACCATCAGTCTGTGAAGCGATGTCCATTTTCATCGGTTTGGACTGATCGTGTCTACAAGGCCTTAGGCCGCGTACACACGGCCAAATCTGTCTGCTGGAAACGGTCTGCCAGACCATCCCAGCAGACAGATTCGATCGTGTGTACGGGCAAACAGACGGATTTGGCCAGCCGACAGATTTGAAAGCATGCTTTCAAATCTGTCGGCTGGGAACCCGTCCGCCCGACATGTCTGCTGGTTAGTAAGCTAACCAGCAGACATGTCTTCTCGCACCGGCGTCAAATGGTTTCGATGCATGCGCGGAAGTGTTTTACTTCCTGGTGCGGTGACGTGGCGGCGTCAACGTCACAGCCACGTCAGCGCGCCGTCTGGCGGTGGGGATTTTGGTTTGATCATGTGTACACGATCAAACCAATGTCCCCAGGACAGATTTTGGTTTGATCATGTGTACACGATCAAACCAATACGTCCCAGATTTCAGCATGCTTTGATCTACGGTGGGAATCTGTCCGCGATGTCTGCTTTGTTACCAGCAAACCGCCGCCCGGTCTCAGCGTGCGCAGTTTACTTCTGGTGCGATGCGGTGACGAACGTGAACATTTGATCCGATGTGTGTACACGCCTGATCAAACTCTGACATATCCGATGGAAATGGTCGTTTTCATCGATATGTATCGTGGTACGGCCTTAGAGGTGCCTCTCTTCTCTTTTATACCCTGTAAAAACAATGCTTTGATATACAAGTGCTTTGGATTACAAGCATGTTTCTGGAACGAATTATGCTCGCAAACAAAGGTTTTACTGTTGTAGAGATACCCCCTCAAGGGCCGCTGATTGATTTGGGATTGACGTATTAAGTTACCCTTGTATGTTGTCTAGGGGTGATTGGAGTAAGCAGAGCAATAAGAGAATGTCCAAACCTGCTGCTGAAGTTTTCTGAAGGTAGATAGAAAAGGTTGATGAAAGGAGATAACGGTGCGGTATCAGGCTTTGGATGAAAAAGAAAGAGGTCCTGCTTCCTGCAATAGTACAGTTCGTCACCACTCTAGCCAGAGTGGGTAAAGTGCTTCCGGACAGACTTCTGCCACAAGCCTGGCAGCCGGAATATCACTTAAAGTTGCTGGGAGGAACAAGTCTCTCTCACTGACTTGGCTCTAGTTGAATTTAAAGTTTCAAGATAAGGACCTCTGGCACAGGCCCAATGTTGGACTGTAGAGCAAATCCTCCCAGGAAGTTCTCTTTTCAGTAGGGGTCACCAGCTGACAGCCTATGGTTATCTGTCAGTTCCTGGCAACCAAATCCCTGATGGTTAGTTCAAGCCCTTTTGGATCACCTGCCTCCTGGTTCTCCTCAAGCCGATCCCCCACCGAACAGCATACAGCTTAGGATCTCCTCAATAGGAATGGGCCCCCAGCAAGTCGCTAGGGCCCCTTTCAGCATCAGCAGGGAACTTTGCGTAACATGTGACCCCGGCCTGGTAGGCCATGTCGCCAGGGTCCGTTGGGTGCGCACACCCTGAAGGTGGGTGCCGCACCTGGAACCCCCGAAGAACCCCGAAAAATGGCGCCTACCACAGATATACCCCTCCCCAGCATGCTCTGCAAGGGAAAACTCCTCCAATTGGCTGCTGCAAAATTATTTTTCTGTGTGGTTCTTGATATCAAGTTTTACATTACAAAGTTAAGTTTTTGGAAAGTTAGGAAAAACTTGTTGTAAAATGCTATTGAATGAAGGAGTTTTTAACAAAATAATTTTTCTTCCAGGGTTCAATAGCAAGTGGAATAAGAGCTAGTTCTAGCATTCCTGAGGACATTTCGAAGGGGCATAGAAGAAAGGGTTCTGGAACACCTTCTCTAGCTTTGTCTAGGGTGTCTGTAGCATCCGGTAGGCCTGTCAGTTGTTTCTTGCTGTAGTGTCCTGCATTTTTCCCCTATTTTTTCTAGCTGTTTCAAATACTTTGATCACTGCACCGTTTTATCCCTACCTGTTTGCCCTGCACATGGTGATGTCTAAAATTGTATCTATATAAGGCTAAATAAAAATAAAAAGAGAGCTTACCCCGGTCTATCCATCTTTAAAATTGTATATAATAATTAAAGGCTAACCACACTTCTTGGACCTTGTTACATTACACCTGTATTTAGGGTGTAACATATAACTTGGGGCAAATGGGACTCCCCCAATCCCACCGGCCCCCACCCCCCATTACAGCATGCCAAGGTTTTTCTCATTTGTCACTTTTGAAATGTTCTCAACCATGAGGGGTTCTACCCATACAGCCATATCATTCACTCAAAGACATATGTAACTGAATGAACTACAAGTCCAGTCTGCCATTGTGTAAGTCGTGTACCGGGGTGGGCTCTCCAAGATACAGCGAAGTCACGAACGAGGAAAGCAACTTTGACACCAGCGTTTGTGAAACAGTTATTTTCTTTTACTGTAACAAGGTATTAAACTGAAACCACAAAATCAACACAGCAATAAGGTTACATACACCCAGCCGTAGCCGAGAACCCCTGTGCTGCACAGCAAGATGCCCCCGGGTGGATACCAAGGCAATTTGCCTATTGGAGGATACAACTAGGACTGTCCCTCCTTAACTTTTATTACCCTTATCAGAATGCGAACGATTGTGTATATGCTTAGTTTCGGGGTCATCTGCGGTACAGCACAGCAGCTTACAAACTTATCACTCCTATGCATTATTTACCCCCTTCCTTTTACATAACCGGTATATTAACACGTGTGTAAGTTTTACTTCCTTAATGAAGACACTAAACAGGTTTGTAGTTTGGAAGTTTGCTCTCCATATGCAATGTTTCTTTAAGAAGCAGGATCCTTAAACTGATGGTAGAAGCATGTTTGGCCTGATACACTGTAATGACCCTGAATAACTAACTACAGGCCTAATCTTTAGGCGCCAAACATCACTAGGTGGTGCGTGCACGATATTATTGACCCAGGTCTTAAACTGTAGTCGATGATGTCTTCCAACCGATTAACGAAAAGTCCTTTCAGCAACCATGAGGTACTGCAGGTGAGGTAGTTCGCCGTGTCTCAACTCCTATCAGCCTTCCTGAAAAACGATCCCTTTTTCCTCCGGACAGGCTCTGTACTGGACGGTGATTACTCAGCTGCCGTTCCTGAAGCTCTAGGTTGTACGGTTCCCCCTGGATGCGAACAGATTCAATTTTCACACAGACCCACAAAACATGTCTGCTCCATCTACTTCCTGATTCTCCTTCTCAGCTCCACCTCCTCTTAAAAAGCAAAGAAAACTTGCAGTCTGTCAGCAGTGTGTAGAAACAGTGGCCTCTTGTGTTTAAAACTCAGAATGGCAATTATACACAAAGAGTGAACAATAAAGCTCAAAATGGCAATTATACACAAAGAGTGAACAATGAGATCTGCTTCACAATCTCACAATTGCAGAAAGTATGCTTAAATGGAACACAAATGCACTGATTTAGAGACAGAAAAAAAGACCTGGAGACCTGATTTCTACCCCCACATGGTTATCTTATAGTATGTATGAGATAGGTAACTTCGATCCTACACCTAGAGACCCCACATCGCATTGCATTGTCTCCCTTGCAGATACAACTGAACAAAAATAGGTTTTTCATAATCACATTGAAATGTCATGGGAGCATCAAGAATGTAAGCTGATCATGGCATAAAAAAGAAGGCAGACCAGGAGCTAATCATGGATCAATACTGTAGATGGCAGAAGGATAGGAATATATGTAGCAGTAGAATAGTTTCTGGTTATGGACTAAAGGGGCATAGAGGCGGTAAAGTAAAAGCAACTGATAAAAGGGCTTGGAGTGGTAAGAGGAGCTACAGTTGACTATAAAACATTTAGAGCAGTGGTCTAAATCAGTGTTCATCAGCCCTGTCCTCACGGCCCACTAACAGGCCAGGTTTGCAAGATCACTGAAATACATCACGGGTGTTATCATTTGCTGCTCAGTGATTGCAGTATTCTAGTCTGCATCTCCCCAAGGTAATACATAAAACCTGGCCTGTTAGTGGGCCCTGAAGACAGGGTTGATGACCACTTATTTAGAGCACCAAAGTAGGGACTTATCATGGAGGAAGAGAGGCAGGGTGAAAGATGATGAAGTTGATGATAATAGATGGGAGAATGAGTGAAAAGGCAGTGTCTGATCACCGTCAAGGGAGAGAAGATGCTAAGTGTGATCAGATCATGGACCATTAAGCGAATGAGTGGTGTCAAACTGACACAGGTTTTAAAGGGGAGGTTGCCGAGCTAAAGAGAATGGGGGGCAGAGTAAGACCCGGTTCACAAAGGGGCGGGGCGACTCGGCAAGGAGATCTCAAGACGACGTCAGAGGCGACTTGCAAATTGACTTCTGTATTGATGTCAATGCAAGTCGTACAAGGACCATTTTCTAAGTCGGAGCGACTTGAGTCGCTCCTACTGTGTTTCCCCGAAAATAAGCCCGGGTCTTATATTAATTTTGGCAACAAAAGACACAGTAGGGCTTATTTTCGGGGTAGGTCTTACCATGTAATGTGCTGTCTTCTCTCCCCCTGCCTGACAGGAATCCCCAGTGGAAACTGAGTTAAAATGCTTGTAAAATCCTATAACCCACTCTATTACAGTAGTATATAATGTACAATGTGTGTGTTTCTGTAATACAATTGTGCCAAATACCTTCGTTATAACGCCTTCTGTGACCCGCCGGACCTCTCTTCACCGCAATTATATTACAGAAACACACACATTGTACATTATATACTACTGTAATAGAGTGGATTATAGGATGTTACAAACATTTTAAACTAGGGCTTATTTTCGGGGTAGGGCTTATATTGCAGCCCTACTACAAAATAACGCTAGGTCTTATTTTGGGGGTAGGTCTTATTTTCGGGGAAACACGGTATTAGAACCGAGCGGAGCGCGACTTGTCAGGCGGCCTCTGTGTGAACCGGCTCTGAGTAGCGATTGTTGCAAAGTGGTGAAGACGAGGGAGGACGAGGGAGGACAGGAATGTACAGCTCCAGTGAGTCAGTGAGGCAGGCGGATTAGCTACAGGAGCTCCGCAACGGCGCACGTCTCCTAGGAGTAGGAGCGTGTGTGCTTTAGCTCCAGGCAGGCGTAGGAGGCAGACAGGCAGAGTCTCTCCCAGCCCTGCTAGCCCAGTCCACACTCCAGTTCCAGCCCTGGAAAGTCCTGTGCCCCAATCTGATCTCTCCTCTCCTCCAGCTCAGCTCAGCTCCCTGGCTCTCCGCAGGTAAGAGCCCTCCACCAAAGCTGCTGACGGCCGTCCTTTTCAGGATAAAGCCGCAGCAATACGGATCTCCACTGCTCCTTTCTTCGATTCTCTGCACTCCCACACCTCCATCTTCTTTAGGGGCCCCCTCCCGCCACCCCTCCCGCCACCTCCTTGCGGAAATTTCCGCCGTTCTGGGGCTTTTTTGAGAGAACCGCGCCAGGCCGACCTGAATCGCGGGGTTGCGGTCTAGGAAAGACCGCGGCTTCACTTGCGGCCTAACGGTGCGCCGCTCCCCACGCCTCTGCTGTCCTCACCCAGCTTCCAGGAAACCCCCCTTACCCCAGAAGGACAGTCACTCGGCCCTGTTTTCACCCTCTCAGCCCCCAGGTCTTACAGAACCACCCTATCTGTCAGCCCTCATCCCACTGCCTGAGCAGGCAGCCATCCCACCAGACCAGCAACACGGTCACCCTCTCATCCCCAGCCCCCCCCCCGTCTCTCCAACGTACAGAAGCTTGATCCAGGGGTTACCCGATCGCCTCTTACAGGGGTCAGGAAGGAATTTTTTCCCTACCGGAGCATATTGGCCGAGCGCCCCCAGGGTTTTTTGCCTTCCTCTGGACCAAGCCAGGAGAGATGAATTAGCCAATTCCTCTCCCCACTGCCCCTGAAATCTTTCCCCCCCCCCCCCGGTGTATTGGCGATCATGGCATGTCGGCAATATTCTGCCGAAACCATTTGGAGTTTGAGGCAATGCGCCGCAATACTGCCAGCCATCACCAAAAATGCCCTAAGAACGGAGCGACTATTGAGAATCGATCATAGATCGACTGTCAGACATTTCAGCCATTTACCCCAGCTCAAGCACATATCATGTGCTCTGATTAACACAAGATCGGCAGTAAAACACCGACTAGAAATCCGCGACTTCATTCAACAAAATGATCTGGACTGTCTCTTTATTACAGAGAGCTGGCTCACAGCCGACTGTAACACCATTCTAGGAGAACTGGTGCCAGAAAATTACCGTATCATAACGGAAAACAGAATAGGGCAAAGAGGAGGCGGCCTGCCCTGGCGATGATCCACAAGACTCGCCTTACGATCACCAAACCAGTCCGTCAAAACCCTCTTCCATTCATGGAAACCCTTACTCTACAACTGCAAACAACTTCAAAAGAGACCGTCCACATTCTGCTCTGCTATAGACCGCCCGGCCCAAAATCGCAGCTGCTATCATCATGGACGGATTTCTTCTCCACTTACACCCTCAACAGCAAACATCTTTTGCTGCTCGGGGATTTCAATCTCTGGGCCAACTCCTCACAAGACCCCATTGCCGACGCCTGTATTAACCACCTGGAAGGATTAGGATTACAGCAACTAGTATGTGGGCCCACACATGCTTCAGGTCACACACTTGATCTTATTTTCAGACAAGCTCTGGAAATAAAAATTCTGGAAAATGAAAAGTTGCCATGGACAGACCACCATGCAATTAAATTCATTATTTCCACAACCCCCCCTGCAACAAAAACATCAAATCCAGTGACAACTCACTGGACTAGATGTCAGAAGAAGCTCCACTCGGAACTCTTCAAAACTACTTTAACCACTTTAGCCCCAGACCATATTGCTGTCCAAAGACCAGAGCACTTTTTGTGATTCGGCACTGCGTCGCTTTAACTGACATTTGCGCGGTCGTGCGACGTGGTTCCCAAACAAAATTGGCGTCCTTTTTTTCCCACAAATAGAGCTTTCTTTTGGTGGTATTTGATCATCTCTGCGGTTTTTATTTTTTGCGCTATAAACAAAAATAGAGCGACTATTTTGAAAAAAATGCAATATTTTTTGCATTTTTCTATAATAAATATCCCCAAAAAAGAAATAATTTTTTTTTTTTTCCTCAGTTTAGGCCGATACGTATTCTTCTACATATTTTTCGTAAAAAAAAATCGCAATTAGCGTTTATTGATTGGTTAGCGCAAAATTTATAGCGTTTACAAAAAAGGGGGTAGTTTTATGGCATTTTTATTAATATTTTTTTTTTTACTAGTAATGGCGGCGATCAGCGTTTTTTTTCGGTACTGCGATATTATGGCGGACACATCTGACACTTTTGACACATTTTTGGGACCATTGGCATTTTTATAGCGATCAATGCTATAAAAATGCATTGGATTACTATAAAAATGCCATTGGCAGTGAAGGGGTTAACACTAGGGGCGGGGAAGGGGTTAAGTATGTTCCTGGTGTGTTCTAACTGTATGGGGGGGGTTGACTCACTAGGGGGAATCGCTGATCGTCCGTTCATACATCGTATGAACGGGAGATCAGCGTTTCCCCAGCTGACAGGAACGAGCGGAATGTGTTTACACACATACCTCCCGTTCCCCGCTCTGTAACGAACGCGCGCGCGCGTGCCCCGCGGCGATCGCGCCCGCCGGGCACGCGCGCGGGACTCGGGGGCGTGCGGGCCGCCGGCGGCGCGCACGCGCCCCCTAGTGGGCGAAAAAGATAGGACGTAGAGCTGCGTGCTCTCGCCCAGCAGTGCCACCGTCCCGCAGTAATATGACAGCGGGCGGTCGGCAACCAGTTAAGGAAAAAAATAGAAACAACTCAGCCGCCTCAAACGGCCGTTGAAACATTGGAAGCCATAAACTCGGCCATGCTACAGTCAGCAGACTTGGTAGCACCGAAACGAAGAACCCGCATCCGGAAAAACAACCGCAGCTGGTTTAACAACCAGCTGTCGTTACTGAAGCAAGAACGCAGAAGGGCAGAATCTGCCTGGAAAAGATGTTCTTCAGAGCTAAACCTATCCATCTACAAGGCGACAACAAGAAAATACCACAAAGAAATTTTCCAAGCCAAGAAAAATTATTTTTCGGAGGCTATCAACAGCGCCTTAAACCGCCCCCCGCGAACTCTTCAAGATGGTCACCCAGACCATGAAAGCCAGGATGCATTGAAGCCCCCAGTTCGGACACACAATAATTTTGCAATGAACTATCGGATTACTTCATTAATAAAATCGAGGCAATCCGTGAAAGCATTCAGCAAAACAATTCCCCCCTCAGCCCCCCCTGCAGCCTCTCACACAGCACCCATAGTAATTCTCCTATATCAGGTAAGTTTACCCTGGAACCCATCTCCATTGAGACCACTAAGAATGTCATTGGCGCTTTGCGTAATGGCACAGCGCCAAATGACATTATCCCCACAAAACTGCTGAAGGAATGCGCCTACATCCTGGCTCCGCCCATCACGCAGCTTATCAACCAGTCTTTCTTGGAGGGCATAGTGCCCTCACAGTTGAAAGAGGGTATAATCCAACCCATCATGAAGAAACCCTCCCTGGACCCCAAGGACCCACTCCACCGCCGTCCTATAACAAGCCTCAATGTACTCTCAAAGATAATAGAAAAAGTAGTGGTACAACAGCTGCAACAGCATCTAGATACCCACAAGCTACTTGACCCATTGCAATCAGGCTTCCGTCCCGGACACGGGACGGAAACAGCATTGCTGAAAGTATGGGACGATGTTCTCAAGGCCGCAGACGAAGGGGAATCTTGTCTTCTAGTTCTGTTGGACCTAAGTGCAGCTTTCGACACTGTAGACCACAAACTGTTACTGACTCGGCTTGCTGAAGTAGCCAGAGTCGCAGAAGGCGATTTATCTTGGTTCTCCTCTTTTCTGGAAAACCGATCGCAAACAGTGAAGTTAGGACCTTTTACATCTGAGAAACGCACAGTAACATGCGGAGTCCCTCAAGGATCGCCTCTGTCACCAGTGCTGTTTAACATATATCTTCGTCCTCTTTTTGAGATTATCAGCAGCCAAAAACTGCTCTACCACTCATATGCAGATGACACGCAACTGTATTTCCGCATCTGCAACAGAAAGGATCACCACCTCAATCTAGAGACATGTCTCTCTTTGATAGAGGACTGGATGACAAAGAGTAATCTTAAACTCAATGGAGCGAAAACAGAGCTTCTCCTGTTTCACGCCAAGCGCAGGAATCAACTTTCTACAGCGTGGACCCCCCTGCCTATTTTGGGTAAACTCATCACCCCTAGCGCCAAAGTCAAAAGCCTAGGGGTCATTTTTGACTCCTTTATGACAATGGACGCACAAATAGGGTCAGTAGTCAGCGGATCTCACCATCTGCTGCGCCTACTACGCAGACTCACTCCGTTCATCCCTAAAGAAGATTTAGCGGTCGTGGTGGGAGCAATTGTAAACTCCAGGCTGGATTATGCAAATGCCCTTTACCTCGGACTCCCCAAGTACCAAATCGCTCGTCTGCAAGTCGTTCAGAATACGGCCGCCAGACTTGTGACTGGGAAAAAACCCTGGGAATCCATCTCGCCTTCACTGAGAGCCCTTCATTGGCTGCCAGTTAAAGACAGAATTGCTTTTAAAGCTCTCTGTCTTACACATAGATGTGTCCATGGGAATGCCCCCTTTATTTATGCGAAATAATAAAAGCTCATAACCCCAATCGCGTTTTGCGATCCACTAATCAGAACCTGCTCCAGGTTCCGAAAGCCAACTTCAAGTCCAAAGGAGAAAGAAGATTCGCGATCCAAGGTCCCAGACTATGGAATGCTTTACCAACCAGCATTCGGTTGGAGGAGAACCACCTAGCATTTAGGAAAAAGGTCAAGACTTTTCTCTTTTGATATCAAAGGAGACAGGAACAACAAGCGCCCAGAGGCCATTCAGTTCGCATGTGCCGCGCTATATAAGTTTTCATTCATTCATTCACTGTAGGATAGTATAGGAAGGTTGTGTTTTTTTTTTTTTTTTTAAGCTACCTTTATCTTTAAAACTGATATCCCCGTCTTTTGAATTTGTTTTTTACTTTTACATTAGATGCTTGAAATTGCCCAGGTTTGTGACAGGGTGCCAGTGGATACATGTGTTGATTAAATAGTGTCAGTGCTAATTTAGAAAAATAAAATAGGAATTATAAGAGCTGCGCAAACTGTTGGCGCTATATAAATCCTGTATTCTAATAATAAAAATAATAATTTATGATTTAGTATTCTATTTATTATGTTTGGTATAAATCCTGTATTATAACAATAAAAATAATGTTTTTTTTTTTTTTGCTGTAGAAGCCCTGTTATCCTTTTACTAATAAAAAGACATCGAATGTATTTTTTAGATCGCAGTCGATCAGAACTGGATCTTAGTGGACATTATGCAGAGGGAAAAGAAGACACAGGAAGCATCAGAAGTAAATCTATATCAGTCCCTGGGGGTTTGAACACAGAGTTGGTGAGTTGCAAAATAGGCTAACCATGAAAAAAACTTGGCTTGCTCAGTACAACCCACTGAAACATATTAGTTCTGAACAGATATTTGCTGTTATTTTAGTGTCTGTTAGTTGACCGCCTGTGTCATTTAGTCATTATTATTCATTATCCTGAAATGTCATGCTTTGGAAATGTACTGGATATTTTCTATGGCATGGGATGAGTACAGATGGTCTATTTGTGTTTATGTGGAATGTATTCCAAGCTTTCAGTGATTTCTGTTTATCGTAGGCCTTGAGGCTTTCTCCTCCACGCCTGCTGTAGATTTACCATTAAGAGCAGGTTGTTCATCTTGGCTTCCATTTCCTAACATCATAATTCTGGCTTTACAAGTGTGCTTTCATTACCTCATTTACATCCCGGGTATGTGGTTGATTTCTCGAACTGTGTTCCAAAAGGAATAAAACAGAATATGATTATTATAAAAAATCTTATAGGACATCCCAGATTCATAAAAGGGAATTTCAGATATTTTTTATTTATGATTTAGTATTATATTATTTATTATGTTTGGTACTAAAACCTGTGTTTTACTTAAATCAGTGGTCTCCAAACTGCGGCCCGAGGGCCGGATGTGGCCCTTTACTTGCCTTTATCCGGCCCTTGGGGCACTATCCCTCCCACTGATACGAGACACTATTCTGCCATCTGACACCGATAATGGAGCACCATTTCTCCCACTGACACAACTAATAGAGCACTATTCCTCCCTATGATACCAGCAACGGGGCACTATTCCTCCCCCTAATACCAGATGTTTACTAACAATGATGCCAGGAAAATTTCCACTCTTGCTCGCCAAAGTCCGGCCCTCCAAGAGTCTGAAGTACAATAAACCGGCCCTTTGTTTAGAATGTTTGGAGACCCCTGACTTAAATCAAGTAGATCTGAAATATGATAAGCATGACAGCAGTGGTAGACTGTCTTATTAGTGTCATGGTTTCACAGCTAAATAAATGTGTATTTGCAAAATATAAATCGTATACAAATAATTAACAAAATATACAAGTAATTGTAAATACAAAAGTAAGCCAATAGGGTGACCACATGTCCTGGATTGGCCGGGACAGTCCCGCATTTCTTTATCGTACATCACGGGACACAGAGCGCATAGCCATTACACTTGGGTTATATGGGTACCTTCAGGTGTGGACACTGGTGTAATCAATTTCACAGGAAGTTTCCTCCCTATATAACCCCCTCCCACTGGGAGTGCGTCAGTTTTTTCGCCAGTGTCTTAGGTGTTGGTCACGTCTAGCTGTCCCTCGGAGGTCTCGGGACGCAGGATAGCTAGCCGGATCCGTCCAAAGTGCTTCAAAGCCAAGGTGTACGGTACCCGGGCCCTGCTGGAGTGGGGTTTTGCCTATAATGCCTCTCCTTGGAGGGATGGATTCTGGGCTCCAGTGCCTTAGTCTCTTCCAAGAACTAAACGCCACTGATGCCAGGATGCTATATAGGTCCAGGGGTGTGGGTTCCTTAAACACAGGACCCCGGTCCCTGAAGGTCCAAGACAATACCCACGGAGATGGGGGAAGGCTGGGCCTCTTGCAGTTTGCAATACCCTGCGGCATGGAGCAGGTAAGAGGGAACCTGCGGGACTTGGTTCGACAGTAGGTATCCCCCTGGGGGTTCTGGGTTGGCTAATGGTATGCTTGTGCATCAGCCACTATCTCCACTATGTCTTTTGAGGCAGGATGGGATGTACTAATGTTTACCCAGATAACATGTAGATATATGTATGCTTGTTTAAGATATATATTTTGCTACTCCCCCCAGATTTGCCTGTTAGCATGGATACTGCAGCCCCCACGTACTATAAAGAGGGAATGCTGGTGAAACTCCTGTTTCTTAGGAAGCCTATGGGGACAGCTTCCTCTATGTGTGCACTACATTGAGAATTAGTGCTTACCTGGTGTCAGTTTGGGCTGCTGGCGTTGGTCCATGCTTCTCCTCTGCTCCCTGCTTCCTCCATGTTGATTTCAGCGTGGGGAGGGTGCGCGCGCGTGCGCACCGTCTTTTATGGCGTCCTCGTGCATAGGGGGGGCGGGCCGGCTGGTCTTTCCCTTCTGAGAGCGGTGGAGAAAGGACACAGAGCGCGCAGCTGAGCCATTTTTTTTTGGCATGCAGTGACACCTAGTGGCGGTTGGTGGATCTTCAGGTCTGGACTTAAAGTCCACTTTGACCAAGAAAAAAAAAAGGGGGTTTTTCTTAAAGGGACTCAGCCTTAGATCCGGCAGCATCCGAGTCTACCTTGGGCTCCAGCTAACGGGCATTGGTGTTGCAATACTCACAGGTTTTCCTCGGTATTGCCACATTCTAGAGCGTGGAAAAATTTAAAAAAAAAAAATAATTTTTTTTTCCATAGCCTGTTCTTATTTGTTCACTCCTAGCTACAACAGTCGGGTGTTGGCTACAGGGGTGTCTCAAGGTTGTGCAATGGCTCCCAAGGGATCAGGACCAGCTAAGGCTGCAAAGGGTGCCAAAGAACAAGTCTCCATCGGGGTCAGAGGATTTGGGTCAGGATGGTCCCACCCTCGCTAGATAGGCCACCGAGTAGCATCTTACAGGAGCCATTGAGGGTGCTGGGGGCAGAGGCGGCCCCCAATCCACCTATTCCCGTTTACGTAACGGAAGAAATGCTAGCGACCACCCTGGGTGGGCTAGAGGAAAGGTTAACGGCTTTGATTGCCCGCTCTTTGCCAGGTGGCAAACGGGCTAGATCCCCGTCACCTAGATTGGTGTTTTCAGATGCGGGGTCTCCTCGCCGGAGGAACAGGACCCACAAGGGGATCAAGCGGACCAGAGTCCCGACGGGTCAGACATGGAGGGTTCCACTCTAGATACATTTTTTCGGCTTCTCAAGTGGAGAGCCTGTGGATCCAGTCTCTGACAGATATTGTTCGCACTGCTTTTAAAAAACTTCCAGTGTCAGAACTATTAGCCCCTGCAGTATCCTCATTAGGTTCTTTAAAGGCACCATTAACTTGGGTGTCTTTTCCAATTCACCCCCTTCTGGAGAGCGTGTTTATTTCAGGATTGGGCTCGACCTGATAGGATCTTTTTCCCTCCTAAAAGGTTCACTATTTTCTATCCTATGGAAGAAAAATTTGCAAAGAAATGGGCACTCCCTACTGTGGACGCGGCCATTTCCTGCGTGAATAAATCCCTGACCTGTCCGGTTGGAAATGTCCAGATGTTCAGAGATCCGGCCGACAAAAAAATTGGAGACCCTACTGAAGGCTTCGTTTACCACAGTAGGTGCCGTGGTTCAGCCAGCAGTGGCAGCCATTGGCGTTTGTCAGGCTTTAAAGAAACCGTTGTTAAAAGGACATGCCGGCTCAGCAGACTCGTGAATTAGCAGACCTCCCAAGGGCTCTCTGCTTTGCAATAGAGGCTATTAAGGACTCCGTTCAACGGGCGTCCCGTCTATCTCTGCTGTTGGTTCATATGCGTCGTCTTTTGTGGCTAAAGAACTGATCAGCAGAGGCACCCTGCAAAAAACTTTTAGCAGGATTTCCCTTTCAGGGTGGAAGACTATTCGGTGAAGACCTAGATAAATATATCCAAACCATATCAAGTGGTAAAAGGTTTTCCTTACCGGTCAAGAAAAGACCGCGCGGGCCCGCGTTTAAGCAACGGGCCTTTTACTGGCTCGGCCCCTTCAGCTTCCCGTCAGTATCGACGGCCTCCCGGGCGTTCAACATTTAATAGCCGCCCACAGGGACAAGCCGCGGCAAACAAGAGGCCATGGTCTCGCAAGCCGGCTAAACCTGTCATCAAGTCAGATTCATGAAGGGGCGCCCCCACTCTCTTGGGTGGGCGGAAGACTTCGGTTTTTCTCCGAAGTGTGGAAAGCCAGAATTTACGACTCTTGGGTTCGGTTCGTGGTAGCCACGGGCTACAAACTAGAGTTTAGAGAAGTCCCCCCCCTCCTCATTTTCGGGGGTCAAAGTCTTCCAAGCGGCCCATTAAAGAGGGCCTCTCTCGTAAAGGCATTGAATCGCCTCTGGCTCCAAGGAGTAATTGTAGAAGTACCAACCCAGGAATGGGGTCTGGGATTCTATTCCAACCTTTTTCATAAATACCCAATGGTGACGTCAGGCCTATCTTAGACCTCAAACGCCTAAATCGCTTTCTAAGATATAGACCTTTCGTATGGAATCCATACGTTCGGTGGCAGCCAGCCTACATCATGACGACTTTCTAGCATCTATAGACATAAAGGATGCTTATCTGCACATGCCAATCTACCCGGCACATCACAAGTTTCTTCATTTTATGATAGATCAACGTCATTTACAGTTCGTAGCCCTCCCTTTCGGGTTGGCAACAGCTCCGTGGGTATCCACAAAGGTGTTAGCCCCGGTGCTGGCCGTCCTAAGGACAGAAGGCATTTTGGTCCTGGTATACCTGGACGATTTCCTGCTTATCGACAGATCGGCTTCCAACCTCAATCATGCAGTAGTCCGCACAGTTCGGCATCTAGAGGAGTTTGGGTGGATTTTGAACCAAGAAAAATCAAGGTTGCAACCCACAAAACAGTTAGAATTCTAGGTCTTCGGCTAGATACAGTCAGCCAGAGGATATTTTTTCCTCAAGCAAAAGTCAGGTCATTGACTCAAACAGTTCAAATAGTCTTAGGCAAGAAGAGGTCGACTATTCGCCTAGGCATACGACTGCTGGGGAAGAGGGTGGCCGCCTTCGAAGCAGTGCCCTATGCCCAGATCCATACCAGAGTTCTCCAGGCAGCCATTCTCTCTGCTTGAAACAAGTCCATGCAGGCACTAGACCGCCGGTTAGTTCTCTCAGGGGTCCGGTGCAGCCTGTTCTGGTGGCTGGTCCCTCAATATTTGTCAAAGGGGAAATCCTTTTGCCCCATCACATGGAAAATGTTAGGAAGACTGACCCAGCAGGGACAGTGATAGGAGGCAGAAAGACTGCTTCCCAGTAATATCCTACAGATCAGAGCTGCTCGGTTGGCCCTGGTCGTCTGGACTCTCCCCCTTCAGGGTCTGCCAGTAAGGGTACAGTCCGAC
The DNA here is from genome assembly GCA_029574335.1 of Rana kukunoris. NCBI lineage: Eukaryota > Metazoa > Chordata > Amphibia > Anura > Ranidae > Rana > Rana kukunoris. The sequence continues at coordinate 449,279,288 of CM056050.1, forward strand.
AATGCCACGGCGGTGGCATACATAAACCACCAGGGGGGCACGAGGAGCCTAGTGGCTCAAAGGGAAGTAAACCTGATTTCTCATGGGCTGAAGCCCATGTACCCTGCATCTCGGCAGTGTTCATCCCAGGGATAGACAATTCTCAAGCAGATTTTTGAATCTTCAACAGTTGCTCACGGGGGATTGGTCTCTTCACCCCCAGGTATTCCAAGACATTTGCCAAGGATTCGGAGTTCCCGATGTAGACATCATGGCAACGAGAGTCAACAAGGAATTGGACAAATTCGTATCCTGAGCCAGGGATCCCTCGGCCTACGGGACCAATGCGTTGGTTTGCCCCTGGCACCAGTGGTCTCTCCTGTATGCGTTCCCTCCACTGCAGATGATTCCCCGCCTTCTACGAAGGATCAGGGTGGAGCGCAGGCCTGTGATCCTGGTGGCCCCAGCCTAGCCCAGGAGGGCTGGGTACGCGCCCATCGTGAGGATGTCAGTAGGGGCACCGGGGCCACTCCCCCTGCGCCCAGACCTGTTATCTCAGGGCACGATATGCCACCCTGCTTCACAGCAGCTAGATTCGATGGCTTGGCGGCTGAATCCCTAATTCTTAAGGGCAGAGGCCTCTCAGCCCAGATCATATGTACGTTGATTCTGGCTAGGAAACCAGTCTCTAGAAATATCTATTACAGAGTCTGGAGGACCTATGGGGAGTGATGCGAGTCTCAAAGAGGGCATCCTCGTAAGTTTTATCGACAGGATCTTGCGATTCCTCCAGGTTGGCGTTGATAAGGGATTAGCTCTTAGTACTCTAAAGGGGCAGGTGTCTGCCTTATCGATATGGTTTCAAAGGCCTTTGGCCGCGCATTCGCTTGTGAAAACCTTCTTGCAGGGGGTCTTGCATGTAAATCCCCCTATTAGAGCTCCCCTCTGCCCCTGGAATTTAAAACTCGTCTTGTCAGCTTTACAAAGACAACCGTTTGAACCTCTGACAGAAATCACTCTTGTGCTGCTAACCCGAAAGTCGGTTTTCTTGGGGGCTATGGCTTCGGCCAGAAGGGTCTCCGAGCTGGCAGCCTTGTCTTGCAGGGAACCGTACCTGATTCGGCATAAGGTCAGAGTGGTTCTGCGGCCTCAACCTTCTTTCCTTCCTAAGGTCATATCCAGTTTTCACTTGAATCAGGACCTAGTCCTACCATCCTTCTTTCCTACTCCCCAGTCCAGAGAGGAAAGACTGCTTCATACTTTGGACGTGGTCCGAGCCATGAGGGTTTATCTCAGGGCTACAGAGAAGATTCGGAAAACAGATGTGCTTTTTGTTCTTCCGGATGGCCCCAAAAAGGGTCAGCCGGCTGCCAAGTCTTCCTTGGCTAGGTGGATTAAGCAGCTGATTTTTCAGGCCTATGGTCTGAAGCGCATTCCACCTCCCTTATCAGTTAAAGCCTATTCTACGAGGGCCATGAGTGCCTCTTGGGCGGCACACCATCAGATCTCTATGGCACAGGTTTGCAAAGCGGCAACCTGGTCTTCTGTACATACGTTTATTAAATTGTATAAGTTGGACGTCGCAAAAGCTACGGACGCAGCATTTGGGCAGGCGGTCCTACGGGCAGCAGTATAGAATCCTCTGGCCCGGTTCACGCCCCCTTGTTTTTCTGTTGGTGGAGCTATTTTTTCTCCTGATAATGTTTTTATTTGGCTATTCTTGGCCTTACGGTCTCCCTCCCTTCATAGAGCATTGCTTTAGGACATCCCAAGTGTAATGGCTATGCGCTCTGTGTCCCGTGATGTACGATAAAGAAAAAAGGATTTTTAATAAACAGCTTACCTGTAAAATCCTTTTCTTGAAGTACATCACGGGACACAGAGCTCCCACCCCTCTTTTGGGGAACATTGTGTAACCTCGGAGGAATTGCTTGCTACAAAACTGAAGCACTCCCAGTGGGAGGGGGTTATATAGGGAGGAAACTTCCTGTGAAATTGATTACACCAGTGTCCACACCTGAAGGTACCCATATAACCCAAGTGTAATGGCTATGCGCTCTGTGTCCCGTGATGTACTTCAAGAAAAGGATTTTACAGGTAAGCTGTTTATTAAAAATCCTTTTTTTGCAGGTCTGTCCTGGCCTCCCGGGCATCTTAATTCCAGGACAATTCAGTGTCCTGGAATAAAACTGACACAGCCACCCCCCATTCCAATCTGATGCCCCCAAAAAAGGCCACCATATCACTGCTTTACTCACTGACAGTACTTGTCCTGGCTGGGAATGCCTGGAAAAGCACAATCCCCACCCCCTGCTTGTGATTGGAGAAATCATAAATCAAGCCTTTTGTGTCCAATCACTGTGCTGTGATTCGTTACAGCACAAGTGATTTTTGGGAAGGGAGGGTGTCCATGAATTGTAGTTTGGAAATGTGGTCACCCTATAAGCCAAGCCCACTCTTGCATGTGGCTTTCATTTCCTCTGGTTAACCCCTTGTACCCAAGTCCAACAGAGCCATGATTCCTGATTCACAATGCAGTTGTTCATAGCATTCAGGACAGGAGGACAATGCATACACTGTGTGACTGAAACCCTGCCTACAACCCAACCCCCCCCCCCCCCCCCAGCCCCTGCCTGACAACAACCACACCAGTTACCAGGGCCGCCAATAAGGGGTTACCACCGGTCCCACTGTATAGGGCCTATCAATTCAACAGGGCACCCTGGTAGCTAACGAGGAGAAAGAGGGGAAACCTTGATAGGAGGGGTTGTGGGGTTCGGCATTTACTGGAACTGATCCCCAGTAGTTCCCTCTCTGCAGCAGCTGAAAACCGGCTTCTCCGCCTCTCCTTCCTACAGCTTTCAGCTGCTGCAGGATAGAACTACAGGGGATCTGTTCCAGTGAATACTTCCTCTACTGTCCAAGTTCCCCTTCCTTCTGTTGCCCAGAACCCCTGTGTGATTCCCTACCGCCCCCCCTTTCTTCCCTGCACTGCTGATTGCTGGCTATTGCAGGCGATCCTTTCAGATCAGAGAGCTGTGGAAGGGCCAGTAAATATATAATTTACTGGCCACTTCCTTTTCTGAATGCACACAGTGAGTGATTCGTCACTTGCTGTGTTCATAACTGGAGCATAGTAAACTGTGCTTACTATGCTTTCGCTTATGGATAACTGTGAAGATTATGCAGATCCCTTACAATGTATTCATTCTGTGCAACTGAGGTTGCAGAGAAAGAGAGAATGATGTCCTCAATCTGTGTAGACCCATGATATTTCCCTAAAGACCTCCAACAAGCCTGTTAATAAAATATATACACTATGTTGTCAAAAGTTTTGGGACACCTGCCTTAGCACGCACATGAACTTTAATGGAACCCCAGTGTTAGTTCAGTGTTTTCAGCAGCACGCTGGCCCACCCTTTGCAGCTATAACAGCTTCTACTCTCCTGGGAAGGCTGTCCACAAGGTTTAGGAGTATGTCCATGGGAATGTTTGACCATTCTTCCAGAAATGCATTTCTGAGGCCAGGCATGTCTTTATGTCGCTCATCCATGTCTTTTTGGCCCTATAAAATTTGAGATATGTATATCTATATAGAGATATTATATATATATATATATATATATATATATATATATATATATATATATATATATATATATATATATATATATAAGATAAATAACAAGAGACGATGGGAGTCACTGGTAAAACTGGCATGAAACGTTTTTCAGGCTGGTTGTGCATAAATTGATCTATCGAGTAATTTGTTAATTACAACCAGCCTGTCAGGTTTTTCCTGAACGATCAGTGCCACCAGTGCTAAGGCCCGCAACACTGATCATTGTACTATAGTCTGACAGCAGTCAGAAAACAATACTGCAGCAGGAGGGATTTCCTCATCCACATTGAGCATGTGAATGAGAGAATCGGATATTTTTTTTCATTCAACCTACAGGTTGAATGAAAAAAATGATCGATGTATGGGCTGCTTAACTTCTTCAAAACCTGACTAATTTTAACATCTCTGTCATTCAAGAAAAAAATCTGCTTTTTTTTTTTTTAGCTAGAAAACTATTTAGAACCCTGAAACATTATATATATTTTTTTAAACTGAGGCTCTGGAAAATAAAATGGTGGGCGTTGCAATTTTTTATGTCACACAATATTTGCACAGCGGTTAGTTAACCACTTCAGCTCTGGAAGGTTTTACCCCCTTAATGACCAGGCCATTTTTTGCTATATGTCACTGCGTTACTTTAACTGACAATTGCACGGTCGTGCGACACTGTACCCAAATAAAAATGAGGTATTTTTTTCCCCACAAATAGAGATTTCTGCAGGTGGTATTTGGTCACCTTTTGGTTAATTTTTTTGCGCTATAAAAAAAAAAAAAAAAAGACAGACAGTTTTTAAAAAAAAATAACTATTTTTTTACTTTCTGCTATGATACATATCCCCCAAAAATGTAAAAAAAAATCTATATTTTTCATCAGTTTAAGCCAAAATGTATTCTTCTACATAGTTTTGGTAAAAAAAAAAACGAAATAAGCGTATATTGATTGGTTTGCGCAAAACTTATAGCATCTACACAGCATGGGATAGATTCATATGACTAAGCCCCAGGGGCAGGGTAAAATGCATCAAGGGGGGTGTCTATCGGGAGAAGCTGGAGCTCAGGCCACTATTAACTTCCTATACCTTGGAGCTGATTGGTGTGTGGCATTGATCTACTGTAGATTCATAGAGCTTTCTGGATGAGCAAACTCACTCCAGCACCCTCTTTGTTCGTGGAACATTTGAGCAATGGCATCTAGTGCTTGCTGAAAAGTGGCGCTCCACCAAGTCTATGTGAAAACATAGGTACAGATTACCATAAATGTGAACCGAAAGTCCTGTGTGGAGTAGTTACATCCCAGTTGTCATACAAACAATGACTGGTCTGCCATCTTTTCTAAAGTTGGAGAATCAAAACTGTTGCTTATTTTACATAAGCCAGAGTGACAAAATACACAAGTCCATCTAGTTCAACCAATATATATAAATATAAGCTGAGGCACCTAATTTTACCACAAAATACTGGGAAAACATATTGACTCGAGTATAAGCCTAGGGTGTCCATCTGCATGCCTCACTGTGCCTCAGTTTGCCTCACTGTGTCCATGCCTCATTGTGCCCATGCCTCACTATGCTAATGCCTCAGGCCACATACACACGATCAGACCAAACCGATGAGACTGGTCTTACGGACCGTTTTCATCGGACCACCGCTAAAGTTGTCTGATGTGCGTACACACCATCAGTCCAAAATCCCATCGGGCCAGAACGCGGTGATGTAGAACACAACGACGTGCTGGAAAAACGAAGTTCAATGCTTCCAAGCATGCATCGACTTGATTCTGAGCATGCGCGGTTTTTAGTCCGATGCTTTTGTGTACTAACCATCGTTTTGGTCCGACGGACAGGTGTCCATCGGACAGATTTTAAAGCAAGTTTTAAAACTTTGGTCCGATGGACAAAGGTCCGATCGGCCGTACACACGATCAATTTGATCCGATGAAACTGGTCTTCAGGCCAGTTTCATCGGACCGGTCTGATCGTGTGTATGCGGCCTAACTGTGTCCATGACTAGACTGATGATGATGAAGAAAAGAGGGAAGGACGGCCGCACTCCAAGGATTTTCAAACAAAAAAAGTTGTCTTTATTGTAAATCCAAAAACATGTACAGTCACAGCAATCACAGAAAACAGGACAGCTGACGCGTTTCGCACTCGATCAGTGCTTAGCCATGACTAAGCACTGATCGAGTGCGAAACGCGTCGGCTGTCCTGTTTTCTGTGATTGCTGTGACTGTACATGTTTTTGGATTTACAATAAAGACAACTTTTTTCGTTTGAAAATCCTTGGAGTGCGGCCGTCCTTCCCTCTTTTCTTCATCATCATTGCTATTTGCATCGCCAGCACCTTGGTAATCTAATTATCCTTGATCGTCTACAGGTCTCACCTGGAGCGGTGATTTCTTTTCTTATGACTAGACCAGGGATCTCCAAACTACGGCCCTCCAGTTGTTCAGGAACTACAATTCCCATCATGCTTAGTCATGTCTGTGAATGTCAGAATTTTACAATGCCTCATGGGAAATGTAGTTCCGAAACAGCTGGAGGGCCGTAGTTTGGAGATCCTTGGACTAGACCAGGGATCTCCAAACTACGGCCCTCCAGCTGCTGTGGAACTACACTTCCCATGAGGCATTGTAAAACTCTGACATTCATAGACATGACTAGGCATGATGGGAATTGTAGTTCCTGAACACCTGGAGGGCCATAGTTTGGAGACTCCTGGACTAGACTGATGTTAAACATGGGAATCTACGGAAGGGGTGCCCTGCTTTGAAAAATCGGTGCCCCCCCGCCGTAGGTCCCCTGGACAAAAAACTTTGCACACTTGTAGAGGAAGAGTGGGGCTATATGTGTGCCAAGTTTGGCGGCCGGTACCAAAAGTCTGTGAGATCAGGCACAAAAAGTAACTCAAGTATAAGCCATGGGGGGCATTTTCAGCGCAAAAAAATGTGCTGAAAAACTCGGCTTATACTCGAGTATATACAGTAAATAAATAGAAAACCTCTGTATACATAATCCTATACCCACAGTTCATCCAAAGGAAGGCAAAGAAACCTTATGAAGCATGATCCAATTTGCTCCAACGGGGTAACAATTGATTCCTTCCTAAACCCCCAGAAGGCAATTTAAGAACAAAACCAATATACACAGTCCATCTTTGCTGATGTTGGTCCAGCCCTAGAGATGGCGTGATGAATTTATTGCCATGTTTCCCAGCTCTGTTGTCAAACATAAAATTAGATCACATTTGTTGATGATATTATGGTCATTGAATGTCTCAGCAGTCATTTGGAAAACAGACAAAAATCTTGCCTCACTAATTCAATCTATGTATGTATGGCTCTGTACTTATGGTAATATACTGTGCATGTCCTCACACATAAAAATCAGTCTTATTACATCTTTTCTATCTGATGAAGCATAGCCGATTACAAGAGTCAGCGCACTACACTACATTAAGAGCTGAGCCAAATGTTCACACGATTGATTAACATCAAGAGAGCTGCAGGATACCGCTTTGCTTTATTAGTCTCCACAGCCTGCTAGTGTTGGGAAAGCTGTGATATGCACTGTTAAAGTGTGCTAGAAAATTTGTTCAAACGCAAGCCAAGAAGTGGAAAACTATGATGTTTTTCTACCGCTTCTAATGAGTGTTTTCCTCGGATAACTCGAGAGTAAAAACAATTCAAATCTAGTACATGTTCATTAGAGTTATTTAACAGATGTCTTGTGTTAAAAGGAAACAGTGATGGGTCTGAGTTCAATATCTATGTTTTTAAACAAATGTTTTATATTTTTGTATAATTTATATTTAACCACTTAAACCCTGGGCCATTATGACTGGGCTACTTTTTGCCATTCGGCACTGTGTTGCTTGAACTGACAATTGCGCGGTCATGCGACGTGGCTCCCAAACAAAATTGATGTCCTTTTTTTCCCCACAAATAGAGCTTTCATTTGGTGGTATTTGATCACCTCTGTGATTTTTATTTTTTGGGCTATAAACAAAAATAGAGGGACAATTTTGAAAAAAATTCAATAGTTTTTAATTTTTGCTTTAAGTTTAGGCCGATATGTATTCTTCTACATATTTTTGGTTAAAAAAAATCACAATAAGCGTTTATTGATATGTAAAAGAAGGGGGTGTTGTCTGCGCTGAAAGTGAACAGGGGGGGAGGAGGGGGGGGGGGTGGGGGGGATAGGGGTGAATGGATGGGACGGGTGGCTGGATGGGTGGATGCAGGTGGGTTTAGGACAACATGATAACCAACATAATCGAAACAATGATGTGAATGAATAAACACATAAGGGTGATAACCAATAAATACAAAAATTATTACAATAATTATTACAATAAGGAAAAACCCAACACACTAGCCAGTGTAATGTGAAACCAGTGAAAAACAATCCTAAATCCAAACTATAAGACCAGAGAAAATTCCATGAGGAAATGCCTCTGGATGGAAAAAATATGAAATAAATAAAGTCTCTAGTGAAAAAACCCAAGAGTCCAGATAAGTCCAAATTGAAATGGTGGTGCCAGGAAAGGGTGACAGCAGAAAGCACCTCAGGTGGTCCCCAGCTCCTCACCTCAAGGCTATAGCTCGGATAGCCTGCAACAGCACCTCCCGGTGGAGGACAGTGATCCCTCGGCAGGGCAAGCAGCAGAGGCACTCCTCAGCGGTAAAGGTAAAGCAAAAAAGAAGAAAGCAAGTGAGTGACAATAAAAGACGTCTGGTAGGCAACTAGTGTCACTCGTACATCCACTCACCACGGGGTGATGGATGATGGGCCTATCTCCCACGAACAGCGAGTTCGTACTTCTAATGGCAGATATCCTCTTCTAAGCTGGCCAGATGGTCACTCACAACAAGGGATCTCTCAGATGGCATACATGATAAAAGAAACAAACCATAGCGCAATCCCGCAAGGTAAAAAACACATTTAATAAAAAAATAAAACTCACATTTAAAACGATCCAAAAGGCACAAAACAAACAGACGTCAGGAACACACTGCGTCAGGCGTGTGGACTCTGTGGCTCCTAGGATCCCTACGCGTCTCGTCACACCTCGTGACTTCCTTAGGGGATAATGCTGGTGAGACTTCCTAATCTTAAATACACTGCTCAGTTGTCTGCTTTCCTGGACGCATAGCGGCCATTTTCCCGTAGCCCGCACTCGTGATTGGATGGTAAGTATGCTAAAATGATCGCCGTCTTACCTGTGACACTTCCTATTAGCAAGTAGGAGTGGCTCCAGGGATGGACATGGGGTGATGAAAGGGGCAGATCAGTGTCTGGTGTAGTGACACCCGAATGGTATACCAATACACTATCTGGATGTCTGCTGTACTGGATGCATGGCGGCCATTTTCCCGTAGCCTATGTTGATAATGGAATGTAAGATTAGCATCCTATAGTGGTGGCCATTTTGCCTGGGACACTTCCTATTTGTGGGTAGGAGTGGTTACAGAGTGGGGCATGCTGGTAATGGAATGGGAGGCGGAGTGGGCAGATAGAATATACCTCCCATTTGTTACCAACAAAGTATACCAATACACTGTCTGGATGTCTGCTGTACTGGACGCATGGCGGCCATTTTCCCGTAGCCTATGTTGATAATGGAATGTAAGATTAGCATACTATAGTGGTGGCCATTTTGCCTGGGACACTTCCTATTTGTGGGTAGGAGTGGTTACAGAGCGGGGCATGCTAGTAATGGAATGGGAGGCGGAGTGGGCAGATAGAATATACCTCCCATTTGATACCAACAAAGTATACCAATACACTATCTGGATGTCTGCTGTACTGGACGCATGGCGGCCATTTTCCCGTAGCCTATGTTGATAATGGAATGTAAGATTAGCATACTATAGTGGTGGCCATTTTGCCTGGGACACTTCCTATTTGTGGGTAGGAGTGGTTACAGAGCGGGGCCTGCTAGTAATGGAATGGGAGGCGGAGTGGGCAGATAGAATATACCTCCCATTTGATACCAACAAAGTAACATGGCCCAATAACCCGTTTCCAAACAGAGATGTGGCGAAATGTTAGAATTAAAAATGTAAAATATAAAGGGAGAATGAATAATAATAATTCCCTATTTCTAAAATTGAGGGTAAAGGTATATAGAAGTATAAACGGATGTATAAACGGATGGAGGGCCATATATATAACCCACTGCCCAGCAGATAGGGCAGAGAGAAAACATGGATTAAAGGGTTTCCCTGATAGCATCCTCTGAAGATAGCTAGGCTCTAGCAAGAGCTGCAGAGACAACACACATGACACATATAGGGCGATTTTGCTATACAATCGACCTGATTGGTATAGATATATGCATGAGACTCCAAATGTATACAAATAAATACATATAATGCGCACACATAATGAATAAAATGAACAAACCTAGATCTAGCGTATAGGAAAGGGGGGGGGGGGAGGGGAAGGCTGATCCTAGACAAGACAACGCTCTTAGAAGTCATTAAGAAAACAATTCAGATCGAAATCAATATTGAGTCCTCTTGGGGCAAAAGTATCCATAGAGAAGATAAACTTGGATTCTAGTTGGCTAAGCGACCTGACTTTATGACCCCCCCGCCAGGGTCTATTATAGGGTGCTATCCCCCAGAATTTGAGATGGGACGGGTCTTTGTTATGGACTGCCTCAAAGTGTCTAGAGACACTATGCTTGTCGAAACCTTTAATGATATTTTGCACATGTTCTTTTACCCGTATCCTCAATAAGCGTTTGGTGCGACCTACATACTGTAGGCCGCAGCTGCACTCTAGTACATATACTGCTCCCAAGGTATTACATCCAACAAAATCTTTAATCTCATACTCTGTTCCGTTGCTGTTGGATATGAATTTTGTTTTCTTTTCATTGGGGCGTTTTGTGCGTGTACAAGCGTAGCATCGCTTACAGGGGTAGAATCCTTTGCCGGTAAAAAACGTCAGCTGTTTCTTGGGCGGGTTGATGACTCCCTTTACCAGTTGGTCTCTAAGGGTAGGAGCCCTCTTGTAAATGAAATTGGGCTTCTCAGGCAGAATCGTTCCCAATTTGATATCGGTTTTTAGAATATGCCAATGGCGGGAGAATATTTTTTCTATTTTCTTATAATGGATGTTATAATCTAATATAACTGGGACTCCATCTATTTTACTGGTAGGTTTCTTCTTAGTGGCTAGAAGGTCTTTTCTTGGGATGTTGGTGACTTCCTGAATCTTCTCTTGGATGAACGTGTCATCGTAACCCTTTTGTGTAAACCTTTCTCCTATTAGGTTAGCTTGAACTTTAAACTCCTCTATTTCTGTACAATTCCGTCTTAGTCTTAGCATTTGGCCTTTAGGGATGTTAAATAGCCAATTCCTATGGTGGCAGCTAGTAATGGGGAGGTAGCTGTTCCTGTCGACGCTTTTAAAGAACGTCTTAGTGGTGAACCTTTCGTTTTTACGGGAGATCTCTAAATCTAGGAAGGGAATTTTCTCTTCCTCAATTTGCCATGATAGGACAATATTCATGTCATTACTGTTGAGTTTATGACAAAAGGTATTTAGAGGTTCTATATCTCCCTTCCAGATTATAAAAATGTCATCTATGTATCTCCTGTACATGATGAGGTTCTCAGATTGTTCTCTGAATACAGCTTCTTATTCTGTATCTGTATTCAGAGAACAATCTGAGAACCTCATCATGTACAGGAGATACATAGATGACATTTTTATAATCTGGAAGGGAGATATAGAACCTCTAAATACCTTTTGTCATAAACTCAACAGTAATGACATGAATATTGTCCTATCATGGCAAATTGAGGAAGAGAAAATTCCCTTCCTAGATTTAGAGATCTCCCGTAAAAACGAAAGGTTCACCACTAAGACGTTCTTTAAAAGCGTCGACAGGAACAGCTACCTCCCCATTACTAGCTGCCACCATAGGAATTGGCTATTTAACATCCCTAAAGGCCAAATGCTAAGACTAAGACGGAATTGTACAGAAATAGAGGAGTTTAAAGTTCAAGCTAACCTAATAGGAGAAAGGTTTACACAAAAGGGTTACGATGACACGTTCATCCAAGAGAAGATTCAGGAAGTCACCAACATCCCAAGAAAAGACCTTCTAGCCACTAAGAAGAAACCTACCAGTAAAATAGATGGAGTCCCAGTTATATTAGATTATAACATCCATTATAAGAAAATAGAAAAAATATTCTCCCGCCATTGGCATATTCTAAAAACCGATATCAAATTGGGAACGATTCTGCCTGAGAAGCCCAATTTCATTTACAAGAGGGCTCCTACCCTTAGAGACCAACTGGTAAAGGGAGTCATCAACCCGCCCAAGAAACAGCTGACGTTTTTTACCGGCAAAGGATTCTACCCCTGTAAGCGATGCTACGCTTGTACACGCACAAAACGCCCCAATGAAAAGAAAACAAAATTCATATCCAACAGCAACGGAACAGAGTATGAGATTAAAGATTTTGTTGGATGTAATACCTTGGGAGCAGTATATGTACTAGAGTGCAGCTGCGGCCTACAGTATGTAGGTCGCACCAAACGCTTATTGAGGATACGGGTAAAAGAACATGTGCAAAATATCATTAAAGGTTTCGACAAGCATAGTGTCTCTAGACACTTTGAGGCAGTCCATAACAAAGACCCGTCCCATCTCAAATTCTGGGGGATAGCACCCTATAATAGACCCTGGCGGGGGGGTCATAAAGTCAGGTCGCTTAGCCAACTAGAATCCAAGTTTATCTTCTCTATGGATACTTTTGCCCCAAGAGGACTCAATATTGATTTCGATCTGAATTGTTTTCTTAATGACTTCTAAGAGCGTTGTCTTGTCTAGGATCAGCCTTCCCCTCCCCCCCCCCCCTTTCCTATACGCTAGATCTAGGTTTGTTCATTTTATTCATTATGTGTGCGCATTATATGTATTTATTTGTATACATTTGGAGTCTCATGCATATATCTATACCAATCAGGTCGATTGTATAGCAAAATCGCCCTATATGTGTCATGTGTGTTGTCTCTGCAGCTCTTGCTAGAGCCTAGCTATCTTCAGAGGATGCTATCAGGGAAACCCTTTAATCCATGTTTTCTCTCTGCCCTATCTGCTGGGCAGTGGGTTATATATATGGCCCTCCATCCGTTTATACATCCGTTTATACTTCTATATACCTTTACCCTCAATTTTAGAAATAGGGAATTATTATTATTCATTCTCCCTTTATATTTTACATTTTTAATTCTAACATTTCGCCACATCTCTGTTTGGAAACGGGTTATTGGGCCATGTTACTTTGTTGGTATCAAATGGGAGGTATATTCTATCTGCCCACTCCGCCTCCCATTCCATTACTAGCAGGCCCCGCTCTGTAACCACTCCTACCCACAAATAGGAAGTGTCCCAGGCAAAATGGCCACCACTATAGTATGCTAATCTTACATTCCATTATCAACATAGGCTACGGGAAAATGGCCGCCATGCGTCCAGTACAGCAGACATCCAGATAGTGTATTGGTATACTTTGTTGGTATCAAATGGGAGGTATATTCTATCTGCCCACTCCGCCTCCCATTCCATTACTAGCATGCCCCGCTCTGTAACCACTCCTACCCACAAATAGGAAGTGTCCCAGGCAAAATGGCCACCACTATAGTATGCTAATCTTACATTCCATTATCAACATAGGCTACGGGAAAATGGCCGCCATGCGTCCAGTACAGCAGACATCCAGACAGTGTATTGGTATACTTTGTTGGTAACAAATGGGAGGTATATTCTATCTGCCCACTCCGCCTCCCATTCCATTACCAGCATGCCCCGCTCTGTAACCACTCCTACCCACAAATAGGAAGTGTCCCAGGCAAAATGGCCACCACTATAGGATGCTAATCTTACATTCCATTATCAACATAGGCTACGGGAAAATGGCCGCCATGCATCCAGTACAGCAGACATCCAGATAGTGTATTGGTATACCATTCGGGTGTCACTACACCAGACACTGATCTGCCCCTTTCATCACCCCATGTCCATCCCTGGAGCCACTCCTACTTGCTAATAGGAAGTGTCACAGGTAAGACGGCGATCATTTTAGCATACTTACCATCCAATCACGAGTGCGGGCTACGGGAAAATGGCCGCTATGCGTCCAGGAAAGCAGACAACTGAGCAGTGTATTTAAGATTAGGAAGTCTCACCAGCATTATCCCCTAAGGAAGTCACGAGGTGTGACGAGACGCGTAGGGATCCTAGGAGCCACAGAGTCCACACGCCTGACGCAGTGTGTTCCTGACGTCTGTTTGTTTTGTGCCTTTTGGATCGTTTTAAATGTGAGTTTTATTTTTTTATTAAATGTGTTTTTTACCTTGCGGGATTGCGCTATGGTCTGTTTCTTTTATCATGTATGCCATCTGAGAGATCCCTTGTTGTGAGTGACCATCTGGCCAGCTTAGAAGAGGATATCTGCCATTAGAAGTACGAACTCGCTGTTCGTGGGAGATAGGCCCATCATCCATCACCCCGTGGTGAGTGGATGTACGAGTGACACTAGTTGCCTACCAGACGTCTTTTATTGTCACTCGCTTGCTTTCTTCTTTTTTGCTTTACCTTTACCGCTGAGGAGTGCCTCTGCTGCTTGCCCTGCCGAGGGATCACTGTCCTCCACCGGGAGGTGCTGTTGCAGGCTATCCGAGCTATAGCCTTGAGGTGAGGAGCTGGGGACCACCTGAGGTGCTTTCTGCGGTCACCCTTTCCTGGCACCACCATTTCAATTTGGACTTATCTGGACTCTTGGGTTTTTTCACTAGAGACTTTATTTATTTCATATTTTTTCCATCCAGAGGCATTTCCTCATGGAATTTTCTCTGGTCTTATAGTTTGTATTTAGGATTGTTTTTCACTGGTTTCACATTACACTGGCTAGTGTGTTGGGTTTTTCCTTATTGTAATAATTATTGTAATAATTTTTGTATTTATTGGTTATCACCCTTATGTGTTTATTCATTCACATCATTGTTTCGATTATGTTGGTTATCATGTTGTCCTAAACCCACCTGCATCCACCCATCCAGCCACCCGTCCCATCCATTCACCCCTATCACCCACACCCCCCCCCCTCCTCCCCCCCTGTTCACTTTCAGCGCAGACAACACCCCCTTCTTTTACATATACATTTTTCTCTCTGCCCAGGACAGAGTGTCAGGAGTCTGCTGCAGAATCCCCAGTCCACCTTCCAGCCCAATTCCACTCCCACCCATCCCCCTTGGTAGCGCAGGAGTCTTTCCATATAAGCGTTTATTGATAGGTTTGCGCAAAAGTCATAGCGTCTACAAAATAGGGGATAGTTTTATGGCATGTTTATTAATATATATATATTTTTTACTAGTAATGGCAGCAATCGGTGATTTTTATCATGACTGCGAAATTATGGCAGACACATCGGACACTTTTGACACATTTTTGGGACCATTGTCATTTTTACAGCGATCAGTGCACTGATTAGTGTGAAAATGACACTGGCAGTTAAGGGGTTAACCACTAGGTGGCGCTGTAGGGGTTAAGTGTTCCCTAGTGAGTGATTCTTACTGTAAGGGGATGGGCTACATGTGACAAAACAGTGATCACCGCTTCTGATTACAGGAAGCAGTGATTACTGTCATTGTCACTAGACAGAGCGCAGAGATGCTGATGTAAACAAGCATCTCCCCGCTCTGTCTCGTGACAATGACAGTAATCGCTGCTTCCTGTAATCGGAAGCGGTGATCACTGTTTTGTCACATGTAGCCCATCCCCCTACAGTAAGAAACACTGCTCCAGAAAAAACAACCGTGGCTCCCAAACAAAATTGGAAATTGGCGTCCTTTTTTCCCCCCACAAATAGAGCTTTCTTTTGGTGGTAATTGATCACCTCTGCTGTTTTTTTGTTTTTTTTTGCGCTATAAACAAAAAAAAAGCGACAATTTTGAAAAAAATATATACATTTTTTACTTGTTGCTATAATAAATAGGCCAATTTTTTTTTTCTCAGTCTAGGCCAATACATATTCTACATATTTTTGGTAAAAATAAAAAAACAAAAAAAACGCAATAAGCGACTGGTTTGCGCAAAAGTTATAGCGCCTACAAAATAGGGGACAGAATTATTTTTTATTATTATTTTTTTTACTAGTAATGGCGGCGATCTGCGATTTTTATTGGGACTGCGACATTATGGCGGACACATCAGACACTTTTAACACATTTTTGGCACCTTTCACATTTATACTGCGATCAGTGCTATAAATATGCACTAATTACTGTATAAATGTGACTTGCATTGAAGGGGTTAACACTAGGGGGTGAGGGAGGGGTTAAATGTGTACCCTGCATAGTGTTCTAACTGTGGGGGGAGGGGGGTGACTGGGGGAGGTGACCGATCTATGTCCCTATGTACAAGGGACACAGATCGGTCTCCTCTCTCCCTGACAGGACGTAGATCTGTGTGTTTACACACACAGATCCACGTCGTTGTCTCTGTAACCGCCGATCGCGAGTGCCTAGAGGACATCGCGGCCGCCAGGCACGCGATTTGGCATCTCAGTGATGCGGCAGCAAGCCCCCGATGACACGGAGGAGCGGAGGCCGTAAAAAGACGGCGGCTCAGAGATTTAAAACCACCCTGCGGCCGTATATAGTCATACGGCCGTCGGAAATGGTTAAAGGAATTTTTCATTTTTTTTTTTCTATTTAAGCATCATTAAAATCACTGCTCCAGAAAAAACAACCGTTTTAAAAACTTTTTTCCATTGATACATGTTCTCTGGGGCAAAACATGGGTTCTCAAAGACGTTTTACGGCAAACACTTGTATATTAGGCTTTAAAATTAGCACTTTTGAATTCGAACGTTCGAGTCCCATAGACGTCAATGGGGTTCTAAATCTTTCCGCGAACGGTCGGTCCTTTCGAAGGTTCTGGTGCCAACCAAACGGGGGGGGGGGGGTGTTCGGCTCATCCCTAGAGATGTGTAATGAAATGCTCCACTAGATTGGCAGGTGAATGGCTGGAGGTTGATTCCCGTGGCAGAGGGTGCCCTCCCTCCACCTTCAGTCCAATCACAGGATGAGAAGACTACAGTACAAGGTGCTGCTGTGTATGGGTGGACAGACACTGACAGGGTGTCAGATCACATTACCTGACATCTCCATCCACGGAGATGATATTCCACTGGCACAGAGAAACCGGAAGTGATGTCGCTGCCTGGGGAAATCACCCTGGGCAACCAATCAACAGAAAGATATCAAGAAGAATGACACATGAGGTAGTGTAGAGGCCTGATTGTATTGCGCTACAAAGCATCACAAAGCCTCTTTCCTGCAATCACGTGATTGCATTGGCGTCATGCTTCTCATATTGCACTGTGTCCGGCGCCCGAACACAGCCTTTTTTTTGCGACTAGCTTGGGGGGGGGGGGGGGGGACAGCACCCATTCTTTTAAAAACTCTTATAATTTCACCTTTTAAATGTAATTTCTGCCTATACAGTTATTTTGTCAAGTTTCTTTTGTAATATTATAATTTTTTTAAATGATGTCATGCTATGTAGCTCATCTACCAGGTCATTATTAAGTAGATTGAAAAGAGATGGATCCCAAAGCCTTGGTAATCTCTCAGAGCCAAACACAATTTCCTGTGTGGTTAATAAAAATGAAAGTGAGAGGAATATCTCTAGGAATACAGATAAAAAATACATTGGGTTTGGACTTCCATGTGTTTTTTTTATTGCCGTTTGTGTCCTGTATGGTCCCTCAAACATAACAGGGGGTCTAATGCTCTCCTACTCAAAACAAAAAAAAAGCTATTAGGCCGCGTACACACGTACGAGAACCTCGTTGGGCTAAACCCATCGTTCTGCCCGACGAGATTCCCGATGAGTGGTCGGAAAAGCTTGTCGAGCCAAAGTCCTCATTGAACAACGAGGAAAAAGAGAGCGTGCTCTCTTTTTTGGCTCGACGAGCCTTCCGACGGGACGCTCGTCGGAAGTGTACACACGATCGAGCTTCTCGCCAGAATATGTCTCCCAGCGAGCTTCTCGCTGGATTCTGCCGAGAAGCTCGGTCGTGTGTACGGGGCCTGAGGCTTAAAGCGTTTTTTTACTCGGCCACTCCCCCAACCATTGGGGGAGTGGCTGAGTAAATTGGATTAGACGTGTTAACAAAACTGCAGAAATGGAAGACCTGATACATCAGGCCAAAGACACACCCAGCAAATTCCGGAAAACTTGGTCTTGCTGGCAACACTTCCAATCGACTGTCGAATATTCCTGTTTGCTTTTCCAGTGACATCAGAAGCTATAAGTGGCTGGGTTAGAGGAAGAGGAATGACACACTCATTCCCCATCCCGTCTCTACCCCCCCCCCCCTTTTCTCTTCCCCCTCCCTTCTATTTCTACCTATATTACAGACCTAAACATTGAGCTTCACAAGTGACAGATGGTTTCTTACACTCCTCCCTTTCACGTGTAATAACCCATTTCCACTAGTCATCCCCATTAGCTTAAACCGCCCCCCCTCCACTCCACAAGAGACATCTCCTCTGTTACCCCCCCCCCCCTATTTTACTCACTCACGGAAACAAAATCGCTCCTCCACCCTATTCATGTAAGTGAACTACTGGTTAGGCCTGATAGAACCACCCCTTCCCATGGCGGTTGCTAGTGGTCCAGTGACCGCAACCCTACATGGATTCAGCAGATCTGAAGATACTAGGCTACTAACCATTAGAACCATTAAGTGCCCAAATTGACATCAGACAATTAAACCAGAAAAAAACCTTACATAGAAGACCCACACTAGATTACTTTTAACCAGGGCACTCTACAATACATACACCCTCTACCTAAACCAATAACATGGATATTCTACACAAGGCCTGGAAGGTCAAGATTACCCCAACTTGTAGGCTCCCTGAGCGACCTCCATCGGACTACTACAACCCGCTATTTGAATGGAATACCGAAAAAACTCTCTGTGTTACTATTTTCGTTCGTATGGGCATAGTACCTCATACTGTTCAACTGGTTTTAGAAATATCCTGTTCATATATATTGTATACATGCTTGTGTCAATTATGATTTCTTATACCGTTGCATTGTATTGAAGTAGGGTTACCACCTCATCGATTTAAAACTGAACACCCATTAATTACACAGGTTCTGTGGCAGATTAAGGCTGTAATTAAACTCACTTGGTGCCTTATCTGTGATAAATTAGCCTCAGAATCTGTGTAATTCAGATGTGTTCCTTTTTAAAGGGATGAGGTGGCAACCCTATATTGAAGTCTACATATCATATCACATGACCTGTTCTCTTTCTGTACCCAGTCTTTTGTATGCAATAAAAATTGACTTTGGAAAAAATAAAAATTTTACAAAGCAAAGCATCCACAAACACAAGCCCTTTATTAATTTCACTGAGCCTTTGCCTGTGGCATGTATTCTTTTACCTTGCTTACCAAGGTCAAATATTCTGCATACTGGAATTTGAAAGACAATAGTACTAATGAATACTAGAGTTTTGGAAGTTGCCTAGTCATCTACAAATGTCACAGTGATTTGTTGGGTGAGATGACAGATTACATAGAGTGCCTTGAAAAAGTAATCATACCCTATTGAGATTTTCCACATTTTGTCGGTTAGAACCAAAAATGTAAATGTATTTTATGTGGTAGACCAACACAAAGTGGCACATAATTGTGAAGTGAAAAGGAAATGATAAATGGTTTCAATTAGGGCTGTTACTGATCAAAATTTTAGTGTTTGATTAATCGATTTTACTTTTAATCGATTAATCGACCAATTTCGATTAATTATAACGCACATACAGATCAAACTACTTTTAGCTGATCTCCTCCTTGCAGGCTGATTCCCAGTGAAGCTACCAACCACTGGAAAAATGCATAGCAGGATACAAAAAACACACAAAGGCAGCGCTCGATGGGAATAGCATTAAAACTTTTATAGTCTTCAAGTAGGTAACAAAATATTGCACTGGAGATAAAATCGATGTAGCTACATAAACTGTAAAAATGGTGCGAGTAATACCAAACGGTAACAAAAGCAGTCATAAAAACATGTAGCTAAGTATGATACTGATATAAAAATGGGTACAATGATGCCACTGCTGAATCCAGATGAGGAGAGGTTAATATCAGTCCGTCGGCATGTAGATGTCCCGTGAAGGGAACTATCACAACACCCAGTGGATGGTTGTAGAATCCCAGGTTGATAGAGGGAAGTGTAACAGCTCTTGCATGTGGCAGATAGTAAGGTCCCGCCAGCATGCAGATATGAAGGCACAGCAAAGGAGTCCTTCAGATGGACACGGCGATCTTCGACGGAACTCCCTGAAGGCCCAGAAGCCGGCGGAGAGCTGAGTACCAATCAAAATAATTTTGATCGATCAAAAGAATTAAAGATTAATCGATGAATTAATAGTTAATTTCCACAGCCCTAGTTTCAGTTTTTTGTTTTACAAATAAATATCTGAAAAGTGTGAGAGTCAAAACTTTGTAGAACCACCTTTCACTGCAATTACAGCTGCAAGTCTTTTTGGGTATGTGACGTCTCTACCAGCTTTGCACAGCTAGAGAGTGACATTTTTGCCCATTCTTCTTTGCAATAGAGCTCAAGATCTGTCAGATTGGATAGAGAGCATCTGTGAATAGCAATTTTCAAATCTTGTCACAGATTCTGAATTGGATATGGGTCTGGACTTTGGGCCATTATAACACATGAATATGCTTTGATCTAAACCAAAGGTCTCAAGCTGGCTGCCCATGAGGCATTGCAAGGCTGACAGTTACAAGCATGACTCCCACAGGCAGAAGCATGATGGGACTTGTATTTTCACAACAGTTAGAGGGCCGCCAGTTTGAGACCCCTGATCTAAACCATTCTATTGCAACGATGGCTGTATATTTAGGGTCGTTGTCCTGCTGGAACGTGAACCTCTGCCCCAGTCTCAGTTCTTTTGCAGACTCTAACAGGTTTTCTTCTAAGATTGCCCTGTATTTGGCTCCATCCACTCCCCTTCAACTCTGACCAGCTTCCCTGCTCCTTCTGAAGAAAAGTATCCCCACAACATGCTGCTGCCACCACCACCATGTTTCATGTGGGGATGGTGTGTTGAGGGTGATGTGCAGTGTTAGTTTTCCTCCACAAATAGCATTCTTGCCTTTAGGCCAAAAAGTTTAATTTTGGTCTCATCTATCCAGAGCACCTTCTTGCACGTGTTTGCTGTGTCCCCCACATGGCTTCATGCAAACTGCAAATGGGACTTCTTATGGCTTTCTTCTTGCCACTCTTCCATAAAGACCAGATTGGAGTGCATGACTAATAGATGTCCTGTGAACAGATTCTCCCACCTGAGCTGTGGATCTCTGCATTCCTTTATAGTTAAAATGGGCCTCTTAGCTTCTTCTCTGATTAATACTCTCCTTGTCCGGCCTGTCAGTTTAGGTGGATGGCCATCTTGGTAGGTTTGCAGTTGTGCCATACTCTTTCCATTTTCAGATGATGGATTGAACTGTGCTCCATGATATGTTCAAAGCTTGGGATATTTTTTTTATAACCTGCTTTAAACTTTTCCACAACTTTATAACTGACTGTCTGGTGTGCTCCTTGGCCTTTATGATGCTGTTTGTCCACCAAGGTTCTCTAAAAAATCTCTGAGGGCTTCACAGAACAGCTGCATTTATACTGAGATTAAATTACACACAAGTGGACTTTATTTACTAATTAGGTGACTTCTGAAGGCAATTGGTTCCACTAGAGTTTAGTTAGGGGTGTCAGAGTAAAGGGGGCTGAACACAAATGCACGCCACACTTTTCAGATATTTATTTGTAAAAATATTGAAAACCATTTATCATTTTCCTTTCACTTCACAATTATGTGCCACAAAATGTGGAAAATGTAAGGGGTATGAATAATTTTTCAAGGCACTTAATACAGGCTTCAAGACCTCCGCCTCAATTATCAATGGTATCATGTTATTTCTTTATTTAAGCATGACAATATTAAACCTTTTCATATTAAAAAAGTGGGTACTTTATTTTATGTTTAAGGAAGAAAAAGAATGTGTTCCCCTAAATAAGTGAAAGGTTTTGCCATTGGCCTAAATCCTTGACACCGGGGCTTGATATACTAATTATAACCACTTAGTAAAATAACACCAATTCACTCAATCAAAAGTTTTGGCTGCATACAGTTACAATGATCCTTGTGCCAACGTAATCATGTTGAGTCTGTGAATTCATAAATAAACATCTAGTACTGAAGGTGGTATTTTTACCAAACATATAACCCGTTTGGTTAGGGTGAATTAAAGATAGAATAACTTGATGGTCAGCACTTTTGCTAGGATCTAATATCCAGCAATATGAAACATTTTGCTAATATTTCCTTAACCAACACAAGGCTCTGTGACTGTCCAATGTGTTCTTATGCCTTATTATTTTATTATGACATCAGCCAGCATGTAATGGTTTAAAAATTTGTTGACAACTATATTTACACTTCACAAAACACTCATATGAATTTTTTTTACTGCAGGAATATTTAGATGAACACGAAGAGGATTTCCCTGCAACTAATGCACACAAAACAGATACTCTTAGTGCATATTCCATGGTGAGTACAACCAAAGATAAAAAAAATAGCGTGAACTTTTTACTCTATCCAAAACAAACTTTTGCATTTACATATGCTTTAACCACTTCAATACAGGGCATTTTCACCCCCCTTCCTGCCCAGGGCAATTTTCAGCACTGTAACATTTTGAATGACAATTGCACGGTTATGCAACACTGTACCCATATGACATTTTGATCATTCTTTTCCCACAAATAGAGATTTCTTTTGGTGGTATTTGATCACCTCTGTGGTTTTTATTTTTTGCGCTATAAACACAAAAAGACAATTGTGAAAAAAAACACAATACTTTTTACTTTTTGCTATAATAAATATCGCAATAAAAAAAAAATGTCTTCCTCAGTTTAGGCCGATACGTATTCTTCTACATATTTGTGGTAAAAAAAAATCGCTATAAGCATTTATTGATTGGTTTGCGCAAAAGTTATAGCACCTACAAAATAGGTGATAGATTTATGGCATTTTTATTATTATTATTATAAATTTTTACTAGAAATATTAATTTGCTATTCTCACATAACTGCGCCTGAGCCCACCCTTTTTTGAAGCCTGTTATGCTGCGTACACACGATCGGATTTCCGATGGAATTTTCCGTCGGAATTCCGATGAAGCTGACTTTTCATCAGTCTTGCATACACACTATCAGACTAAATTACAACCATCCAAAACGCGGTGACGTACAACACTACGATGTGCCAAGAAAAAAAGAGGTTTGATGCTTCTGAGCATGCGTCGACTTGATTCTGAGCATGCATGGATTTTTCTCAGACGGAATTCCACACAGACAATTGGAATTTCCCATCGTATTTTTTTCTTTCGGAAGGAATTAAAACATGTTCTATTTTCTTAGACCGATGGAAAAAAGTCAGATGGGGCCCACACATGATCGGACATTGTTTATCGGAAAAAAACGATCATGTGCTTCAACCCCCCCCATCAGAATACATGTGGCTGGTGCCCTGCATGTAGATTAGGGGACTGGGTGCATGAATAGGCAGTGCCCATAAGCCCCTAATGAATGGGCCACAGCTGACCAAACTATAACCCTCCCTTAGTCTATTCAAAATGAAAATAAAAAGTTTTGCCTTTAAACTGCATTATAGGGGAACTACACTACATTTGAACACCAAAATCAAAAACGCAAATTAATTAATTTTTCAACATTAAACTCACTCATCCATTCATGTCTCCATGCTTTATTTTGCTAAGAAAAACACCCTCTAGTTCCACTTTAAGCACTGTTACAAAATAAAGCAAAATGGACAGATACTGTAAATACTCTTACTATTGTGGGTGCAATAATAACAGGGGACCATTTGTGTTTATTAAATAAGGAGGTTAAACTCAGAGGAGGCTCGAAATCCAAACTAAAGAATAAGTTTGTAGTCTTCAGCCTTTTTATGGCAAAATACAGATGAACTCTTTTTAAAAATCTTTTTGACATAGACTAAGAAGTAATTTAAGAAAATTCTGAAGAGTTGCTGTTTTATTATCTCGGATTATGTCTGATGCTTCATCACAATGGATGACTGGATATAGAAAATCTGTTAACAACAAAGAGCATAAAACTGCAGCCAAGGTCTGAAGCATGTGCTATAAAGTACAAGAGGGATATGAAGTTCCTTCCATTCCTTAAAAACATCTTAAGTATAAAGATAAATACAAAATCTGGAAGTAGAACTATATACATGTGTGCCCCATAGATTACACATCAAAGAAACTTTAGATTTGTGGCAAAAATTAATAATTAAAGACAAATACATTTTTTATTGCACAATATCACTTGCTTCATTTTGCATTTATAGCCATACTAGCCAATACAATGTGAAACACAGACAAGCATATTCCCTGACAGTGGTGGCCTGGGGCGTCACCCCCCTAATCCATGCGCCTGGCCCCTAATCGACATGCAGGGCGCCAGACGCATGTTTTTTTTTTTTTAACCACATGATTAGAGTTTGGAGCTCTAATTGGCTTAAAAAAAGGGTGAGCTCGGGGAGCAGAGCACTACGCCCTGAGCTCACCCAGTTGTTTGACAATAGCGAATTAATATTCGCTATTTTCTTCCTGATTCTCCTTTCTGCCAATCAGGTCCTGAGACCCAAATAGTCAGGGAGTCTTAGGACCTGGGGAGAAGAAGCAACAGCCCTAGAGCGAAGCGTAGCTGGAGCCCTACCCCGGATCCTTGTCACCTGCCTTCTAAGGTAAGGAGGCCTCTGATCGCCACCTTCCCGCCTGTCTCCCGTGGGGTGGGATGATCTCCACCTTCCCGTCCATCTCCTGAGGGGGGATTAATCACCACCTTCCCATCCATTTCCCACAGCTGCCACTGTTCCCTGAGTATTTGAAACATGCTCAAAATGCCAAAAGTGGCATCTTAGATTCAACAATTTGCATCAGTTTAGCAAAAGAAGTAGCAAACATAGCACCGTTTGCAAGCCACTGACATTTGGAGGCCACTCAATAAGACTTGGCCTTTTCCATTACCTTTTCAGACTTTTATAAGGGGGGCATTTTTATATTGTTATTTACAGTGGAATTTTTTTTGAGGGGGGAGCGGCAAACAGTATGACACCCCAACGTGGTCGGTTGGTAACACTTACACCATCACCTTCATGCTATGCATGAATCTATCCATTGCATATAGGGGGTGGCCTGGAGAGAGGGGTCCGTACCGCGCTGCCCGGGCACCCCTATGGACGGGCTGTCGCTGGTTATAAATTATAAATTGTAAATAAATGTTCCTAATAACATTTGGCTCAGGGTATATGCCTCCAATGTATTTAAAATGTTTTATCTTGATATGCATTATACAGTCATTTGGACTACTATTGAAGCAAAACTAAAGGCACCAATACTCACCTGCACTTTTCTGGTGCCAACATCTTTTTGCTGACCTCATCTTGATTGGTTGGGCTGGGATGACATAACATCCATGCATGAGCACAGGAGTTCAATTATTCTGGCACCAAGCAATGCCACAGCTCAGTGTACATTCAGATGTTTGTGAGCAAACAGGTTTGATATAGTAATAAGTCTCTTTTGCAATAAAAACCCTAGAAAATGTATGTTCGGGGGTAAGTTCCTGCTTTAAATAACACTTCTTCAAACTGTGTTTTTGTGGATGTGCTTCTATTTCTAGCTATTTACTGTTCTTTTACTATTGCTACTTTCTACTCATTTTCTCTTCTGGATAGAATGCTCAAGCTGTCTCTGACAGGAAGTGGACCCACTTAAGTGTCCCTGATGCTGATGCAGATACTGTGAGTCTTTTCTTAATGAACCATTTCTATACCTACTTTTTTTCCCTTCCCTCCTCTTTGATCTCAAATGAAACATACAGTAGACTATGACTTTATTAGACATTTGCCTTAGTAGTATATATATATATATATATATATATATATATATATATATATATATATATATATATATTTATATACATTAAATCAAAGGTTGATGTATTTTAGTAAGAAGTGTACTTTAGTAAGAAGTGACAACTCAAGGGTAAAACCCTGTGAGTTATTTAGAATACAGCAGCTGGCAGGCAGTGAAAGGGTAGTTATTTAGTTTTAGACTTGTAAGAAATGATTGGATTGTGATGTACGGAATGTAATAGACATAATCCAGTTATCTGCAGTTTCTGACCAAGAGAGACAGAAATATATAATAGCTTCTGCTCAAACATAACATTATTAAGGAATTTTAGCATACAGAGCCCTAGCTTGAACTGGAAAAACTTCATAGGCAGTAAACAGAAGATTTGCTAATCATGCATTACGGGAGACAGAATGAGTACTTGGGTACATTGGGTTATGCTGTTACCTTCAGTACACTGGCAAAAAAAAAATAAGTACACAACTCTGTATAATCCCTCCCACTCTCGGAATAAATCAATGTTTTGCTAGTGTCCTTCCTGAAGGTCCCCCTAAGGCCGCGTACACGCGATCAGTCCAAACCGATGAAAACGGACTGAAGTTCATTTTCATCGGTTCCCAGACTGATGATCTGATGGTCATACACATCATCAGTTCAAAAACTGATCGTGTCAGAACGCGGTGACGTAAAACACAACGACGTGCTGAAAAAAACGAAGTTCAATGCTTCCAAGCATGCGTCGACTTGATTTTGAGCATGCGCAGGTTTTTGAACCGATGCTTTTGCGTACTAACCATCGGTTTTGACCGATGGTCAGGCGTCCATCAGTCCGATTTTAAAGCAAATTTTAAAACTTTGGACTGAAGGACAAAAGACTGATGGGCCATACACACGGTCGGTTTGGACCGATGAAACTGGACTTCAGTCCGTTTTCATCGGTTTGGACCGATCGTGTGTACACGGCCTGAAGGACAGCCTGTTTCTCGTTCCACAATCATTAGGTTGAATATGGATTCAACAGCTTATCATTCAAGCTTATGTCCTTAAGGGCAAGTTTCCCCATTTGTACAAAAATGTGTCAACCACCCCAACTTATAACTGGCCTTTTCAGTAAAGCTGCATGTCGAAAGGCAATACATCACAAACTAACAGAAGATTTCCCACCACACTCAAGCCCTGTACACACGCTCGGTTTTCCTGGCGGTAAAAAGTCTGCCGGGAAAGCCGAGAACCTGGCAGGAAAACTGCCATGGGAGCTTTGGCCGGGAATCCCGGCTGCGTGTATGCTCCATCGGCACTGCCTCTCAGTGTTTCCCATAGAAAAGTATTAGTAAATCTGGCGAAAAAAAAGCGTTGGTTATCCCGACGGGAAAATATAGAGCAGGTTCTCTATTTTCCTGCTGGGATTCCCAGCTGTTTTCCTGTCGAGAAAACTGCGAGGAAGCATACACACTTCCGGTTTTTACAGCCAAAAGCTCTCTTGGCGTTTTTTCTGCCAGGATTTTTGTTTGCACACATTTGCAAATACAGTGCCTGCCGCCGAGATTGTGTTTTTAGCACGACAGCATCGCGCTGATTCTCGGCGACAGGGTGCCGACAACTCGCACTAGCTGGAATAGTAAAAGCACATTCCAGCGAGTACGTCATAGAAGCGACGGGGATCCGACGTGGATTCCCGCCAATTCTACACGTGGCGGCGTTTGTTATGAATCCTGAAGGGGAACTCCCCGCCGGATTTTAAATAAAAATCCGGCATGGGTTCCCCCCTCAGGAGCATAACGGGCCCTTAGGTCTGGTATGGGTTGTAAGGAGACCCCCCTACGCCAAAAAAACGGCGTGGGGGTCCCCCCACAATCCATACCAGACCCGTATCCAAAGCACGCCACCCGGCCGGCCGGTCAGGAAGGTAGTGGGGGCGAGCGAGCGCCCCCCCTCCTGGGCCGTGCCGGGCAGCTTGCCCACAACATGAGGGGGGTCAGATGCTCTGGGGCAGGGGGGCGCACTGCGGCCCCCCCACCCCAGAGCACCCTGTCCCCATGTTGATGAGGACAGGGCCCCTTCCCGATAACCCTGGCCGTTGGTTGTCGGTATGCGGGCCCCCAGATACCAGGCCCCCACCCTAAGTGAATGAGTATGGGGTACATCGTACCCCTACCCATTCACCTGCAAAAAAAGTGCAAACACAAATAAACCACACAGGGTATTAAAACATTTTATTAGTTGGCCACCGGGGGGGGGGGGTGTGTATGGTCGCTTCTCCCGACATCTTCTGCGGGGGGGTGGGTGCCGCTGTTCTTCGCCGCTGCCTGGTTCTCTTCCGCCGCCGAGGGGGTCGCTTTTATAGGTCTTCTCCTCTCTCCGGGGGTCTTCTCCTCTCTCCGGGGGGTCTTCTCCGCTCTCCGGGGTCTTCTCCCACTCTCCGGTGCCGCCTTCTTCTTCAGGACTGGCTGCCGCTATCTTCGTGTTAGCTCAATTACTAGCGGTGGCCAGTCCGCTCTTCTGTCACGTCTTCTTCTCCAGATGTTGACGTGACGCTTCCTCCCGCTGTTATGCCGGGCACACGGCTCCCAGCGACTTATATAGGCCTATCTTGTGACGTCGCAGTCCCATCATGCTCCGGTAGGTACCACGTGGATAGGTACCACGTGGTACCTACCGGAGCATGATGGGACTGCGATGTATTTATTTCTCATATGCAAGGTGGATGTTCAGCCATAACCTGGTGCCAGCTGTGCTTGTAATGTTCTTTAGGCTGCTCTGTAGGCTTGTTTAAGCAACCTCTGTAGAAAAAAAAAAAAAAAAGACTTTCCTGTATTTCCCGCTTCTCAGTTGGACTGATTTTAGATGTGTCATTATACCCAAATACTCATTCTTTGTCCCAAAATGTATGATAAAGAAAATAGGATTTTTTTGACTCGACCTACAAATATTTTTTTGGAGCTCATTACGGGACATTAATCCATTTTCTCTGTTCTTATAATTTACTCTTACTATTGCTTGCTAGCAGAATTGAGGCATGCTGGAGTGTAAGGGGTTATAGCAGGCTGTCCTTACAGCTTTGTTTTGCCAGCATTTTATCTCCTGTACCTGAATACTCATCCTGTGTCTCATAATGTATTTTAGGTAAAGGCATTTTAAGATCAGTTGAGATGAGCTGCAGCCACCCCAGGCATGTTTTTTTAAAGGGATTTTGCATTTTTAAAGTTTCATTGTAAGCTTTATTAAAAATCGCTGCTTCTCGCCCATTTGGAGTTTTTAAAAATGTATTTTGCTATTGTAAATGATCCCTAGTAGTGTATTTAGGTTTTGTGCTACCCTAGGCCTGACTAAACTTGTGCATCCCCTAATTTAAATATGACCATCTCTTCCTGTTAAGGCTACACCCCTTTCTGTTTAAAACCCGCCCTGACATTTTCGAGTGAGGGCTTGTGGGGGCAATGGATTCCCTTAGTTTGCATAGATTTTATCTCACTTTCTGTTTGGCTATGGGGCAGGAAGTGAAGGGAAAACTCTGCAATGGGACAGGGATGGTAAAAAAATAAACTGACAGGGGCTATAACCCTCTCCTACTCTATCCAAAATGTTGCCTATAATTCCACTTTAAGCACAAATTTCTGATAATTTTGTGGAGAGGACTAAGAAGATAAAACCATGGCACTGGTGCAGCAAAAAACAGCACATTAAGGAAGGTTTGTGGTCCAGAATGATAGGACAGTCAAAATTAGAAGCAGCAAGCCCCCTCCCCCCTACAGTTGCGGAATGCCATCCGCCCATATACCAGGAGCAGTGCGGCCGCTTATTGGGGGCGCTAGACTAATTTGCCTCTCAGTCCAGTCTGCCCCATAAGACTGGCGCTACACTTACAGTGTAGCACAAGCCAGCGGGGACTCTTTCCGTGCTGCCCCCTTGCAAAGTGCTGCCCTGTTGGCCTAGGCCAGGATACAGCGTTGATGATCCCCAGTGGCAATCCCTTGCCTATTGTCCTAGAAAATAGTCATTAATAATTTTGACATTCAGTTCCTATTGACTTTAATGGGTTCGGATTTGGCACCAAAACTTTAGTAATATTCACTGAACCTTTCCCAAACCAAAGCCACTTATGTTTGGCTTATCACTGATAAGTCAAAAATCCTAATATTTTTGCATTTAATGGCCATTTATTGTCATTAATTTGTTGAAGTTACCTACAAAATTAATACAGTATAGACAAGTAGTAAAAGCCCATGAAGCCAAATACTGTTTTCCCTTCTGTTTATTCTTCCTTGGATCAGAGTATGTGCGGCTGCATTTCAAATCAGCTTGGCTCCCTGTAAGGAGATAAACCTTCTAGAGGCATCAATACATAAAATATAGCAACCCACAGTCATCACAACCAAGTGCAAGTGAATGCTGATAACATACCAACCCCGGAGCACTGCTGGAGCAGGGAGAAGCAACTGCAGTACGTCAGTCCATAAATCCAAACAGAATGGTGTAAGTCACACTATTATAAAAGCGTTGCTTCACACAGGCATGAGATCACTGAGGAAGACGTGTTCCTACCTTGTAGAATTTCATAGTTGACAAACAGCGTGCCTTTTATTCAAACTTTATTGAAAGCAAGGAACAAAGAACAGCAGGCAAAGATCCTGACCTGTTTTGTACATACAGCACTTCATCAGGGGTGGGAATATTTCTGAAACAAACAATACAATAGCAATACCATGAATGATATTACCTGAAGTATGAGCAATCACAAGTCATTCTATTTTACATAACAGATACCCAGGTATTAATGTGTGGGGAAAGAAAAGCACAACACTGAACAAAAACCAAGTACAAAAGCAGAAGTAAAAATAACAACAAATAAAATATGCAATGATTTTGGCTCCATGCACACTGAAGCTAATAAGCTGTAGTTTATAGGCGTTTTGGCTTTATTTTTTTTATTTTTTTAAACCCCATAAACTGCACTCTATGTTAGCCTATGTGTCTATGCACACATAGAAGTGTTTTAGTGTCAATGAGCAGTGGAGTTTATGGGCTTTTTTCTGAATGCCAGAAACTTGCATTCAAAGTGCAGTTTTTCGACAGGAAAAAAAGAAAAACGCTAATAAACGCTCAAAAACGCTGCTCACCAGTGACAACAAAAGTAGGGATAAATAAATAAATATATACAATCAAAATATATATATAAATAATGAAAAAAGGTGATAAACAATAAAGAAAAAAGGAAAAGTTTGAAGTCCAAAAAGTGTCCACAAAAAAAGCTTTATTAGGTGATGATGAGTAGGTGCCAAAAACGTGAGAGAAGAATCCACTACTGGTCTCCCAAAACTCTCATCTTAGCCTGGTAAAGGGTAGGCTGTAACTCCTGGACTTAGTTAGGAAACCTTTTCACATTCCTCTGTATAGTTGTCTTAATCTCCTATGGTGTGGATGGATGCGCTCAGTAATACATGGGAGGAGCTGTATGGAATGCTCGTTGACCAGGGGAGAGAGGAAGACCACAAAAAGGGCCCCAATGGTGAAGTACTATGCAGTAATTTATTAAAACCAAAAATAGGACTCTTACATAAGCATTAAAACATGGCGCATAGATACATTAGAAATCGGCATACAGAGACGCCGCCTTACGGTCTGACTAAGGGCCTCCGGTGCTGATAGACGCTCGTGTACCAATATGTCTCTACGTCGTAACGTCACGGGTCACATGACATCTTCAGGAGACCCGTGACGTAACGACGTAGAGACATATTGGTACACAAGCACAAGTGACACAACACAACACAAGTGAACCAACAATGCACAAGCTTAAAAGAACCTATTTATAAAATAAAAAACAAACCTTTACAACCACTTTAATGCTATATTGGTACATAGGGGAGCTGAAATTTTGAAGAAAAAAAAGAACAAAGGTGAACTTAGCCTTTAAAGAAGGTTTGTAGATATGATGGTTTAGGATATATGGCCAAGAAACCAAAAAATGCAATATACTGCAGCATACAACCCTTAAATGTGGTGGCTGACTTTGTTTTATTTAAAAAAAATTCAAGCTAAAAAAAACGTTTTGGCAAATACAGAATATATCTGTTATCCTAGCCAGAAATGCATTGTCCTTTCCACTACCTATAAGCTGCACAGAAGAATATCTTCCTTCCTAGCTATCTTCTGTAAATGATTAATTGCCCTGCCCTAAATGTAAAAAAGAAGATACAGACATGTTTGTATTCCGTAGCAGGAGAGCATATTAGGGTGACAATCATGACAGTGGAGGAATGACACCCAGGGACATAAAGTATGTTAATTGCAGAATAACCAGGTAAAAAAAAAAAAGTAAAAAAGGATTGAAAATAAACAAAAACAAATGCAGCCGCCAAACCAAGGGCTAGTACTGTAAGCCACAATATATTACAGTTTTTGTTTTGAATTTAAGCCAATTTTAAGTCAATATTGGCTTATACAAATCCATATATACTTTTAAACATTGCATATTTTTTTTTTTTTTTTTCATTGTTAGTTTTACTTTCTGTTTTTTGCGCATGGCTTGTAGCTCCAAACAATGTTTAATATTAGGAATCTATTTTGTGAAATAGACTATTATTGGCTTGTAATTACTTCTCTTTCAGGTGATTTCATTCATGTGGCTGCTATTTAGTGATGTTTGTTTTATGAGTAATCCGTAATAAAGCACTTTATTCATTAACTTGTTTGTATACCTGCTGGGCCTTTTTAATTAAGCCAGAATAAAGCTATTTTAACGGTGAGTTTCGGATCATTGAAGCGCTTCTTCATTACTGATCTTATTTCTGAGTGAAGTGCTGCTTTTAATGCCAAGCTTTGCGCTATTCAGTTTGGATTCCCAGAAGTCTGCTGTGTCAAAACTTATTCTCAGCTGAGCAAGGGGGCCACAAAGCACCAAGGAAGAAAATCCAGGGTGTCCAGATTGAGTAGTGTAATTTACAATAAATGCTCCAAAACAGTTTTATGCACAGCTGGCAAAGCCTATTGGTTTGGCAGTATACTGAGAATTCAATACAATTGATGTTTGTTTTACTTACATTTAACATGTGTGGCTTGAACACTTATGTATGCGTTCGCTCCTGTACATGAGCTCAGTGGTATGTGGCGCTTTAAATTATAATTCTTTTTTTTTCATTTAACTTTTAATTTTACATTTTTACACTGTCTTTTAAAAAATAAAATAAAATTGGATCACTTGTAATAGAAAAAAAAGCATGACAGGACTTCTTTAATGTGAGATCTGGGGTCAAAAAGACCTCAGATCTCATATTAACACTTAAAGGTTCACTAAAGGATTTTTTATTTTTTTTTGCTGAAATTACTGTTTACAGGGTATAGAGACATAAAAGTTAACTGATACCTTTTAAAAAATGCTTAAAAATAGATAAAAATCAATCATACAGTGTGCCTACAGTTTCAGTTTCATTTTTAAACTGGTTTCATGTTTCTGTGACGTAAAGAGACACACAGAACAAAAACAAAGAAATACAGGGCAATTGTTGTTTTTAAAATGAACCCGATTGGTTCTGAGGAGTTTTAGACACATAGTAATCACACCTCTTTGATCATGGACCACAGTGAAAAGCTAGCATGAGTTTTTTTATAAGGAGCCAGACAAGCAGGAAGTGTGGAGATCAGAGAAGTATTACAGCTACTTCAAAGCAAAAATGAACAATGAGGGCATGAAACCAGGACCGCAGTAAGGTAAAGGAAGCTATTTAGCTAAAAAAAATCCTTTAGTGATCCTTTAATAGCAATAAAACATTTTTAAAAAGTATTTTTTTTTCAATAATATTTTTTTTCCGCTTTACGAACATTGGGCGGGAGTGACGTTTGACATCGCTTCTATCATCCAGTGTAGCACTACCCCCATAGGAGCTTCTGGTTAGTTTTGGGCCTGCACATTACCTCAACATTCGTTGTCTAGGGCAAAAAAGTCTAAAAGAATTCCAATGTCCACACAAGATGTAAAACCTCCAACTGTCAGGTTTTATTATTTTTGCTGAAAAAAATTGTGAAGAAGGTAGAAGGGGGAAGGGAAGGTTCAGGTACACAGTACAGATCACTGGGGAAAATCCCCTAAACTCCAAAGTCATTCACCACTTCCTTCTGAGTGGGTATTGCTCACCTAGATAGAACCCTCTCACCTGGCCTAGCAGCCGGAATGATGCAGGAACCAGTTCAATAACAGTCTCTGCCACAGACTGATTGAGAACAAATTTAAAGAGTCCGGAATCCTCTGCCACAGGATGTAATTCCCAAACTTCCAGCCTTACGGTTAAAGAGCCTTTAAGCCAAACCGGCGAACTGTAGGACAACTTGAGTTGTGAATCCCTCCTTAACAGGGCTTTTTTTCTGGGGGAACTTGGTGGAACTCAGTTCCACCACCTTTGGCTCAGACCCTTTGGTGCCCGCTCACCACAATCACTTGTGAACACAGAAGTCTGGTTTCTGTGTTTACAAGTGACTGCTTTGTAACCCCCTGAACTCTGCACACTGTATGTAATGCAATTCTGGTATTTAATGCCCCTTTAAGACCCTTCTACTGTTTGTGAAATCTGAACGGGTCGTGGTTGAGTTCCTGCACCTATTTTCTGAGAAAAAAAGCTCTGCTCCTTAATATGGTCACCAGGCCTATCCCGAGACATAAGCCTTCTGCTTGGTCTCCTCCAGGGCAGGTCCTCCCCTGGTTTCCTTTATTAAGTGTAGCTTCCTTCACTCAGATGGACAGCTTAGGATCCCTCTTGATTCATAGGCCCCAGCCAGCATAACTGGGTCTACTAGTAGAGTTGCAGCCTCAGGCCAACGTGGTCCTGGGGCTGGAAATCACACAACATATACCTTGTGACAGGAGGGCCACGAGGCGAAGGACCCCAAAATATGGCATTTGCCCCTTAAGTATCCCCTTCTGGCATGCACAGCGGGACACCACTCCCACTGGGCTGCTCCAAGAAAAGATACCTATTAACCAATGGCTTGCCCTTGTTCCAACACTGGCCTGTGGGGGTATCGCCCCCTACAGGCAACAGTGGGAAAATGCTATCAGGCACAGCCACTGCCAGGACAGAGGCTAATTTAGAACAAATCATAAAGTGTGAGCCATATTGACAGCTCAGACACCCACTAAATTTAGCATAGCGCCCAGTCATTTGGGAGCAGGGTGCTGCACTAGTATTTATTAAAGGGTCACTAAAGGAAAAAAAATGGGCTGAAATGACTGTTTACAGGGTATAGAGACATAATAGTTAACTGATTCATTTTAAAAATGATTAAAAATAGATAAAAATCAATCATATGCAGCACCCTGGGAGCAGGGTGCTGCACTAGTATTTATTAAAGGGCCACTAAAGGAAAAAAAATGGGCTGAAATGACTGTTTACAGGGTATAGAGACATAATAGTTAACTGATTCATTTTAAAAATGATTAAAAATAGATAAAAATCAATCATATAATAAACCTACAGTTCTAGTTTTGTTTTTGCTGTTGTTTCCTGTCTCTCTGATGTACAGTGCCAGAGAGCCAATAGAGGGCAGTGATGGTTTGTCTAAAACCCCTCAGCCCAATCTAGTTTCAGTTTACACACAGTAATCACACCTCCTTGATTAGTGACCACAGTGAGAAAGCTCCCAGTACTGTGGTTATAAGGAAACAAACAACCAGGAAATGTCCAGAACAGAGCAGGATTACAGCAACATCAAAGCAAAAAACGAACAATGAGGACATGAAAACAGCACTGCAGTAAGGTAAAGGAAGCTAGCTTAATTTTTTTTTCCTTTAGTGACCCTTTAAGTCAATAGAAATATGTGCTTTATTTAAATGTAATTATTATAATTGAGTTAATTTATTTACCTTATCTAATATACAACATTTTTGAAGATGAGACAGTATATCCATACAGGTTATGGTAAGAAGGGGGTTAAGAAATCAATACTGTCTTAGATGTGATTTTACAGATATTTTATTTTCAGAAAGTAATATATGGATTTCTACACAATGCTTATTGCTGATGGTCGTAAAAGATGCTACAAAAAATCCATTACTACAGCCCAGTGGGAAGTACTCCCTAAGCTCTGCTTAATGCTCCATGTACTCACATATGATTGCAGGGAATAGTGTGTTAGGCTGGACTTTACAATGTGATAGATAGCAAGCACGGTGTAGCATGCTTTCATCTTATGTAATGGAAGTAAATGCACCAAGGACTGTTAATGTGTAGCTTTTCATTTATTGTTCCCTGGTGGGTACTATACAGAATGACAGCTACAGTAAAACGAGTCTGCCTGTAGAATAAACATTGCTAAATGTTGCATGAGTGGGCCAATAAAAGCAAAAGGAATATGATGAAAAAGGATATATGTCAAAAGGAGAAAAAATTGGTGGGACTTTGAGGCGTGTCTGTGCATATAATGATTGAGATAAACAGTGTACTTTACATAATAAAATGGTGTAATGTGGCGGGTGGCCTCGCAAAATAATGCAGAGCCAACACGCCCACATCAGACCAATATATGTAAAACGTTTGATTATAATGATTAGGGACTAATTGTAGTGATAACATTAATGCATCACCACTGGTAATGTTAACCACTTGCTTATTGGGCACATAAACCCCCTTCGTGCCCAGGCGAAATTTCAGCTTCCGGCACTGATAGAGCTTTATTTTGGTGGTATTTGATCACCTCTGCGTTTTTTATTTTTTGCGCTATAAACAAAAAAAGAGTGACAATTTAAAAAAATATATATATTTTTTACTTGTTGCTATAATAAATATCCCATTTTTAAAAAGAAAGAAATAAAATTTCTCAGTTAAGGCCGATACGTATTCTTCTTCGTATTTTTGTAAAAAAAAAACAAATTGCAATAAGCGACTAGTTTGCGCAAAAGTTTTAACGCCTACAAAATAGGGGACAGAATTTTTTTTTTTTATTATTATTTTTTATTATTATTTTTTCTACTAGTAATGGCGACGATCTGCGATTTTTATTGGGACTCGGACATTACGGCGGACACATCGGACACTTTTGACACATTTTTGGGACCATTCACATTTATACAGCGACCAGTGCTATAAATATGCACTAATTACTGTATAAATGTGACTGGCATTGAAGGGGTTTACACTAGGGGGTGAGGAAGGGGTTAAATGTATTCCCTGGGTGTGTTCTAACTGTGTGGGGGGAGGGGACTGACTGGGGGAGGTGACTGATGCCGTGTCCCTATGTACAAAGGACACAGATCGGTCTCTTCTCTCCCAGACAAGACGTGGAGCTCTGTGTTTACACACAGAGCTCCACGTCCCTGCTGTGTCACCGCCGATCGCGTGTACCTGGCGGACATCGCAGTCGCCAGGCACACGCATTGGCCCCTCAGCGATGCGCCGTGCACTGTTTTTCCCCGCTGCGCGCCACCCAGTGGTGCACACGGGGAATTACAATGACAGGATGTCCATAGCGCAGATCTCAAGTGGTTAATACTCATAGTAATAATAATAATGATAATACTTATGAAAATAATGATAATAACATAAATTCTAATATCAATATGCTTTAATCAAATGCATGTTAATTCATAGATAGATGATAAGAGACATTTGTAAGTACAGATATGAAACATTGATAATCAGAAGAAGGCATATATGTAAAATCACATAGACATAATCAACATAACAAATTCGTAATGACATAATACATCCAATATACACCTCCGTGTGTAACATTGTAATAAAACATGTATATTGAGTTAAAATCCATGGTTATGATGAGCTTATCAGGGCACCCTTCTTGTAGATTTTACACAGACACGCCTCAATTAAAGCCCCACCAACTTTTTCTCCTTTTGACATATATATATATATTTAGGGATGTAGGCATGCAGGTGCTGGCTGTGGCCGTCACATTTATATTTAGACTAGCCATGATGAAAAATAAATAATTGTTATAAAAACAGTAGCACAGCAAAATAACAATATATGTTTAGATGTAAAAGTAGATGTAAACCCAAATTTTTTATTTACATTTTTTTTATGTCACAATGTACAGTATACAGTACAGTATTATATTTCCTATCATCTGTGCCCAGTCTTTCCACACAGAGTTAATTCAGCTCTGAGCAATCCTCTTTTTTCTTTCTCGTGCATCACAGGACACAGAGCGGCATATTCATTACTATATGGGTTATATGGAGTACCTTCAGGTGTGGACACTGGCAATCTCAAACAGGAAGTCCCCTCCCTATATAACCCCCTCCCCTAGAGGGAGTCCCTCAGTTTTTTCGCCAGTGTCTTAGGTGTTGGTCACGGAATAGCTTTGCTCCACATCCTTGGGATTAAGGGCGGGCTAACCGGATCTGTCCAAGGAGCCTCAGTGCCAAAGTGGACAGTACCCGGGCCCCAAACCGTGGGGTTTTGCCTATAATGCTCCTCTTTGGAGGGCTGGACACTGGGCCCAGGACTTGGAGTTTGTAAAATCCATAAGTTCCTGTTTGCCAGGGTGCTATATAGGTCCAGGACAGTGGGTACCTTCATAGGACCCCAGGGCCTGAAGGTCTACTACGCTACCCACGGAGATGGGAGAAGATTGGATCAGTTTGCTGGACAAACATCCTGCAGCATGGAGCAGGTAAGGGGGAGCCTGCGGGACTTGGTTCGACAGCAGGCTCTCCGGGGTAACCTAAAAGGGGGGACAGCCTAAGTATGCTCTGCATGGGCAACCTTGCTCACTATGTCTAAAGAGAGACAGGATGACACCTTTTTCCCCCATCACTAGGTTCCCCTGTCTAAGAATGTGTTGCTAGCTAACCTGCTGCTTTCTTCCTAGGACTAGTAAGGATCCCTAGGGGCCTTTTGGAGTCCTACCTGGCCGGGGGTTTGAATCTGCCGCCTGTTTCTGCAGTCCTGGGTCTCCAGCAGCGCGGCTCCTCCATGTTCCTCCTGTTCCGGCATACGCGCGCGCGTGCGCGCGCACGTCTTATAGACGTTTTTTCGCGCCGTTCCGACCGGAGGGCGGGGGGGGGGCGTGCCTGCGGCGTCATACAGGGGCGCGCCTTGTGCTGTTATAGATCAGCAGGCAATTTCAGTGCTCAGTCTGAGGCTGATTTCAGAAGGAGAGGACGCAGAGCGGCAGAACAGTGACTCCCGGTGGCGGAAGAGGGGTAGTACATGCTGGACTTTGTTCCAATGCCTTTTTTGTTAAGCCAAGAAATCCCCCTTTTTGCATACAGGTTGGAGGCTGGCAAACTAAGTTTGGGGTCACTGTATGTTTTCTAAAAAAGAAAATATATATAATATATATTTAGAAAAAAAAAAAAAAAGAGAAAAACATACGAGATCCCATCAGTTTTTGGGCATTAGTGATCTATTGTCCCCTAAACTCTGGTTTTGTACTCCTGGCCACTACAGTCTGTTGTGTGGGCGGAGTCCCTCGATTTTGTATTATGGCTTCCAAAGGCTCGGGGTCAAAGGGTACAAAAAAGACCAAAAAACAAAGGGGTTCCCCTTCTGATTCTGATGATATGCCGATACTTTCCCCGCAACTTATTAACATAAAGGGTGCCTTGGATGAGCCATTAGGGGGATCTGGTGCGGAGGCTGGCCCAGATCAGCCCAGCCCTGTGTTTATCACAGAGGAGATGCTAGCCGTATCCCTAGGGGGGCTAGAAGACAGAATAGCAGCATTGATCGCTAGAGCTATTCCTGGTAAGAAACGGGTTGGATCCCCATCACCAAGAGGTGTATCCTCAGATGCTGAGATTCTCTCTCCGGAGGAATTGGAATCACAGGAGGATCAACTAGACCTGAACCAAGAGAGGGTTCAGGGATTGAGGGATCTGCCTCTGAGGAACCATTTTCAGACTCCCAGACAGAAAGACTGTGGGTACAGTCTTTGACGGACATGGTCCGCTCGGCATTTAGTTTACCATTGCCAGAGCCTCAGGTTCCTCCGGTATCCTCTCTGGGCTCTTTGAAAGCTCCGTTAAGCAACGCAGTGTTTCCGGTCCATCCTCTCTTGGAGGAATTGATCTTTCGGGATTGGGTACGGCCGGACAGGATTTTTCTGCCAACGAAAAGATTTGCGGTCATTTACCCCATGGAGGAAAGATTCTCCAAGAGGTGGAGGCTCCCAATAGTGGATGCAGCCATCTCATGTGTGAATAAATCACTAACTTGCCCGGTGGAAAACATACATATGTTTAAAGATCCGGTTGATAAAAGGTTAGAGACACTTTTAAAAGCATCCTTTGCTACGGCAGGAGCAGTGGTACAGCCAGCTGTGGCTGCAATTGGTGTTTGTCAGGCGTTAAAAGACCAGACAAAAGAAATGTTAAAGGACATGCCTACCCAACAAGCAGAAGAGTTTTCTGACATTCCCAGAGCTCTGTGTTTTGCTGTAGATGCTATAAAAGATTCCATCCAGCAAGCCTCTCGTTTATCACTATTTTTGGTGCACATGAGAAGGCTCTTATGGTTGAAGAACTGGGCGGCGGAGCCCCCATGCAAAAAGCTTCTGGCAGGGTTTCCCTTCCATGGAGGACGACTCTTCGGAGAGGATCTGGATAAATATATTCAGACTATTTCAAATGGCAAGAGTACCCTTTTACCGGTCAAAAAGACATTCCGGGGTCCTACATTTAAAAGGCAGCTCTTTCCTGTCTCGGGGCCCTCAAATTCCAGGCAGTATCGACGGCCGCCTGCACGATCCAACGTTAACAGTAGATCGCAGGGACAGGCCCCTGGGGGTAAGAGGCCATGGTATCGCAAGCCGACAAAGACAGCCCCTAAGTCTGCCTTATGAAGGGGCGCCCCCACTCTCGCGGGTGGGGGGAAGGCTTTGTTTCTTCTCAGAAGTTTGGGAAGCCAAGATCCCTGACAAATGGATCCGGGCATCTGTAACCACAGGCTACAGACTGGAGTTTCTAAGGTATCCTCCGCCTCATTTTCAAGAATCAAGGCTACCAAGGGATCCAGCAAGGAAGGCATCATTGCTGGCAGCTTTGGATCACCTGCTCTACCAGGACGTAATAATAGAGGTGCCAGCCCAAGAGCAAGGGCTAGGTTTCTATTCCAATCTCTTTGTCATACCAAAGCCCAACGGCGATGTCAGGCCAATCTTGGACCTAAAGAGGTTAAACGGTTACCTAAAGGTTCGTTCCTTCCGGATGGAATCCATCCGGTCAGCAGCCGCCGCGCTTCAGAAAGACGATTTTCTGGCCTCCATAGACATAAAGGATGCTTACCTTCATGTACCAATCTTTCAGTCGCATCAAAGATTTTTACGCTTCGCGGTGGGGCAGCGACACTTCCAATTCAGGGCGCTCCCCTTCGGGCTGGCCACGGCCCCCCGGGTATTCACGAAGATCCTAGCCCCAGTTCTGGCCAATTTAAGGATCCAAGGGGTCACAGTCCTAGCATACTTGGACGACCTTTTAATCATAGATCACTCACAACCGGGTCTGCAAAAGGCAGTAAACCTCACGGTTCGGTACCTCGAAGAATTCAGCAGGGTCCTAAACCGGGGAAAGTCAGCGTTCCAGCCTACAAAGCAGTTGGAATACCTCGGCATGAGGTTAGACACAGAACAGCAAAGAGTGTTCCTGCCCCTGGTAAAGATCGAGGCTATCAAGTGGCTGGTTCAGTTGGTTCTAAACAAGAAAAAACCAACTATTCGCCTGTGTATGCGATTACTAGGCAAGCTAGTGGCCACGTTCGAGGCAGTACCATACGCTCAGATCCACACTCGCGTCCTACAGGCAGCCATTCTAGCAGCCTGGGGCAAGAGGGCACATGCCTTAGAGTCCCCTTTGACGCTATCATCAAGGGTCCGACAAAGCCTGGCCTGGTGGTTGAACCCCCAGAATCTTCTAAAGGGAAAATCCTTCAGCCCTGTTGTCTGGAAGGTAGTTACCACAGACGCCAGCCTGGCAGGCTGGGGGGGGGCGGTCTTCGAGGGGTCCTCTCGCCAGGGAACTGGGGTGAAAGCAGAGAGGCAGCTCCCCATCATTATCTGGGAGATCAGAGCTGCTCGCCTAGCCCTTCTGGCATGGACCTCCAGATTAAAGGGGTTCCCGGTGAGAATCCAGTCAGACAATGCCACGACGGTGGCATACATAAACCACCAAGGGGGAACCAGGAGTCGGGCCGCTCAGAGGGAGGTGAGCTTGATTTTTCAGTGGGCAGAGGTTCATGTACCCTGCATTTCGGCGATATTCATTCCCGGAGTGGACAACCTGCAGGCAGACTTCTTAAGTCGCCAGAGTCTGTCGCCAGGGGAGTGGTCTCTGCATCCCCAGGTCTTTCAGACAATCTGCCAGAGGTGGGGAATGCCAGACGTAGATATAATGGCATCCAGGTTCAACAAGAAACTAGACAGGTTCGTGTCTCGAACGAGGGATCCTATGGCCTGCGGAACCGATGCGTTGGTTTGCCCTTGGCATCAATTCAAACTTCTATATGCATTCCCTCCGCTACAGTTACTCCCTCGCCTGTTGCGCAAGATCAGAGTGGAGCACAAGCCAGTCATTTTAGTAGCTCCGGCTT
Source organism: Rana kukunoris (assembly GCA_029574335.1). Lineage (NCBI taxonomy): Eukaryota > Metazoa > Chordata > Amphibia > Anura > Ranidae > Rana > Rana kukunoris. The sequence goes on from CM056050.1 coordinate 449,321,503, forward strand.
GGCCCCGGAGGACTTGGTACTCACTAGTCCTGAAGATGGCAGTGGGAGACCCTTGGACTCTTCCTCTACAACCAGACCTACTCTCACAAGGCCCGATCCTCCACCCTACATTACGGCGTCTAAATTTGACGGCCTGGAGGCTGAATCCCTGATTCTCAGGGGTAGAGGTCTGTCTAGGCAGGTAATCCCTACCCTGATTAGGGCTAGAAAGCCGGTCTCCAGGGTGATTTATTACAGGGTGTGGAGGAACTACGTAGGCTGGTGTGAATCCAAAAGATGGAATTCCCGCAAATATACTATTGATAGGGTGTTAAGTTTTCTCCAGCTAGGAGTGGATAAAGGCCTGGCACTAAGCACAATCAAGGGACAGATCTCAGCTCTGTCAGTGTGGTTTCAGAGGCCGCTGGCCACCCACTCGCTGGTAAAGACCTTCTTACAGGGGGTCTTGCGTATTAATCCTCCTGTCAAGTCACCACTTTGTCCATGGGACTTAAATCTTGTTCTGTCATCCCTACAGAAACAACCTCTTGAGCCGTTGGCTGAGGTACCTTGATTTTACTGACTAGAAAGTCGGTATTTCTGATCACCATAGTTTCGGCCAGGAGAGTATCGGAATTGGCAGCCTTATCTTGTAAGGAACCATATCTCATTTTGCATAAGGATAGGGCGGGGTTCCGTCCTCATCCTTCCTTTCTACCAAAGGTTATATCCAGTTTCCACCTGAACCAGGATGTGGTACTTCCATCCTTCTTTCCAAAACCCACCTCTAGAAAAGAGGGGTTGCTGCATACGTTGGATATTGTCAGGGCCGTAAGGGCCTATCTTAAAGCTACAGAGAAGGTTCGGAAAACAGATGTGGTGTTCGTTTTACCGGAAGGGCCCAAGATGGGTCAGGCAGCCGCTTGATCCACCATCGCAAGATGGATTAAACAATTAATTGTTCGGGCCTGCGGTTTGAAGAGGTGCCTCCTCCTTTGTCGGTAAAGGCCCATTCTACCAGGGCCAGGGGCACCTCCTGGGCAGCACATCATCAGATCTCTATGGCTCGAATATGCAAGGCAGCAACGTAGTCATCAGTCCACACGTTTACAAAATTTTATCAAGTGGACGTAAGAAGGAATGCGGATACAGCCTTTGGGCAGTCAGTACTACAGGCCGCGATTCAAGCTCCTCAGGATCTGAGGGGGCTCCCTTGATTGGATTTGAGATTTACATTTCTCGTTTAAGTTGGATTTACTAGTATCTGAGTATACCTCTAAAATTAAATCCTTCTTTGGAAGATGTCTCCCTCCCCTCATTAAAGCATTGCTTTCGGACATCCCATATAGTAATGAATATGCCGCTCTGTGTCCCGTGATGTACGAGAAAGAAAAAGGGATTTTTAAATACAGCTTACCTGTAAAATCCTTTTCTTGGAGTACATCACGGGACACAGAGCTCCCACCCCTCTTTTGGGTGACCATTTTGGGAGGCATACTGCTTGCTACAAAACTGAGGGACTCCCTCTAGGGGAGGGGGTTATATAGGGAGGGGACTTCCTGTTTGAGATTGCCAGTGTCCACACCTGAAGGTACTCCATATAACCCATATAGTAATGAATATGCCGCTCTGTGTCCCGTGATGTACTCCAAGAAAAGGATTTTACAGGTAAGCTGTATTTAAAAATCCCTTTATTGTTCAGTGAAATAAAACGGACTTACAGAGAAAAACCTTAGTCCGTTCTGCCCCCTTGCTGTGAGTGACAGGTTTTTTACATATCTCATGCACTAGCATTATTTTTTAATTCCCACCCCGACTCTTTTTCTGAAGTCATGTGGTTACTTTTCTGGATTTTGACTGGATGTTCGTGATCATAGCAGAATTTAGTGTAAGGAATACATAGGAAAAAATGCACGTTGACAAGGGGAGTGTAGAGGAGGGCGGGGAGTCTACTGACAACTCCACCCACATAGCTCCAGACAACAGATCCACCCACATAATCTGCAGTTTTTTTAGACAGAGGGGAGACATTTGACAGGTAAGGATACATGCAGGAGGCGTCTATATCCTTATAGATCAGCACTATGGCAGTAGTTTAGAAAGGATGAGAGTGGCTTTACATCCACTTTAACCATTTCCATACAGGGCACTTATACACCTTCCTACCCAGACCAATTTTCAGCTTTCAGCACTGTTGCACTTTGAATGACAATTGCGCGGTCATGCTACACTGTACCCAAACTAAATTTGTATCATTTTGTTCCCACAAATATAGTTTTTTTTGGTGGTATTTGATCACCTCTGGGATTTTTATTTTCTGCAATTTTTTTTTTTTTAAAGACCAACATTTTTGAAAAACAAATGCTTTTGTTTTTGTTTCTGTTACAAAACTTTGTTAATAAGTAAGTTTTCTCCTTAACTGATGAACACTGATGGGGCAGAACTGACGGGCACTGACAAGGTGGCACTGATGGGCACCGATGAGGTGGAATTGATGGGCACTAATATGCAGCACTGATGGGGCACTGATAGGCGGCAGGGATGGGCACAGACATGTGGCACAGATGGGCATGGATGGGCACTAATAGGTGGCAAGGATGGGCATGGATGTACTGTATTATATTGTACTCGCGTCTGACAGAAGATAACTGGCTCTTCTTGTTTACATCGTGATCAGCCGTGATTGGACACGGCTGATGATCACGTGGTAAAGAGTCTCCGACGGAGACTCTTTACCTAGATCGGGGTGTCAGAATGACACCCTGCAACAAAGATCAACGCGATGCGTGCCCCTGGGGGTGGGCAGCGGCTCAATATCCTGAGGACGTCAGATGACGTCCACTCAGGATATTGAAACCACTTTGCCGCCATCTTTTTGTTATAGGGCGGGCGGCAAGTGGTTAAATAAGGACATTTTATCATGTAAAATGAAACACCATGGGTTTGATTTACTAAAGGCAAATAGAATGTGCACTTTGCAAAGTGAAGCTGCTCCAGAGCTAAGTAAATGAAAAGAAGCTTCACTTTGCATAGAATACCTAATCACATGCAAAGGAAATGTAAAAAAATGCATTTTTGCTTGCACATGATTGGACGATGGAAGTCAGCAGAGCTTCTGCTCATTTTCTAAGCTCTGAAGCAACTGCTCTTACACAGTGCAACTGCAATTTGCAAAGTTTACAGTCTATTTGCCTTTACTAAATCAACCCCACATTTTTTTTTTTTTTAAATATGGCAATAGTGAAAAAACATTGTGTACCTAAAAGTGGGGTATTCCTGCAGTTCTCCCAGGTATATTATATACATACAATGGGATTAATTGCAGATTCTTACCGGCTTCTGTTCTATATAAATCAAGATAATTGAGTGTAGTAACCTTCTAAAATAAATGAACAACCACACAATGCTATGTCATATACAGTTAGTAAAATTACATATAGGGTTAAAAAAAAGACACAGATCTATCAAGTTCAATCAATGTGTGTGGTTTTTATTATCTGTCTCAAAATGCGAACCAAATCATTCTCTTCGTACCTCCCAAGACCTCCTCCTCTCTCTTCCCTTTTACCTCCTCCCATACTCACCTCCTGGACTTCTCATGAGCCTCTCCCATCCTTTGCAATTCTCTACCCCAATCTGTCTGACTATCTCCAACTTTATTTTATCCCCCACAGTTATTACCCTTTGTATCACTTGACCCTCCCTTCTAGATTCTAAGCTCTAACAAGCAGGGCCCTCTGATTCCTCCTGTATTGAATTGTATTGTGAAAACTGCTGGTACTAAATAAATCCTGTATAATATTAATAATGATTCCTATGGCCCTACTAAGTTTTTTAGTTGTCAACACTCTCAGCTAGTACCACTTCTTGGGAAAGAGAGTTTCATATTTTTACTGTTCTAACAATAAAGAACCCTTTCCACAATCTAAGGTTAAGGTTTAGGGATCAGTGCTCTCATCCAATGGCTGACCGAAGTGTTCTGGTGGGGTGGCTTCCCCCTATCAGAACTTGATGGCTCAGCAGGGGAGCTTGCTGTACTAACATTGGATAGTTAGTGCAGTGGCTCCTCCTTAGCTGTCAGGTTTTTTTCTGTTTAGCCCCGCTGGGTTGAACAAAAAAAAAAATTAACCTCCCTGGCGGTATTCCCGAGTTTGGCCCGGGGGGAAATTTCAGCACCAAAAGCAGTAACCCTCGAGCCAGACTCAGGAGTGCATTGCAGTATCCAGGCAGGGAGTTACTTACCTTGTCCTGGATCCTGCGATGTCTCCCCGCTGTGTCTCCTCGCGGTGTCTCCTCGCTTGATTCACACAGTGTCTGTCTGCCGCCGGGCTTCGTTTCCTGCGATGTTACGACGCACGGGGGTGGAGATCGGCGCCAAATTCCAAAAAGTAAAACAAAATACACATACAGTAATCTTACAGATTACAGTACTGTATAAAATAAATACACACCCCCTTTGTCCCTAGTGGTCTGCCCAGTGTCCTGCATGCACTTTTATATAATAAAAACATTTTTTTTTTTTGCCTGGATACTGGAGATTGCCCATAGCAACCAACAAATGTCCCTTTATGTCAAAAGTGCTTTTAGAGCAGCTAGAAAACAGCGATAATAAATTATAATCACTTGCAGAATTGAGCGAAAGCGATTTGTGGGGAAATTCATCATCATACAATAAATCTAATGACAGCAACAATTCTGCAACTGAGAAGATTTCAGTGTTTTTGATTTGATTACATTATTGATTAATTGTTATTATTATTATATTATTATTGGTTATAATTATTTACAGTTATTTATTATATTATAATTTATAATTTTGTGTTTCAAACTTTATCATACCCGAGATGTCTACTAGACTCTTGTTTGGACAGATTTAAGTGAGTTATTCCTAAGAATTACAGGCCTATAATATAAAACGCCAAATTTCCATGCAAAATAACGGTACCGCTTTCAGCACCTAAAATCTGAAAGAATCATACCGCCAGGGAGGTTAAAGTGGATGTAAACCCCAAAAAAATATTTTTTTTTTATGTCACAATGTAGAGTATAAGATTTCCTATCATCTGTGCCCAGTCTGCTACACAGAGTTAATCCAGATCTGAGAAATCCTCTTTTATGTTCAGTGAAAATGAACAGCCTTCCAGATAAAACCCTGCCTAAATAAAAAGTCTGTTTTCTCTCTTCTTGCTTCTTGGTCGTAAATGAAACATCGTTTTCCTCGACAAGTTCCTTGTAAGGCTTCTCAAGAATCTTGACAAGCTGTCTTTGCGTACACACAGTCAAGACCAAATCTCATTGTTCTCAAACGCAGTGACGTGCAACACGTACGACGCCACTATAAAGGGGAAGTTCGATTCCACTGGCACAACCTCTGGGGCTGCTTTTGCTAATCTCATGTTACTGCGTGTTAAGTAAAAGTTTGGTAAGAGACGATTTGCACTTTTCAGTCTGTTACAGCGTGACAAATGTGCTATCTCCATTACAAACGCTACTTTTACCGAAGGTGCGCTCCCGTCTCATACTTTATTCTGAGCATATGCAGGTTTCTAAGCATACAAACAAATGTGTTTCTCGTCGAAAACCAGCCCGACTAGGAAATTGAGGCTCCCGACAAGGAAAAAGAGAACTTTTTTTTTTTTTTTTTTCTCGTCGAGTTCCATGTCAGTTTTCTCGACAAAAAACATACACACGACCGTTTTCCTCTGCAAAAAAGCTCTGCCACCAAGTTTCTTGATGGATTCTGTTGAGTTCCTCGGTCGTGTGTATGAGGCCTCAGTCCCGTCTGAATAACGTGTCCGGGTTTCAGGCAGTCTGAAACCCAGAAGCATGATTCCAAACCGGAACTGTCCGGGTGAATCCCAGACAGGTGGCAACCCTAATTCAAAGTGAGGCCAATATTCAATATATGTTTGCCATCAAACACGATAATTGTGGCAATAGTTATCTGCTGCTTTCTACCTATGGCTTAGTGGTTAGCACCTCTGGCTTGCAGCACTAGGGTCCCTGGTTCATATCTCAGCCAGGACACTCTCTGCATAAAATTTGCATGTTCTCCCTTTGTTTACATGGGTTTTCAACCTTAGTCCGAGAAGATGCTGGTAGGTATACTGTTTCCTCTGTATATGTAAAGCACTGCATAAATTGTTAGTTCTATATAAATATAACATATGGTTGTTATGTGCAGCACTATAATCATAATCACTGAGCACTCAGAACCCAAAGAAACTATATTATAGAATATTGGTAAAAGGTAGAAATGTAACAGTCTTGAAGCTTTCAAAGTGCCTGTAAACTACGTTGCTTAGTAGCAGATATATATATAGCAAAATAACATGGTGTTATTATTCATTTATTGGATGTATGTAAGGAGATTTCAGCCTGTTTTACCAGCTGCGTGTTTGTTTTTTTGTAATTATTATACCTTTTTTTTACATATGCTCTCAAAAAGACTGCGAAACGGACTTCATGCATTGCATGAATCTATCTATGGTCGCTGCTGACACCCCCTGGTGTCTGGACCCTTTTCGGGCACCAGGCACCTGAATTACAGTGGCGGGGGTGTTTTTGGAAGCGCCTGATTAAAGCCGTAGGCTCTAATAGGCGCCCAAAAATTTGAACAGTGGGCACCATGCTAGGCGTTCGCTGTTCACTCAGCTGTGTGTTAGCAAAGCAAAGGAATTTGCTTTGCTAACACTGAATCCGCCTCTCAGCCAATCAGGTTGCCAGGTCTGTTACCGGTCACCTGATTGGACAAAATGTCAGGTGCTGTGATTGGACGCCTCAGAGAGGACGAAATAAAACATGGAGGAGATGCAGGAGACCGCGGCTGACCCACTCGGAGACAGGTAAGTGCAGGCAGCATCTGCAACTGCCTAGCATGCCCATGCAAAAAGAGGGCCCTGCACAGTAGTGGCAATTGATGGGCACAGTAGCAACAATTGATGGGCAACCTGGCAGCATCTCATGTGGCACAGTAGCGGCAATTGATGGGCACACTGGAAGCATCTGATGGGGCACAGTAGCAGCAATTGATGGGCAACCTGGCAGCATCTCATGGGGCACAGTAGCAGCAATTGATGGGCACACTGGAAGCATCTGATATGGCACAGTAGCAGCAATTGATGGGCACACTAGCAACATATGATGGGGGACAGTAGCAGAAATTGATGGGCACACTGAAAGCATCTGATATGGCACAGTAGCAGCAATTGATGGGCACACTAGCAACATATGATGGGGGACAGTAGCAGAAATTGATGGGCACAGTAGCGGCAATTGATGTGCACACTGGCAGCATTTGATGGGGCACAATGGTGGCAATTGATGGCGTCCTTTTTTTCCCACAAATAGAGCTTTTTTTTGGTGGTATTTTATCACCTCTGCGGTTTTTATTTTTTGCGCTATAAACAAAAATAGAGCGACAATTTTGAAAAAAAAATGCAATACTTTTTACTTTTTGCTATAATAAATATTCCCCAAAATATTTAAAAAACAATAATTTTCCTCAGTTCAGGCCGATACGTATTCTTCAACCAATTTTTGGTTAAAAAAAATGCAATAAGCGTTTATCGATTGGTTTGCGCAACATTTATAGCGTTTACAATATAGGGGATAGTTTTATGGCATTTCTTTTTTTTTATACTAGTAATGGCGGCGATCTGCGTTTTTTTTATTGTGATTGCAACATTATAGCGGACACATCGGACACTTTTGTGACATTTTTGGGACCAATCACATTCATACAGCTATAAATATGCACTGATAACTGTATACATGTGACTGGCAGGGAAGGGGTTAAATGTGTAGCCTAGTTTATGTTCTAACTGTAGGGGGAGGGAGGTGACCGATTGTGTCCCTATATACAAGGGACACAGATCGGTCTTCTCCTCTCCCTGACAAGACATGGAGCGCTGTGTTTACACACAGAGCTCTATGTCCCTGCTCAGTAACTGGGCAATCGCGTGTGCCCGGCGGCGATCGTTGCCGCCGGGCACGTGCATCGGGATCCCAGCAAAGCGGCGGGTGCACGCATCATATGATGTCCTGTCAGAACAATGGAGTCTTCCGCCCGCCGTCAAATGACGGCGGACGGTAGACAAGTGGTTAAAGTAGAACTATAGGCAACACTTCCTTTTTTTCATTTCCGATAGAGTAAGGGAGGGTTATAGCCCCTGTCAGTTTTTTTTTTTTTTTACCATCTCTGTGGATTTCCCTCCACTTCCTGTCCCATAGCCAAACAGGAAGTGGGAGGAAATCTATGCAAATTAAGGGAATCCATTGCCCCCCAGGCCCTCAGAAAGTGTCCCCACCTGAAAATTTCACAGCAAGGGTTGTGGCCTTAACAGGAAGGGCATAGGTGTGCGCACAGGGTGTGCCAGGTGTGCCTGGGCACACCCTAATCACCCTGTGCTGCACAGATTCCCCCTGCTGCCTGTCTGCAGAGAAAGGGATGGGGGAATCTCTGTCCTCACTCCCTTTCTCTGTCTTAGAATTGAGCCATCAGGGGTCTGTTTAGCCCCCTGATATTTCCCAAAGGCCCCCCCAATGAGGCTCCTAAACAATTGTAATTTTGTTTTTAAAAAACAAATAATTCGTGAGTGGAGCTTCCCCCTTACCCCCCCCCCCCTCCTATTTTTTTCCTGTCTACCTGCTCCCCCTTTTTTTTTTTTTTTTTCCTGTCTTTTCTCTGACCCACCTTTCAATCTTTTGTTTTCTGTTTTGTTACATCTTCTGCCTCTGCTGTTTAGAGGCTTGTTTTACATGTGCTTACTTTTGTCTTCTGGCAGACTGTGTTTTTTTTAGGTTGACTGCCTCTAAGTGGAGTCGTTGAACTCCCCCTGTTATCTGCCTTGTGTTGTGCTGTTATATGCTATGCACTGACATCACTGTATTGTTCCTTTTGTGGCACGGGGGTTACCTTGTGTCTAATAAAAACTGTTATTTAAAAAAAAAAAAATTTAATAATATATATATATATATATATAAAAAAAAAGAATACAAATAAACTACTGACACCAATCTCTACCCTACTGACATCATTCACTGCTCTACTGACACTGCCCATTGCCCTACTGCTATATATACAAACACACATGCGTGTTTGAGCTTTGGGGTGCACACCCTAATGCACTAGGCTGCGCACACCTATGAGGAAGGGGTGGGTCATATTTAAATTAGGGGGTGCACAAGTTGAGTCAGGCCTAGAGCAGCACAAAACCTAAATACACTACTGCACAGGTCATATATAAAAAGGCAGTGCTACTGCCTGTTGCGACTTATTCAAAATTAATGCACGTGGTTATGGTGCATTTGCAGCCTTTCAAACGTTAAAACAGGTGGGGGAGGCAAAATATCACTTCCACAGAGGAGTGGCAGTGACATCTACAATTGTTGATAAGCCCTTCATTTTGTACTTTCTATTTTCGTCCTGAAGTTTTTACACTAAACATCTAGCATTCTCCTCACAACTGTGATTAGATTAACAGCTCTTTAAATCTCTGGTACATTAGCGTGCTCACCTGCTGTAAAGTCTTTCTAAAAGAAATCAATAGCAAATAATTCAAAGGCTGTTACCTTGTGACTATTGCTAAGCTCTTGGGAGATTATGGATGGATTTCAAGCTTCTGCTTGAAAAAGAATAGGCAATGCTTAAGCTGTTATAAAAATACAAATGCGGTGGATTACTCAGCAGAAGGCCAATTTATTGGAAGCTTGTCTTCCTTTTGCTCAGTATAGCTGTTAGGCGCCGTACACACGGCAGAGAACCTCGACGGGCAGAACACATCGTCGGCGACCCGCCCGTCGGGAATGGCAACCAGCCATTCTTCCAGGCGGACCGTCGAGGAAATAGAGAGCGTGCTCTCTATTTCGGCTCGACGGGCTTCCCGACGGGAAGCTCGCTGAGACCGTACACACGGCCAAGGTCCTCGCTGGAATGTGCATTCCAGCGAGGTTCTCGCTGATTTTCAGCGAGAACCTCGGCCGTGTGTACGGCGCCTTAGATTTTTGTGATAAAGTAACCAGTGAGAATAGAAATATGGCGGCTGAGCCGACTTGTTTTAAAGATAAAATATGGAGGCTGACAGAATTGACTTGTTTTAAAAGGCACTGAGATTTGTAATGTCCAAATTTACTAGGCAGCAAAGCAGTACCTTTGAGTCAAGAGTGCTTGGGCAGTTTCCATATTGCTATCATAGATGGTTCCTGAGCTCCAGAAGATTTTACCACCTTTATGACCAGGCTATTTTGTTCCATTTAGCACTGCGCTAATTGGTAATTGTGCAGTCATGAAACACTATACCCAAACAAAATTTATATCATTTTTTTCATACGAATATTGCTTTCTTTTAGTGGTATTTGATCACTGCTGCAGTCCCTTCCTAACAGAGACACAACGTGGGAGGAAAGGGCTGCGAATAACTGGCAAGTCTGTTTACATGTGATCAGCTGATCACATGGTAAAGGGCCGCTGTGATCAGCTGGGTGGCCCAGGGGGTATGCGGGAAGCACGGTTTTGGGAGAATGTCCATGGAGACCCCCCAAAATAGTAAGCTCGGAGCTCAGATGGAAGGGGGGCCCATTGTGTTTTCTTGCATCGGGGCCCTGAAGGTTCTAGTTACACCTCTATATATATTTGTAGCGCCCCCTTACTTTCAGTACGGGCACTACGCTAAAGTTAGCGGGTGAATGGGAGAGTTACTTTGCTCCCATTCCTAATTTGTCAAATTGCAGGCTGCTGCTATTTCAGAAATGTCCTGTGGGCCGGTCTGCAACCCCGAGGTGTGATTGCACCCCTGGGCGACAGTTGGCTCTAGAGGGGTTCTGACAGAGCCACTTTTCTCCGGCAGCCAATTAGAGGAGTTCTTCCCTCGCGGCCATGCTGGGGAGGGGTATATCTGTGGCAGCTGCCGCACGTTCTGGGTCGTCGGTTGGTGGTCGGCACCTCTTCTCTGCACGGGGTCCACGTTCCAGGTGCGGCATCCACCTTCAGGGTGCGCGCATCTACGGACCCCGCTCGCATGGCCCACCTGGCCAGAACCACCTGTTCCATGGAGACCCATTCTGATGTCGATAGGGGCCCCATTGACATACTGGGTCCCCAACCTTACTGAGAAGATCCCAGGCTGTGTGCTGTTCGGTGGGGGATCGGCTTATGGAGAACCCAGAGGCAGGTTATCCAAAAGGGCTTGAACGAACCATTGGAGATCTGGTTACTGGAATTGAGAGGTACATGTCAGCTGTCAACCGGTGACCCCTTTCATTGCATTTACTAGGAGGATTCGCTCAATGCGAATTGTTCTCTTGAGTACTGAAGTACTAGGCCTGTGGCAGAGGCCCGAGCCAGGTCTGTCATAGAGACCTGTTCCTCCCAGCAATTTAAAAGTGACATTCCGGCTGCCAGGCTTATAACAGGAGTCTGTCCGGGGGCACTTCACCCACTCTAACGGTGGTGGCAACGAACTGTATCTACTACTACTACTGAGAGCGAGACTGCTCTATTTCATATCCAGGCCTGATACCGCACTGTTCTCTATTACTTCATCAATCTTTCCTATCTCCCGATGATGTTGGCCGTTGTTGGGCCCTGGAGTAAAGCATTTGAAAATCCATTTGGTGACTGGACATTCGCTCACTGCTTCTACTCACTGCTACTATCCCTAGACACACTTCAAGGTAACTTAATACGCCGATCCCAAACAACAACCAGCGGCTCCTGAGAAGGTAGCGATATATACAGTATATATATATATATATATATATATATATATATATATAGTCACTCTACTAATGACACTGGCTGGGAAAAGGTTAACTAGGTGATCAAGGGGTTTAATGTGTGCCTAAATGTGTAAAGTGTGCTGCTTTTACTAATAGAACTCTTAGTTTCTCATCTTTGCTTTGCAGGGATGATAAACAGAGAGACTGTTCCCTCTGTACAGAGCTCTGTGTTGATTGTAAACACAAAGCTCTGGGATGTGATTGTACACAGCCGATCAGCAGGTCCGGGTGTGAATCATTGGTCAGGACTTGCTAACAGGCTCCCGCTGTGTACAATTACAGCTGGTGACAGCAGAGGGGGCGCACATGCGCGCGCCATAACGATGGAAGCAGGCAGCGATGTATGGGTATTTGTATGTGCCTGTGTGGGTCGCCCATCTGCAGTAAATTGCAAGCGGACGATCTGCAAGACATATTAAAATTAGTTCTGCTGATGACCCAACCAAATCTGCAGGTTTTTAATAGCACTAAGTCTACCAGTGTGTGGTAAAAGTAAGCGCCAGATCTTGAGACCCAGATACACGGTATATGTAAATACCGAGAAAATCTGAGTAGTAGAATTGGGCATGGCATCTGTCATCCAGAATATTTCTGATTTGGATTGTCGGGTAAGGAATTGTTCCAAAAATAATATGGATGATAATATTGGATGATTTTGTTTGTTAGTAATTGAGCAATTTGTTATTTTTTATGAACTATTTCTTAGGGTCCTTTCACACTAGCGGACCGTTCGTCCGCTCATTACAAGTCCGTTTACGGACTTGTAATGGTCCCCTATGGGAGCGGATCCGTTAGCGGATTATGCATCCGCTAACGTCCGCCAGATCCGCATCCGTTTTTGCGGACGGAAGAATGTCCTATTTTTCTTCCGTCCGGCCAAACGGATCGGATGCAAACGGACAGACGGTCCGTTTCCATCCGACTCCCCATAGGGGAGAGCGGAGGAGAGACAGGGCGGTCCCTGCACAGTGTGCGGGGACCGCCCCGTCCGCCGACAGCTGAGCGGAGACCCCCCGCTGAGCCGACGGCCACACGAAGCAGACCGAAAAACGGACCGCTCCGTGTGTAAGGAGCCTTACTCAAACAACTTTAGTGATTTATTTTCAGAAATGATTGTGCTATAAGTTTACAACTGGTAAAAAATGTCACTACTGTTTATTATTTACTTTTGATGCTAGGAGACATGTCCGATTTCTTCAAGTACTGGATCACTTCATGGAATATTTTTTTCTCCCTTCTCTTTTTGCAGACAAGTCTTAATAGCATGACAAGTGTCTACAGTGAAGGTTGGGACTATGATAATGCAAAAGTCTCTGGAGAACTTGTACTCAATCTTAGTTACAGCTATAAAACTGGTGCTTTGAATGTTCTGGTGAAGAGCTGTACAAATCTAGCAATTGCTGATGAGAAGAAGAATCGAACAGACCCGTAAGCATAAAATGTTTTACTTTTTATATGATGATGATAATAATAATAATAATAATAATGTTTACACTTATATAGCGCCAATTGCAGCGAAGCCGCTTCGTCTAAGCGCTGATAATGGTTGTCATTCTTACCCAACTCATTTTACCGACCTCGGAAAGATGGAAGGCTGAGTGGACCCTGCCGGGATCGAACCTGCAACCCTTGGGACACAGGCAATCACAGACTGCTGCAAAGGAGCATTAGCTATAGTGTAGTTCAATTTTAAATATTTTTATTGAATACAACTTTATTGAAAAATAGGTTTTCTCGGGTGGAGGCGCTGCCATCTTCAGGGATAAGGAAGTGAAGCCATGAACGAATCACACTGTGCGATTCCACTGGTCCCTGCTGTCTTCTGGGACCTGTGTGTCTCCCAGAAAACAGCGGGATTGACAAAGTGGTGTAGTTCGCCGAGGCCACCTATGCCTGGAAGTGGAAGCAAATACCTGGATTACACAGGTATCTGCTCTCTCCTCCCCCTGAAAGGTGGCAAATGTGACACCAGAGGGGGGGGGGATTCCAAAAAGCGGAAGTTTCATTTTTGGGTGAAACTCCGACTTAATATCTTCTTCTCACTAATACTTTTAAAAAGGGTACAACTCTAGATTTCCAATGGTATACAATTGTCCAGTGTGTGGCGACACATATTATGTGGATTAATTGTAGAAGAGGTGGGTGTATATCTGGAACACTTTGAAATAGCAAACAGTTAAGGTGGGTAAGAACAATGTTTTTACCTGCAAGACTATTGATAAGGGAAAAAACTTCCTTCCATGTAGGAGATAACTGTTCACGCTCCCAAAATATGTGGAGGGATGTCCCTGGAATTGGACAACCCCTAAAGCAGTTTGGAGAGACTTCTGGGTAGATTACATTTAGATGAGAAGGTGTGTAATACCATCAGGTGATAATTTTACTGCCGTCTCTCTGAGGCCGCGTACACACGACCGGTTTCCTCAGCAGATTCCATCAAGAAACTTGGTGGGAGAGCTTTTTTGGCGAGGAAACCGGTCGTGTGTACATTTTTCATCAAGGAAACTGTCGAGGAACTCGACAAGCAAAAAAGAGAGCAAGTTTTCTTTTTCCTCGACGGGAGTCTCAATTTGGCTCGTTGAGTTCGTCGGGCTGGTTTTCGACGAGAAACGTGAGCGTGTGTATGCTAAGAAACCCGTGCACCTTCGGTAAAAGTAGTGTTTGTAATGGAAATAGCACATTTGTCACGCTATAACAGACTGAAAAGTCCAAATGTCTCTTACCAAACTTTTTCCTAACACGCAGTAACATGAGATTAGCAAAAGCAGCTCCTGCCGTTGTATGTGTTGAAGTCACCGCGTTTGAGAACGAGGAATTTGGTCTTTAACGTGTGTACGCAAAGCAAGCTTGTCAAGTTCCTCGACAAGCCTAACAATGAATTTGACGAGGAAAACTATGTGTTTCGCTCGACGAGTTCCTCGGTCATGTGTACGAGGCCTAATTGTCAGTGATTTAGTAAGTGTAGGTTGACCATTCTGTAATGGTCAACTTTGTGTTTATTTCCCAATCCCATTTGATATGGTGATTTATAGAGGTGTTAAGATCACTATACCTAGTTGATATAAGACCTTTCCCTCTTGTTAACTTAAATCATATATGTTCGCAAATGGTCAGTGGAGATTTTGAAGGTTTGGGAAAGAAGGTTTCATAGAAGGATTCGATTTGAAGGTAATCATGTTGTTCTGAGATACGGGCTCCCTTTAACTCCTAAAAACGCATTAATAGATAAACGTATCAACATTATAGAAGTCCAATAGCTTAATTGATTTATTCTTTATCCACCATTGAAAATTATCCAGGAAAGAATTAGCTGATTTAAGTCTAGGGTCTCCCAGAAAAGATGTGCTAGGAGAGGGATTGTATAAAAAAAAAAAAGTGTAGCGCTATTTTTGTAAACAGGTGTATATAAAATTATTCTGTAAACCATAAATGAACACCTATGGATATGACATTTGAATAAACCATGTGATTACTGGAGTTGATCATGATAATATCACCTCTGTTGGTGAATGAACAATGTTCAGAAAATTAGAAAATTATTTTAGTGACATTATTAAATAAGTAACTAAAAAATTGTTCAAAGTGAAAAAATATATCGTCCAAAAAGTGCCAACATTTCAACAAGAAATATAGCCCCCCTTGTGGAAAGGATGCCTGAGTTGAGAGGAGGCTTACCAGAAATCTCAGACTTGGAAAGGTATATACAGCCCAAGTCGAGTGAGGCTAAATTGTCAGTAGACCTAATGAATACAGCTGGCCCTGGATCCAAGGAGGTCTGTCCACATCAATCAATCAGAGCATCAATGGGTATATCGTATATATATTCATATATAAAGCAGAGGTCCGGTATCCATGTAACATGTATATTAGAATTAAAAAAATTGCATATCGTGATATCGTTTGGGAAGAGTAGTATTTTAATTAAAACTAAAAAGTGAACACTCACATTTAGATGGTCATAAATGCGTATATCAAAAATAAGTACATACACTTGAGCGGTGTGCATAGATGGGTCCACCCGACTAGTTTCGACCAGATGACGACTTATGAGTCGAAATGCTATATGTTGCCTTCTAACCACCTGTTTTAACCCCCGTAAATGCAGCATCACCGAACCGCAATAGCATGCAATGCACAGTTGCGGGCGGTTAAAGTGCAGCCCCATTCACCTGGGGGTATATACTTCCAGCTGCAGCCACAACATGTGTACAGCTAAGGGGGGAGCAGTTTGGGGTGGTAAAAAAGCGCAGCCATTGGATTTACCACCCTCCAACCTCACATGTGAACAAGCTGTGCGACTGCATTTTGCATGTTGGGCAGGAATGCAAGGAAAGAAGTCCCCAACCCTTTTTCTTTATTATTGTACCGCACCAAAAACACCCCCGCGTTTGCCAGTGTTTGGGGTACCATTAAGAATTAATGGCACCCCTAAAGAGCAGAGCATTTGTCTGCGTGTTAGGAACGAACACTTTATTGCGTGCGTTCTGCAACACACAGGAACGTGAACCAAGCTTTGGACAGGAGTGCCTCGAGACAGAAAACATTTTTTAAGGGCGCCCCAACTGGACAAAGGTTGAGAAACACTGGTCTAGACCATAGGTGTCAAACACAAGGCCCGCGGGCCAAATCCGGTGGCCCTCCAGGCCATAATTATGGTGGCCCTCGTACCTCCAGCCTTCCTCTGGTCCTTCTCCAAACCCTACTTTCTGCTTTTAAGCAATGCATACAGCTTCTTTCCAGCAGCAGCATAAGGAAAGGGGGGTGCTCTGTGATGTAAGGGAGAGTGGGGGACTCAACTTCTGATTATGGGGGTGCTTTTGACATCTAATGTAAAGGGAGGGGATGCGCTGGACAGCTAATCTTACAGATACAACCGGCCCTTTTGATGGCAATAACAATGCTGATGTGGCCCACGATGAAATTGAGTTTGACACCCCTGGTCTAGACTGTCCTGTTTTGTATGCTGTATGTACTCCATTTGACATTCAATACTACGCTTATAAACTTTATACTGCTAATCATAAAAGTATGATTATAAAAAATATGAAAACCTTTGCTAGCTTTGTTATCATAAAAACCACAGGTTCAGCATTGTGAGCAGTGGGTCTCATTAGGGAATTTTTGCTTTTCGCTGTAATATGTAATCATCCACTTCAAAACATGCCTGCAGTATGCACAGTGTCTGTGACTTTGATTGGGTTATAAATACATTGAATGCTACAGTAAGCATAATTTTTCCATTAAAAACGGATGTTGGTGAGTGTCAGTGGATGTTTCTTGACTCTGCAAATTTGACTGTTGATTATGCTTTATAAATGCAGTAAATAACTTTACAAATATTTTGCTGAGTAGAAAACCAGATGACAGTTGAGCTAATAGACTGGTTTATGCAGAAGAGCAGAGCATTGTGTTCTACCCATGAAAGATGAATGGTGCCATACAAAAGGAAGAAGCAGAAGAAGCAGAAATAGCTTTAGCTGTCTATAATTGAGTAGGAAGTAATGTTTTACTATGGTGTATTGCAATGGAAGGACCATTTACCAACAGTGTAACCCCTTCATGCCTAAGCCTTTTTCTGACACTTGTTGCTTACAAACTCTATACTGGTAACCTGTTGACATTTTTAAAGCGTCGCCTGTAGAGATTTTTACGAATCGTAGTTTGTCGCCATTCCACAAGTATGCTCAATTTTAAAGCATGTCGTGTGAGGTATCTATTTAACACGGCTTAACATCATCTTTCACATTATACAAAAAATTTGTTTGAAAGACCGCTAAGCAAATACTTTGTGTCATAAAATATTGCAGTGGTCATGACATCGCTTACAGCTTACTAGATCTGAGACCCGATTGAAGCCGATTCCAGCTTCATTTGGCTTCCAGCCAGCCGGCGGATGTTCCGGCTGGTTGCTCGTGTCTCCTGGTGGGACTGATGAGCTGCAGAAGGCGGTGGGAGGGGGATGTCCCCTCCCGCCGCTTGGGATAACAGCCAAGCGGCTTCTTAGTTGCATTGGTTATTAGGAGAAAGTCAACCGCCAGCTCTAAAGTACTGTGTGATGCCTGCAGCTGCGGGCATCACCCCAGTCCAACTGCTTTGAGCCGAGGCCGCATTTTTGCGTATGGTCGTCATGAAGAGGTTAATATTTGTTGAGATTGTCCAACATTTTTACAATGTGATGGTAATGTATCCACCAATAGCCAATAGAAGCATCGCCTGATCAAGTTTCCAAGTGCACCGGAGGCGTGGATGGCAGGTTTGAATTGTAAAGTTGACTCTAAATTTAAGTTTGTTTATTTCATTTCACTTTTCCAGGTATGTTAAGTCATATCTACTTCCAGACAAATCACGGCAAAGTAAGAGGAAGACAAAAATCAAAACTAATACAACTAATCCAGAGTTCAATGAAGTTCTAAAGGTACAATCTTGTTCTTATTTTCTTTATGCCTGCAGTTTCTAATTTAATTTCCTCAACCAGCTCATGTTTAGAGGTGTACTAGAAAATCTGCTCTGATCAAGATGGCTGTATGAACTATTGTCTCTTCTACTGTATGTGCTCCTTGCCAGCACACCTACATGGGATATCTAGTAGATTGGACAGATGGATGCAGACAAACGTTTTCTCACTGCCAGTGCTGTGTTTTGTGTAGAGGCATACGGCCACAGCAAGCCATGACATGTGATCTTGCTTCAATTCAGTAGCTTCTGGGTGGACGAAAATGGGATTAGGTAAACAGGAAAAATGGTAATTCTTCTGTCCCCGCTACAAGTTTCCCTGTGTGTAGCTTGACATGCAGCTTAACCCTCCTAATCTTCAATAAGCCAGACTGAGTGTCATTTTAAAGCCTTAGTAACAAAACAGTGCGGGTAAAACTATTGAAAAAAAAACAAATACAATTGGGTAATAGGAGGCGCTAATTTTTTTTATTATATTCCCTATATAACATAGATACAAGTGAATATGTGCATTAAAGTTCAATAATTTCTTGTACTAATGATGTGTCTGGATTAGTAGACCCACACCGAAAGCAAAAAAGTTTGTTTGGCGCAAGTTTGTTTATTTCACAGTATATAAAGAATACAGAAATACAATGAATAAGCTAGGCAGTAGATGGTCGATAAGTGATTCTCACCAGTGATGCCATTCATTCTCTAAGATGGAGTTTGAGTTCACAGGATGAACTTGTCTCTCTTCCTTAGACTGAAGAATGATGGGAACTTTTGTTAAAGGTGAAGAGTTTCTAGTTTCTGCAAAAACAATACATTTACCACCGGCTCCACCTTGTGGTCAAATCTGATATTATAGACAAACAATAATTATACTGCAGGAGGCGGATTAGTATCAGTTTTACTGCTCTAACATTATATATAATACATTATAAATTGATGATTACCATGTGGCTATATTTACACAATATTCTGCATAGTGGGCTATAGACATGGGGCCAGATTCAGGTACACTTAAAGTGGAGGTTCACCCTAATATTTGACTCTGTATGACCAATAGTGCCTCCCATTGACCATTAAAAATCTGTGTTTTTTTTTTTTTTTTCTAAAGGCTTACCGTTATTTTATGTCGATTGTGGCCTGTCAATCAAGTGTCCCCGCGGGTGAATGGGCGTTCCTTTGTTTCCCCCGACACGCTCAGTCTCCTGGGAATTAGTTCTGACGTTCCCAGGAGACGATCTCTCATGAAATCCCGCGATATTTCCGCGGTCACGTGACTCGGCAAGCTGGTCATGTGATTCGGCAAGCGGGTCATGTGACGTGGGCATTTACTAATACACCTGTGTTATTTTGGTAACACAGGTGTAAAACGCCATTACACAACTGTTTACAGCAGAGTAAGGAAGCCATCGGACAGATCGAGTGGTATTTTTGCTAATGCACACACTAAACTAACATTTTTAAAAGAAAATTAGTCATTTTAAATTATAAATACAATTTAAATGGTCTAAAATACAGATCCAATATATACTATATGGCTATTTTAGATTAAATCTACTCATTTCAAAAAATCAATTTATTTTTATTTTTTATAAACTACATTGCTGCACTTACTGTTTATTTCATCAGCTGCTGCTCAATTCGTTTTGAGCTAGCGCTGTGAGAAACGATCTATTCTACTGTGTTTATGGTCAACGGGGCGGGTCATATTGACGCCGGCCGTTGCCATGGTAACTGTGAAGTGTTGGCGCCGCTTGCCGTGCATTGCGCAAAATCACGTCGTTACGTAATTTTTTGTTTGAGTAGCGTCGTTTACGGACATTCCTTTTCCCGGACGACTTACGTAAAAAATAATAAAAGACGTTGTAAAACGTTTAAATTTCGACGCGGGAACGACGGCCATACTTAACATGGGCTGTCTAATATTAGAGCAGCAAAAAGCTGGTAGAGTGTTACGCAAAAAAAAGATGACTAAAGATGCCGTAAGAGATTGCGATTGAAGATCGTAATTTCGGGGATCGCCGGCAAAAGCTCATTAGCATACCCCGACGCGGAAAACGACGGGAAGTCCACCCAGTGGCCGCAATTTTATTGCAGCGTAGATCCGAAGGCGTACGAACACGTAATCCAGTCGAATTGAAGCCCGCAGCCATGGTTTGAGGTTTCAGACTAGCTAAAAAACGCGCGTAATTTGAAAGTACTCCAGTCTAACACCAGTTAGACAGGAGTTATGGCTCTCTGAATCTGGCCCATGAGCTGTCTTATTTAATGTTATAACCCATAACCAGGAATCTGAAACTATGTTTAATTGTTCTTACAAGAGTATGCTGAAATTGATGACCTTGTTGTCAATGACCCTAGTGCTGACTTAAACTATAGAGTGGATTTGGATAGAGTGGAGTTGGATTACACCACGCATTAGGTTTATATTGCTGTCCCTGCTAGGGAAATTCACCCTCTCCATTTGTCTTGGTTACCATTTCACTGAAAGTGAAAGTAAAAGAATTTTGAGTTTCCCCAAAAAAGTAATAGATGGGAAATCTTTCAAAGGGGACACTAGTTCTAGTAAGGATTTCCTTAATTTGCAGGGATTTCCTCTCACTTCCTGTTATAGCTGTGTGACGGGAAGTTAAGGTAAATCTCCCCATTGGGACATAGGTGGCCAAAAAAAAAAATCTGATAGGGGTTAAAACTCTTTCTTAATCAATCCAAAATGACAAAAAAAAAAAAAACTTTTTGCCTATAGTTCTATTTTAAGTGGTCATCAGATGTTAGAGAACCGCTGTCACCATATTTTGCAACATCTGCTAATGAAATTTTTGCAATAACTACCTACACTAGCCTCCACTGTTACAGCAATCTGTATAGTTTTGAAGCTGTGCATTTAAGTATTCTTCAAAGGAAAGCGATTACAAACTTAATAATTCAAACTAAGCATGTGTGAGGAACAAAAAGCAGTTTACCTTCAGTGAAACCTGCATGTCTTTTAAGATACCAATTTGCTGATATTTAGCAAAAGCAGAGGTAACCAGATCTGTGTAGCTGTATAAAGGGGACTGGACCCAAACTAAGTGCAGTTATAATAAGATTTATTAATAACACCACAAGCAATATACAAGCAATAGTAAAATGCACGTGACACGGGACACGTGAAACCCACTAACAAATTATTACATAGTTTATACAAGCAAGTGGAGAGATCAGATAAGACAGGGTCAGATGGGTGGTGCAAGAAACGGCCGGTGAGACAGGTCAGGAAGGGGGGCCGAAGCAGGGATCGGGTACGCTTATGCCCCGTACACACGGTCCGAAAATCGGACCACAGATCGTCCAACTTTTTTTGTTTACTAGTCGCAAGTAGAAATTGAATAGGTACAACAGAAAAAAAACAAAAAAACGGAAGTGATGTCATGTGTTGTAATGTATTTGTGTTGTATTGTCGGACGACAACTGTACTGACTAAACTGTACTGACCCCCCTGGTTGTTATGGTGTCAGGATGATTTAAGTACATTATTTATATTATTACATTATAATATATAATACAATGGTTTAACTCACAATAATGCAGAATCAGTGGATGCCCCAGAGTGTGTCACTTGCCATGTCACCTGCCACCAGATGCAGCTTGTCACTTGCCACGTCAACTGCCACACGTTGCGGATTGTCACTTGCCACACGTTGAAGATTGTTGTGGAATGTCACTTGCCTGCCACCAGATGCAAATTGTCACTTGCCACATCTCCTGCCACATGTTGTGGATTGTCACTTGCCACGTCGCCTGCCACATGTTGCGGATTATCACCTGCCACGCGTTGAAGATTGTCACTTGCCACATCACCTGCCACATGTTGTGGAATGTCACCTGCCTGCCACCAGATGCCGCTTGTCACTTGCCACATCATCTGCCACAAGTTGCGGATTGTCACTTGCCACATGTTGCAGAATGTCACTTGCTGCCACCAGATGCAGATTGTCAGTTGCCACCTCACCTGCTAAACCTAAGTTGCCCAAATACCGGCCCGCTCAGACTCTCAAGCGCTGCAAGTTCCCCAACTACCGCCCGCTCAGACTCTCAGGCGTCGCAAGTTCCCCAACTACCGCCCTCTCAGACTCTCAGGCGCCGCAAGTTCCCCAACTACCGCCCGCTCAGACTCTCAGGCGCCGCAAGTTCTGCAACTACCACTAATTCACTAATTTCTCGGGGGTGGCAATTTCCCTGTTGTCCCCCCTGGATTCGCCCCTGCCTCGGATGACATTTTCTGTACGATATTCGGATCGTGTGTACGGGCAATTAGGTGCAGGGGGATCATTGTAACAGGTATAGAAACAGAACCAGGGTGTTTGGCACACAATGCAAAACACTTAGGTACTGTGGAAGCCTAGAAAAGAGGAAAAAGCTGGAATCTGCAGGCTACTGTGAAACACTGGGACTGTACCCTTCAGATCCGGTAATCACAGTTTTACCAACAGGAGATCCAGCTCCTGACAACATTAAAATGATTTTTTCATCCAGAAGCATAGACAGTAAAAGATGTAAGTCAATTTTGACTTCCCCCTAACCATGTCATAGTTTGATTTTGCTTTTTTCCTTCTATTGTGCCTCCTTATTGGTCAGTAATACTGCTTATTATTGTAAAGCAGTGGTTTCCAACCTTAACGCTTAAGTACCCGTGTCATGTTTTCAGGATTTCCGTAACTTTGCATAGGTTTCATATTTATTACAACTTTTGCGTGGTGTGGGGGGTTTGTTTGAAATTTCCTTTTAATCATGGACTTTTGAGGTACCTGAGGACCGAGGCCAAGAACAACTGCTGTAAGGGATCAATAGGGAGGTTAAGGGAGGGTGGAGCCAAGGTGAATCCTTACAAGAAAAGTCAGCATTCAGTTAGCCATCTGTTTGTATATCTGTCTTGGTTTGATCATTTTGAAATTTTTATGATCTGCTCAGCACAAATAGCTCAAGCTTAGTGACAAGCTTATTTTAAGATTGCAGTATGATTTGCTGTATCATTATTAGTACTATCCTATTCAGCACTGTCCAAATAAAGATAGTTGTTTTACCAACTGTAAAAAAAAAAAAAGAGGGTAAAAATGTACTGCCTACTTAGCTGTCATTTTCAAAAATCCTCAAAGAATAGCAAAAACCTTTAAAAACACAACCGGCATACCAGCACGATAATGTAGTAAGATAATGCAAAAATCCTGGGAAATCTCCCATACATGCCTTTGTCTGCTCATTTTACTGGACTTTCATCACACAAGCAAAAGGTTCTCAGACACTAGTGTTAATAGGCAGAAGTGCTTTTACATGACTTTGGCAAAGTCTCTTTTCATTTGTATCCCTGTCACTCACAAGTAATGGTTCAGATTGCTCTCTCAGCCTGGACAATTAAATGAGACAATATAGAAGAAAGTGCTGTAGATTTACATTTTCAATTCACTGCCCAGCTGCAGTTTCCATTCCCTTCTCTAGATTTAGAAAAGCATTAGCACAGCTTTTTAATATTTCTATATACAACTTCATCAGTGCACAAACCCTCACTGGCATTTTATATGTAACCTAGCAACTATCGGGCAAATTCAAGTAGTTGCTGAAAAATAAAGCACACGCTGTGATGCTTAAGCAAAGATCAGTGCTGGTTACTAATAATGTTGTGTAGTACATAAATCTTTCCTTTCAGCTTGAAATGCACACACCACAGGCAGAGATAAAAAGCAGTATATATGTATATATATATATATATATATATATATATATATATATAATTTACAGTATTTTACAAAACTGAGTACACCCTTTTTTGTAAATATTTTATTATATCTTTTCATGTGACAACACTGAAGAAATTACACTTTGTTAACAATGTGCAGTAGAGAATGTACAGCTTGTATAACAGTGTCCCCTCAAAAAAAAACCTCAACACACATCCATTAATGTCTAAACCGCTGGCAACAAATGTGAGCACACCCCTAAGTGAAAATTTCCAAATTGGGCCCAATTAGCCAACCCCCCCCCCCCCCGATGCCATGTGACTCATTAGTGTTACAAGGTCTCAGGTGTGAATGAGGAGCAGGTGTTAAATTTGGTGTTATTCGCTATCGCTTTCACTCTCTCATACTGGTCACTGGAAGTTCAACATGGCACCTCATGGCAAAGAACTCTCTGAGTATCTGAAAAAAATAATTGTTGCTCTACATAAAGATGGCCTAGGATATAAGAAGATTGCCAAGATGCTGAAACTGAGCTGCAGCATGGTGGCCAAGACCATACAGCGGTTTAACAGGATCCACTCAGAACAGGCCTTGCCATGGTCGACCAAAGAAGTTGAGTGCATGTGCTCAGCATTATATCCAGAGGTTGTCTTTGGGAAATAGATGTATGAGTGCTATCATTTACAGAGACTGTGGCTTAAACATTCTTATATGATATTAACACTAGAGAACCCCCAGGCTTTGGGGAAATACTGTATCTGTTTTAGTGTTGTCTTCAGTCAGGTCATATGATGTCTTGGTGGTCTCCTCCTTATATTCCTGATGTGGAATTAGGGGAGTCTTCTATGATGCATTGATATGGGCACTTCATTCTTCCCTCATCTCAGAGAAGTTTGATGATCCAATCCCAGGGAGTATGTTCTGGCCATATTTCTAAATGATGGGGGTGTTGTAGCGTAATTGGGCCTTACTAACTAGAAGGACAAGCAAGATGTAAGGAGTGGTGGTTTAGGTAAGTTTATTCAGAGATAAGGGGTAGTTAAAAGGAAATACATAAAGGTGAAGCTGGCCTGCTTTGCCTCGGTTTGCTTACAGGTGAACAGAATAATACTTCTATCCATTCCTTTTTAGGTGTATGGGCCCACAGCTGACAAACTCTCTGTACCCAGATGGCATGGTAGTGGCACTGGTGGGTGGGTCAGCAAGCTTTTTTGTGGTTCTATTTGGCCATAGAAATATACAGTCAGCTCTGCCTGAAATGTGACTTCGTCTTGTGGTTTAATCCAGCCAGTGGAATTTTATTGTATTTTGTTCACTAATAACAGAAGAAAATGTACTTGTAATATTGTGTTCTGGGTAAACATATCCTTTCATGAAATGTTGTCTATGTTAATGAATAAACTGGAACTTCTCAATACAATATCTCAGATGCACCTAGAGTTTCCAATTTATGTTACATTTTGTAAAACATAAATATCTGCAGGTGCAAATATGTACCAGCAGTGAAATTTACTGGTGTGTTACAAATGGAAATTGTGTTTTATGACTATAAAAAACATTAGTTTGACTTCATTGAAATTTAGAAACGCAAACGGCAAATGTCTCTCAGAGGAGCCGAGTCATTAAACTGTAACAGCCAACATTGATTTTCAAAGTCATCCAAGTTAATAGCTAATGGATGTTAAACTTTGCATTTGCAAATTTACCAAAAGCTGCCTGACACCACTGCTTATAAATCAGTTGTTGTGAACAAATACAAGAGCTAAACGCAGCCACAGACCTCAGACAGTAAGGTTACAAGAGGTGATTTAAGCAATTATGGCATAAAATATGTAAAATGGAAGGAACACAGTCACCTCCAGCACCAGTTAATTTCAGGAGAACAGTAGCAATTAGACAAGGGTTTCTAAAATCAATTGATCTTACCCCTGAGATTGATGAGCCAAGGGTGCCTTCTAGTAACCATAGTTGAGAAATTGTTGCCCGTTCTGCCTAAATTTGACCATATCAGACAATTATTTTCCCATAGCAACTGGTGCTTTTGTTTTCTGGCAACCCATCCATTCACCTGTTCGGTTATAGGATCTTCTTTTTGGAGTTTGAAAAGTTGATAATCTCATCTGTTGACTTCCTTGCTAAAATGATGCCGTTAACATCAGATTCTTGTGATAGTATTTTAATTTAAAAGCCATAATATGTTTTTATGTTTGATGTTTGTAGCCCTGTCTTGTCAGTCTGAGTATCAATCTCTACAATCTACCCCATAAAATTATACAAATGTATTCATGGGGAGTTCCCCTTTGTTGAATGATCCTACTAAGAAAAATGGTTCATCACAGACATCCAATTCCTAAACTGTATTCACTTATGATTGTATTTTACCAAAATTCTTGTATCACTTCTACTATAGAATCGTGAACCTTAGTACACTGTACTTTATTTTTAACCTTACACTCTTTACTTTTTTTTTGCATTTTTTATATTTTTTACAGTACGTAATCAGTCATACTCAACTGGAAACCAGGACTCTGCAGTTATCTGTGTGGCATAATGATCGGTTTGGGCATAATAGCTTTTTAGGAGAAGTAAATATTCCTCTTGACAGATGTAACTTTGAAAACCAAGAAGATGAGACTTTTCCACTGCAAGACAAGGTGCGTATAATTTTTACATAAATTGACTGACAGAAAATGCAAATTTATAAATCAGGAAATGCGAAACTCATCAAATATTCTTCCTGGTGCATGTGTTTTTAATTACCTGAAACAATTAACCACCTGGAATGTTTAGTGAATGTCACATTCACTATATGTTCCACAGTCTCTGTTATTTTACACCATCACCATTTCACCTTGCACAAAGTCAAAAATGGCAGAAAAAATGGAAGGGTAGAGTTTTTAATACAGGTTCAACAGTTTTAGCATTGCCCCCCCCCCCCCCCCATTCTCTGAACTAACCAGCTTGGCACACCAGGTATACAGGCAGGTATCACCATAGCAGAGGGAGCTTGGAGTATGCAGAGTGGTTCCTGTATGTGATGCTAGGGCTTATGGGGGAGTCCATGAATGTACCAGCAAGCACAAATTTAACTGCAGTCTGTGACATGAATTTTGAATCACCTGCTGGGATCTATTACAAGCAAAGGGACCCAATCCCTATTACAAGCAAAGGGACCCAATCCCTGTGCTGATTGGTTCTGTCGTCCCCGGCTATGGCAGCTGCATTAAGCACAGTTGTCTTTTGGCAACTTCATTCCATTTGTTAAAAAATAATCATGTTTGTATCTATAACAAAGAAAAAAAATGTTCAATATCCTTCTAGAACAAATTTCGTATTGAGCATTATTGAAAGGAAATACAGTATATTATTCAAAATAATGGAAACATTGACTTTGCTTCTTAGATGGACTTGACATCTGATGTTACCCTGCAGTATAAAGGAGAAATCACAGTTGGGTTACGCTACATTCCTCCTGAGAAGAACCTCACTCTTCCACTGGAACCAGTGACAGTAGGTAAGTCATATCTCCAAAGTAACCATCAGTAGTTTATTGCTACGCCTACTTGGCTTTCGCAGCCACTTTACAGCTGCTAAGTATCTTGCTCTGTTTGTCACGTTTTTATTTCAAAGGATAGGAAAAACACAACTAGCAGAATGATTTATTGTCATTTTTTTTATTTTACAGGAAAGAAAAGTTTTAGAAGGTCAAAGAAAATCCCCATGCCAACTGGAGGAATACTAGAGGTACTAATAAAGGAAGCCAAAAATCTAACTGCAGTGAAATCCGGGGGCACTTCAGATACATTTGTCAAAGGGTAAGCCTAAATGTTTTCTGTAATGTAATGTTTCATAATAATGTGAAATTGGCATAAAATTGATTCTGCAGATTTCCTACCTCATCAACATGCATTTAAGACAGTGGTTCTCAACCTTACTAGTGCCGTGACCCCTTGATAACATTTCCCAAGTTGTGGGGACCCCTAACAGTAAAATTATTTTCGTAGCGTGGGTTGTCAGCACCCAAGGCAAGACATATAATTTGCGCCCCTAACCCACGGACATTTAGCGCTCCCGGAGTCCCTTCCACTTGTACAATATTAAAACCCCTTCTGGTGCATTTTAGGATGTGCCACTCTCTCTGAGTTCTCCTTTCTTTTCCTTTTATTTCTCGCTGTCCTAATTTTTTATTTTTCCCCCATCCCTCTCTCTAGCCATCTTTTTTGTTCTCTTATTCTTTCTCTCCTTTTTCTTTGTTCCACCCTCTCTTTTCCTCTCCCTTCCATGTATTCTCCATTGTTTTTCCTTCTCTTACTCCTTGGTGGGGGGGAATGGGATGAGTGGCAGTGCTGGCAGGAAGTTGGGATAAGTGGCAGTGCTGGCAGGGACCTGGAATGAGTGGCAGTGCTGGTGGGGGATGGGGTCAGTGGCAGTGCTGGGGAGAGTTCTGATCGACCAAATTAGGTGTTCTTGATCAAGATCATCTGCTGATCTGAGAATTGTAGTGGGGACTTATAATGACAACTATAATTACAGGTAGTGTTACTCACTTGTCTCTGGCTTTGTGGTGTCTCGTAGCAGTGACACCTATGCCAAAATCAGGAGATAGAGTCTCCAGCCTTTTCCACTTCACATTTCTTACCAGTCAGCTAATCTCTATTCTCTGCCCCCCCCCCCCCCCCAGCTATCCTGTGAACTCAATGGACGGCTGCAGCTTCAATAACAGCCCTGCTGAGTGGCTACGAAAAGGCTGGGAGAGCAGCGCGGGCTTCAGGAACAGGCCAGGATTTGGTGACCCCTGGCAAATCGTCATTCGACCCCCAGGTTGAGAACCACTGATTTAAGAGGTTTTCTTTATCGTACATCACGGGACACAGAGCGCATAGCCATTACACTTGGGTTATATGGGTACCTTCAGGTGTGGACACTGGTGTAATGAATTTCACAGGAAGTTTCCTCCCTATATAACCCCCTCCCACTGGGAGTGCTTCAGTTTTTTCGCCAGTGTCTTAGGTGTTGGTCACGTCTAGCTGTCCCTCGGAGGTCTCGGGACCCAGGATAGCTAGCCGGATCCGTCCGAAGTGCTTCAAAGCCAAGGTGTACGATACCCGGGCCCTGCTGGAGTGGGGTTTTGCCTATAATGCCTCTCCTTGGAGGGCTGGATTCTGGGCTCCAGTGCCTTAGTCTCTTCCAAGAACTAATCGCTACTGATGCCAGGATGCTATATAGGTCCAGGTGTGTGGGTTCCTTAACACAGGACCCCGGTCCCTGAAGGTCCAAGACAATACCCACGGAGATGGGGGAAGGTTGGGCCTCTTGTATTTTGCAATACCCTGCGGCGTGGAGCAGGTAAGAGGGAACCTGCGGGACTTGGTTCGACAGTAGGTATCCCCCTGGGGGTTCTGGGTCGGCTAATGGTATGCTTGTGCATCAGCCACTATCTCCACTATGTCTTTTGAGGCAGGATGGGATGTACTAATGTTTACCCAGATAACATGTAGGTATATGTATGCTTTTAAAGATATGTATTTGCTACTCCCCCCAGATCTGCCTGTTAGCATGATACTGCAGCCCCACGTGCTATGAGGCGGAAATGCTGGCAAAACTCCTGTTTCTTAGGAAGCCTATGGGGACAGCTTCCTCTATGTGTGCACTACAATAAGATTAGTGTCTTGCCTGGTGTCTGTTTGGTTGCTAGCGCTGGTCCAGGCTTCTCCTCTGCTTTCTGCTTCCTCCATGTTGGTTTCAGCGTGGGGGGGGGCGCGCGCGCGTGCGCGCCGCCTTTTACAGCGTCAGCGTGCGTGGGGGGGGCGGGCCAGCAGCTTCAGGTCTCAGTTAAAGCAGCAAAGCATTTCCTGGCTGGTCATTCCCTCCTGAAGGCAGGGGAGGCTGAGGACACAGAGCGCGCAGCTGAGCCATTTCTGGCTATACAGTGACACCCAGTGGGGGTTTGTGGATCTTCAGGTCTGGACTTAGCTCCATACTGACCAGAAAAAAAAAAAAAAGTTTTTTTTTCTTAAAGGGACTCAGCCTTAGATCTGGCAGTATCTGAGTCGGTGCAACCTTGGGCTCCAGCTAACGGCATTGGTGTGGCAATACTCACAGGACCTTCCTCGGTATTGCTGCCTTCTCGTGCGTATGAAAATTTGGAAAATTTTTTACCATAGCCTGTTCTTATTAATGGTTCACTTCTAGCTACAACAGTTGGGTGTTGGCTTTAGGGGTGGCTCAAGGTTGTGCAATGGCTCCCAAGGGATCAGGACCAGCTAAGGCTGCAAAAGGTACCAAAAAACTAAAGGGGTCTCCATCGGAGTCAGAGGATTTGGGCCAGGCTCTAGCGGTCCCACCCTCACCAGATAGACCACCGAACAGCATGTTGCAGGAGCCATTGAGGGTGCTAGGGGCAGAGGCGGCCCCCAATCAACCCATTCCCGTTTACGTTACGGAAGAAATGCTAGCGACCACCCTGGGTGGGCTAGAGGAAAGGTTAACTGCTTTAATTGCCCGCTCTTTGCCAGGTGGCAAAAGGGCTAGATCCCCGTCACCTAGATTGGTGTTTTCAGATGCAGAGGTCCTCTCTTTGGAGGAATTGGACCCACAGGGGGATCAAGCGGACCCGAGTCCCGACGGTTCAGACATTGAGGGTTCCACTGTAGATGAAATTTTTTCGGCTTCTCAAGCAGAGAGCCTGTGGATCCAGTCTCTGACAGATATGGTTCGCACTGCTTTTAAACTTCCAGTGTCAGAACAATTAGCCCCTGCGGTATCCTCTTTAGGTTCCTTGAAGGCACCGTTGAGTGGTGCGTCTTTTCCGGTTCACCCCCTTCTGGAGAGCGTGATTTTTCAGGATTGGGCTCGACCTGATAGGATTTTTATTCCTCCTAAAAGGTTCACTATTCTCTATCCGATGGAAGAGGAATTTGCAAAGAAATGGGCACTCCCTACCGTGGACGCAGCCATTTCCTGCGTAAATAAATCCCTGACCTGTCCGGTTGAAAATGTCCAGATGTTTAAAGATCCAGTCGACAAAAAGTTGGAGACCCTACTGAAGGCTTCTTTTACCACAGTAGGTGCCGTGGTTCAGCCAGCGGTGGCAGCCATTGGCGTTTGTCAGGCTTTAAAGGATCAGACTAAACAGATATTAAGGGACATACCGGCTCAGCAAGCTCGTGAATTGGCTGACCTCCCAAGGGCTCTCTGCTTTGCAGTAGATGCTATTAAGGACTCCATTCAACAGGCGTCCCGTTTATCTCTGCTGTTGGTTCATATGCGTCGCCTTTTGTGGCTGAAAAACTGGTCAGCAGAGGCACCCTGCAAAAGGCTTTTAGCAGGATTTCCCTTTCATGGTGGGAGACTATTCGGTGAAGACCTAGATAAATATATCCAGACCATATCAAGTGGTAAAAGTTCTTTCTTGCCTGTCAAGAAAAGATCGCGTGGGCCCGCGTTTAAGCGACAGGCCTTCGCAGGCTCGGCCCCTTCAACTTCCCGTCAGTATCGACGGCCTCCCGGGCGTTCAGCATTTAATAGCCGCCCACAAGGCCAAGCCACGGCAGGCAAGAGGCCATGGTCTCGCAAGCCGGTTAAACCAGTCATCAAGTCAGATTCATGAAGGGGCGCCCCCACTCTCTTGGGTGGGGGAAAGGCTTCGGTTTTTCTCCGAAGTGTGGGAGGCCAGAATTCCCGACTCTTGGGTACTGTCCGTGGTAGCCACGGGCTACAAGCTAGAGTTTCGGGAAGTCCCCCCTCCTCATTTTCAGGGGTCAAGTCTTCCAAGCGACCCATTAAAGAGGGCCTCTCTTGTAAAAGCATTGGATCGTCTCTTGCTCCAAGGAGTAATTGTAGAAGTACCAACCCAGGAATGGGGTCTGGGATTCCACTCCAACCTTTTCATAATACCAAAGCCCAATGGCGACGTCAGGCCTATCTTAGACCTCAAACGCCTAAATCGCTTTCTAAAGATTCAGACCTTTCGTATGGAGTCCATACGTTCGGTGGCAGCCAGCCTACATCAAGACGACTTTCTAGCATCTATAGACATAAAGGATGCGTATCTGCACGTGCCGATCTACCCGGCACATCACAAGTTTCTTCGTTTTATGATAGATCACTGTCATTACCAGTTCGTAGCCCTCCCTTTCGGGTTGGCAACAGCTCCGCGGGTATTCACAAAGGTGTTAGCCCCGGTGCTAGCCGTCCTAAGGACAGAAGGCATTTTGGTCCTGGCATACCTGGACGATCTTCTGGTTATCGACAGCTCAGCTTCCAGCCTCAATCATGCGGTAGTTCGCACAGTTCAGCATCTAGAGGAATTCGGGTGGATTGTGAACCAAAAAAAATTGATATTGAAACCCACAAAGCAGTTGGAATATCTAGGCCTTCGGCTAGATACAGACTGCCAGAGGATATTTTTACCTCAAGCAAAGGTCAGATCAATAACTTAAGCAGTTCAAGTGATCTTAGGCAAGAAGAGGCCGACTATTCGCCTATGTATGCGACTGCTGGGGAAGATGGTGGCCGCCTTCGAGGCAGTGCCCTACGCCCAGATCCATACCAGATATCTCCCGGCAGCCATTCTCTCTGCTTGGAACAAGTCCATTCAGGCGTTAGATCATCCGTTAGTGCTCTCCCCAGGAGTCCGGCGCAGCCTGTTTTGGTGGCTGGTCCCTGGGGAAATCCTTTTGCCCCATCATGTGGAAGATAGTAGCCACGGATGCCAGCCTGTCAGGTTGGGGGGCAGTTCTAGAAGGACAGACCCAGCAAGGGCAGTGGTCGGACAGACCCAGCAAGGGCAGAAAAACTGCTTCCCATCAATATCCTAGAGATCAGAGCTGCTCGGCTGGTCCTGATCGCCTAGACTCTCCCCCTTCAGGGTCTGCCAGTAAGGATACAGTCCGACAATGCCACTGCGGTGGCATACATAAACCACCAGGGGGGCACGAGGAGCCTAGCAGCCCAAAGGGAAGTAAACCTGATTTTCTCATGGGCCGAAGCCCATGTACCCTTCATCTCGGCGGTGTTCATCCCAGGGATAGACAATTCTCAAGCAGATTTTTTGAGTCGTCAACAGTTGCTCCCGGGGGAGTGGTCTCTTCACCCCCAGGTATTCCAAGAGATTTGCCAAAGATTCGGAGTCCCAGATGTGGACATTATGGCAACGAGATCCAACAAAAAGTTGGACAAATTCATATCCCGAGCCAGGGATTCCTCGGCCTACGGGACCGATGCGTTGGTTTGCCCCTGGCACCAGTTTTCTCTCCTGTATGCGTTCCCTCCACTGCAGATGATTCCCCGCCTTCTACGGAGGATCAGGGTGGAGCGCAGGCCTGTGATCCTGGTGGCCCCAGCCTGGCCCAGGAGGGCTTGGTACGCACTCATCGTGAAGATGTCAGTCGGGGCGCCGTGGCCGCTCCCCCTGCGCCCAGATCTGCTGTCTCAGGGCCCAATCTGCCACCCTGCTTCACAGCAGCTAAATTTGACGGCTTGGCGGCTGAATCCCTAATTCTTAAGGGCAGAGGCCTCTCAGCTCAGGTCATATCTACGTTGATTCAGGCTAGGAAACCGGTCTCTAGAAATATTTACAGATATATATATATATATATATATATTACAGAGTCTGGAGAACCTATGTGGAGTGGTGCGAGTCTCAAAAATGGCATCCTCGAAAGTTTTTTATTGACAGGATCTTGCGATTCCTCCAGGTTGGCGTTGACAAAGGGTTGGCTCTTAGTACTCTAAAGGGGCAGGTGTCGGCTTTATCGATATGGTTTCAAAGACCCTTGGCCACCCATTCGCTTATGAAAACCTTCTTGCAGGGGGTCTTGCATGTGAATCCCCCTATTAGAGCTCCCCTCTGCCCCTGGAATTTAAATCTGGTCTTGTCAGCTTTACAAAGGCAGCCATTTGAACCTCTGACAGAAATCCCTCTTGTGCTACTAACCCTAAAGTTGGTTTTCTTGGTGGCTATGGCTTCGGCCAGAAGGGTTTCCGAGCTGGCAGCCTTGTCATGCAGGGAGCCATACATTATTCTGCATAAGGACAGAGTGGTTCTGCGGCCTCAACCTTCTTTCCTTCCTAAGGTCATATCCAGTTTTCACTTGAATCAGGACCTAGTCCTACCATCCTTCTTTCCTACTCCCCAGTCCAGAGAGGAAAGACTGCTTCATACTTTGGACGTGGTTCGAGCCATGAGGGTCTATCTCAAGGCTACAGAGAAGATTCGGAAAACAGATGTGCTTTTTGTTCTTCCGGATGGCCCCAAGAAGGGTCAGCCGGCTGCCAAGTCTTCCTTGGCTAGGTGGATTAAGCAGCTGATTTTTCAGGCCTATGGTCTGAAGCGCGTTCCACCTCCCTTATCAGTTAAAGCCCATTCTACGAGGGCCATGAGTGCCTCCTGGGCGGCACACCATCAGATCTTTATGGCACAGGTTTGCAAGGCGGCAACCTGGTCTTCCGTACATACGTTTACTAAATTTTATAAGTTGGACGTTGCAAAGGGTACGGACGCAGCATTTGGGCAGGCGGTCCTACGGGCAGCAGTATAGAATCCTCTGGTCCGGGTCACGCCCCCTTTTTTCTGTTGGTGGAGTTACTTTACTTCCTGATAATTTTTTGTTTGGCTATTCTTGGCCTTACGGTCTCCCTCCCTTCATAGAGCATTGCTTTAGGACATCCCAAGTGTAATGGCTATGCGCTCTGTGTCCCGTGATGTACGATAAAGAAAAAAGGATTTTTAATAAACAGCTTACCTGTAAAATCCTTTTCTTGAAGTACATCACAGGACACAGAGCTCCCACCCCTCTTTTGGGGAACATTGTGTAACCTCGGAGGAATTGCTTGCTACAAAACTGAAGCACTCCCAGTGGGAGGGGGTTATATAGGGAGGAAACTTCCTGTGAAATTGATTACACCAGTGTCCACACCTGAAGGTACCCATATAACCCAAATGTAATGGCTATGCGCTCTGTGTCCCGTGATGTACTTCAAGAAAAGGATTTTACAGGTAAGCTGTTTATTAAAAATCCTTTTTTTTTGTGCATAAACAGTTTCCATTGAGGTTTAAAGAGTTTTTGCAGTGAGAGTTTTGATATAAAACATTCTCTAATTTTGTTTTTGGAATACTGCAGCTATGTGCTTTGAATGTAAAGGAGCCTCATGCTAAAATATTTCCTTTTTCCCCCTAAAAACCTTACTATAACTGCAGAGTTATGCTAAAATGTACTGTCTAAACCCAAGAACAAATATGTATTATATTACAGTTTACCAGTCTTATGATGTAGTGGCTGTATTGCTTTGTTTATTTTGTCTTTTTGTCCCGTTAATTTTCACCTAGTGATCCTGGCAGTAACTATTATTTACTCAGTGTACTGTATCTATGGAGGATCTGTGATATCACTGTATGACTACAGAACATATCCTACTCTCCCATCTATATAACATAGTAGAGAGGTGTTCCATAGTTCACAGAGGTGAATTGGACAGGGTTCATAACACTGCCTGACATAACACCGCAGAATGCACTGGAGCTTGTAATCTCATTGTATTTACTTTTTGAACAGCTATAACATAATGCTTTTAATTCTATATATATGAGACAAAAAAGATATAGTAAGAGAGGTTTATTGTTTAGGGGTTCACATACTATATTGCCAAAAGTATTGGGTTTACTGCAAACTTTATTTGCATCCCAGTTGAAAGAGTCAAGTAAAAATCCCCCTTGTGTTTTGTAAAATGGACTTGTAAAAAACGGACGAACGGTCCGCACATGTGAAAGGGGCCTAAGAAGTGAACTTGTGTTGAAATTGAAACCAGATATAGGGGTATTTAGTTGTCCTGGGACAGTCTGGAGTTATATCTGTCAGGGTGACATAATATAATGTGACATAATAAGTTTGCTTAGATACAGAAGATGTACAGGCATACCCAACTAAAGTACACAATGGGGTTTATTTAATAAAACTGGAAAGTGGAAAATCAGGTTCACTTCTGCAGAGAAACCAATGAGCTTACAGGTTTTATTATTACAGCTTAATTGAACAAGCTGCGGTTAGAAGCTCATTGGTTTCTATGCATAAGTGAGCCTGATTTTGCACTTTCCAGCGATAGTAAATAAACCCCATTGTGTACTTAAAAGTGGGGTATGCCTGTAATTAGTTTATAATATTGTGGCATTGTGATTGGTTGAATGATATATATAATGTGTACCCCTTATTGGTGGAAGGTCATTTGTAATGCCCATCTTTCATCCATACTTAACACTTTGTCTGAACCACAATAAAGCGGAACAGTGTATGAAGCAACTTTGTTGTGTCAATTATTTATATACGCTGTCCCCCTATGCATAGATATATGCATAGGGGGACTGGTGCACAGTCATGTTGGAACAAGAAGGGGGCCATCCCCAAACTGTTCCCACAAAGTTGGGAGCATGAAATTGTCCAAAAAGTCTTGGTATCCTGACGCCTTAAGAGTTCCCTTCTCTGGAACGAAGAGGCCAAGCCCAACCCCTGAAAAACAACGCCACACCATAAACCCCCCCCCCCCCCCCTCCACCATATTATTTTGATCACTGCACAAGCCAAGCCCCATAAAGACATGGATGAGTACTACAAGGAACTTTACTGGGCTGCACAGAGTCCTGACCTCAACACAATAGAACACATTTGATATGAATTACAGCGGAGACTGAGAGCCAGGCCTTCTTGTCCACATCAGTGCCTAACCTCACAAATGCATTTCTGGAAGAATGGTCAAACATTCCCATAGACACACTCCTAAACCTTGTGGACATCCTTCCCAGAAGAGTGGAAGCTGTTATAGCTGCAAAGGGAGGGCCAACTCAATATTAAACCCTATGGATTAGGACTGGGATGCCATTAAAGTTCATGTGCGTCTAAAGGCAGGTGTCCCAAAACTTTTGACAATATAGTGTATATGGAGATTCCAGTATGTCTAAGCTATTTGTAAGTGGTTCAGGGCAATTATTATAGTCTATCGTGTGAAATATTCCCGCACTTGAGTATTATAAAGCCTTGTACACACGATCAGTCCATCTGATGAGAACGGTCTGAAGGACCGTTGTCATAGGTTAACCGATGAAGCTGACTGATGGTCTGATGTGCCTACACACCATCAGTTAAAAAAGCGATCGTATCAGAACGCTGTGACGTAAAACACAATGACATGCTGAAAAAAATGAAGTTCAATGCTTCCAAGCATGCGTCGACTTGATTCTGAGCATGCGTGGATTTTTAACCGATGGTCGTGCCTACTAACGATCGGTTTTGACCTATCTGTTAGGAGTCCATAGGTTCATTTTAAAGCAAGTTTGCTTTTTTTTAACCTAAGGTTAAATAACCTATGGGGCCCACACACGATCGGTTTTGACCGATGAAAACGGTCCATCAGACCGTTGTCCTCTGGCTATCCTATCGTATGTACGAGGCCTAAGTGTATGTAAAATCACAAACTAACTTCAGTAATGGATTGTCCTTACCTCTGGTAAAATCAATATATAATATCACAGTATCTAATATTCGTTTTGATCTAAAAATCAGCTAAATGTTAACTGTTGTTCCTAGGATCAGATATTGCCTATTTACATCTGCCACTCCCTCCATAGAGAACTGATAGGCGGACCCGATCGGTGTGAAAAGGGGCCTAAATATTTAAATGTTATTAAATTATTATTATTATTTAGGATTTATTGTATATAATACCAACAGTTTTTGCAGCACTTTACAAAATGAAGGGAGACAGTACAGTTACAATACAATTCAGTACAAGAGGAATGAGAGCGCCCTGCTTGTTAGAGCTTCCAATCTAAATGGGAATAATCATCTCTTGCAGTTGAGCTGCACCACAATGTATATCATGTTTGCCTGTTGTCCCATTTTAAATGTGGCGTGTTAACAGATATCTAAATTATGTGGGGTTCATTGTGGGTAGTATTTGTCTATACTAACGTTTTATTTTTTTATCCTCTAGATACCTATTACCCGATAACAACAAATCCACAAAACACAAAACTGCAATCATTAAAAAGTCAGTGAATCCTCAATGGAACCACACTTTCTCCTTCACGAATCTAGAGCCCAATGACTTGCCCAACATCTGCCTGGAGCTGATTGTTTGGGATAAGGAATCCTTGACAAGCAACGTGTTTCTGGGTGGAGTCAGCTTGAGTTGTGGCAGTGGTGAGTAAACAGTCATACATCTATTATTTTGTTGAGTTTCAAGTAAATAATAGGATAGAACTGGTTTGTAATTGAGTAGATTGTTTTCCATTCCTTAAACAGGGATTTCAGAGTAATTAGTAGACCTGAACCTAAAAAGTGGAGATTGTAGGGAAAGTTTAGAATTGGTAATTGTGTCTAAAATTACCCTAAAAAATGTACCGTTTGTCTTGAATTCCTATTATAAAAAAGCAGTGCACCTCCTGGTATGTGAGTGTGCCTAGGCACTGCTATGTCTACAGCTGTACATTTGCAGTGCAAGAGGTACAATCCTTAAAGGATCACTAAAGGAATTTTTTTTTTTTAGCTAAATAGCTTCCTTTACCTTACTGCAGTACTGGTTTCATGTCCTTATTGTTCGTTTTTTTGCTTTGAAGTTGCTGTAATCCTGCTCTGTTCTCCACACTTCCTGCTTGTCTGTTTCCTTATAACCACAGTGCTGGGAGCTTTCTCACGGTGGTCTAAGCTGTCATTACTGTGTGTCTAAAACTTCCCAGATTCATTTTAAAAACAAAACACTGCCCTGGATTTGTTTGTTTTTGTTCTGTGTGTCTATTTCTACTTCACAGAAACATGAAGCCAGTTGAAAAGTGAAACTAACCTGCAGGCACATTATATGATTGATTTTTATCTATTTTTAATCATTTTGAAAAGGAATCAGTTAACTTTTATGTCTCTATACCCTGTAAACAGTCATTTCAGCAAAGACATTTTTTTTCTTTAGTGACCCTTTAAGGTGGATGTAAACCCACATTTTTTATAAAATTTTTTGGCACAATTTAGAGTAAAAGATTTACTATCATCTGTGCCCAGTCTTGCCACACAGAGTTAACCCAGCTCTGAGCAATCATTTTTTATTGTTTAGTGAGATAAATCTTGACAAACAGAGAAAAACAGATCCACGGTTATGCTGAGTTTCTGGGCAATCGCGGGTGCCTGGCCAACATTGCGGCCGCCGAGCCCGCGCATCGGGTCCCCAGTGATGCGGCGGGCACCATTTGGGAAGGAGAAGACGTCATATGATGTCCCAAAAGCTTCATGGTCCCGCCGTCATACACATTGTGGCTGTCCCCGTCAAAGGAGAACACAGTGACTATAATAGCCGCTAGTGATAATCACATGTAAAATCCGGATGTTGATTTGTTGATTGATGGATCAGCTTGGGTACATTCAGCCTGCCCCCATACAAGGCTCAAATCTTAATCGCTTCCTGCTGAACCGGCCGAGATGCAAACCATTTTCGGATTGGCTTTAGACTTAGTTTACAGATTTTGAGGGTAGAACTCAGGATCTAGGTATTTTATACTTTATTGATGGATCATTCGTCTTTCAACGTAATTTGCAGTGTCAGAAAACGAAAGCTTCAGTTGGACTTCTGAGTGAAGTTCCTTGCTTCTTATCTACAAAAGGGCACCACACCATACAGACATCTTCAGTCTTCATTGCAATCTCCTTTAAAGTTAATTTCATGGATGCTTAAATTTGATAGAGGTTCAGCTGAAGACTTTGTAATCATTCGTCTGTGAAGATATATACCATTGTAATTATTGTAATTAGCTCATGAGATGCCTCCGCTAACAAAAACAAATGGGCTCATTGTTTTGCATTTCAGTCCATTTTTTTTTTTTTTATATCAATTGCTGCCGTTTTGCAAAATGGTTTTTGATATTCATTATGCTATCTTATTAAATGAACTAATCAACAATCTCATTTTAATTACAGCTACAATATTACTTTAGGAGAATTGTTTCGCTTAAAGAGAATGTATTATTGGAATTAAGAGCATTTTTTCAATGTCTTTATTCACAATGTTTCTTTTGATCATGCCTTCAAGTGATGAACAATACATGGAGATATGGAACCCTGGACAGCATTAGCTGCCTATATCTGGACAATAAAAAAAAAAATTATATAAAAAAAAAAAAAAACGGACAATGCATGTGGCATTTCCTA
Organism: Rana kukunoris; assembly: GCA_029574335.1. Lineage (NCBI taxonomy): Eukaryota > Metazoa > Chordata > Amphibia > Anura > Ranidae > Rana > Rana kukunoris. The sequence continues at coordinate 449,361,602 of CM056050.1, forward strand.
TATCTCTCTGCATATTCTAATCATTAAAGGATGACTGAGACTGGTTATCAGTGTTTAATTATAAATACACCAATTTTTGGGGGTTCTGCTTCATAAGGTGTACTAAGTGACTTTTCATTGGTAAATGTATAGATGAACCACATGAATTTAAGTAAGCTTTTGGTAAAAGTAGAAAATAGAACTACAGTAAAACCTTGGATTGTGAGCATTATTCGTTGGGGAAGCATGCTTGTAATCCAAAGCACTTGTATATCAAAGCACATTTTCCCATAAGAAATAATGGAAACTCGTTCCACAACCATTTATTCATAAGTCCTTCAGTTTATAGTCCATATAAAAAGATTATAGCAATGTGATAAGATTTCCATCCACAGATGGCAAAGGGGATTAGAAGCAAAATCCAGCAAGAGCTACGGAATATAAACGAGAAGAGAGGCGCCTCTAAGGCCGCGTACACACAAGGAGATATATCCGATGAAAACGGTCCGACGGACCGTTTTCATCGGACATGTCTCGGACATGTGTACACACGATCAAACCAAAATCCCCGCGGACAGACAGTGCGGTGACGTGGCGGTGACGATCGGATATGTCCGCTGAAACTGGTCTGCCGACCAGTTTCAGCAGATATGTTTGATCGTGTGTACGCGGCCTAAGTGTAGCAATATGGTTACTTTTAACCACCTAAGCCCCGGACCATTTTGCTGGTCAATGACCCTGCCACTTTTTGTGATTCGGCACTGCGTCAATTTAACTGACAATTGCGCGGTCGTGTGACGTGGCTCCCAAACATAATTTTCCCACAAATGGAGCTTTCTTTTGGTGGTACTTGATCACCTCAGCGTTTTATATAATTTTTTTTGTGCTATAAACAAAAATAGAGCGATAATTTTGAAAAAAAATCTTTATTTTTTACTTTTTGCTATAATAAATATCCCCCACAAATATATAAAAAAAAAAAAAAACATTTTTTTTCCTCAGTTTAGGCCGATACGTATTCTTCTACATATTTTTGGTAAAAAAAAAATCGCAATAAGCGTTCATTGATCGGTTTGCGCAAAAGTTATACCGTCTAAAAAATAGGGGATAGTTTTATAGCATTTTTTTTCATCTTTTTTTTTTTTTACTAGTAATGGCGGGGATCAGCGATTTTTATCATGACTGCTACATTTTGGCAGACACATCGGACACTTTTGACACATTTTTGGGACCATTATCATTTTTACAGCGAGCAGTGCTATAAAAATGCACTGATTACTGTGAAAAGTGTACCTTGGGATGTGTTCTAACTGTAGGGGGGATGGGCTTACTGTGACACGACAGTGATCACAGCTTCCGATTACAGGAAGCTGTGTACACTGTCCTAACACTAGGAAGACTGGGGAAATGCTTGTTTACATAAGCATTTTCTCCTTCTTCCTCACTGTGACACGATTGTGGGTATGCCCGCGGACATTGAATCCGCGTGGCTACAATGCCGACTTCTTAAAGGGGACGTATATATACGTCCTTCTGCCTGTCCGTGCCATGCTGTCGATGTATACAGTCGTGCGCTGGTCGGCAAGCAGTTAATGAAGGTACAACATTTTGCAACTCACATGGTTAAAGAGGCACATCTAAGTAGGCAGGGATCTGGGGTAAAACTGTCCACATAGATTGTCCCTCGCACCGCCGTCTCTCACCCCTGTCAGTCTGCAATCCTGACCAGGATGACTTACCTGCAGCAAAGCGATCTGAAAGCGAGGCTTTAATCGCTCGTGGAAGGGAGGACATCAATGGCGATGGTCTATGTGGACAGCTTTACCCCGGATCCTTGCATACTTAGACGTGCTTGTTTTAATCATCAACCATGTGAGTTTCTAAATGTTGTACCTTTATTAAATGTAACCATATTACTACACTTAGAGGTGCCTCTCTTCTATTTTATACTCAGTTGTGACATGACGCTACTCTTATATCAAGACATTGCATGAAACTATAAAACCAATACTTAATTGAGCTAAAAAAAAAACATTACACTCACAATTATAGGTGCCCTATAATTTTGGCAAATAGTAGCAGTATGAACTCTTGTTGGGAGCTGCAGCCACTCTGTACAGCTGTATAAAGAGCCAGTATGCGCTTTCACTGGTTAGTCTGGATGTCCTGTGGACCAAAAGTGACATCAGTGCTGATAGGACCTACCCCAACGGTTTTTGCCAATTGGCATCTTCCTGAGATTGTATTGACATAGCGCTGGTACATTAGAAGGGTTTGTAGCACAGGCAGACCCCGGGAACACAATGAAGAGTGCCTAAACAATTCTGAATGGACAGAACGTGGTTTTGCAGCAAATAGTGTTCATTATGTTGTTCCTTCTACTGCTGCACAATCTGTACTTGTTTGTCATGTTGTGTTAATAGCCTTGTTTACCTTGCTTAGTACATATCTTCTATTATATTTCACTGAATTAGGAGTGTGACTCCAATAAAAAAAAAAATAAATGCATATACATAATCCTTCACCCCCAGTTGATTTGGAGGGAAAAAAATCAATAAAGCATGGTCCTGGTTGCTTCAGAGGGGTAAAAAAAATCCTCCCTGATCCCCCAGGAGGCGATCAGTTATTGCCTAGATCAACAATCTCTGGTGCTATTACCTATAGGGCTTCATTCATACAGTGCATACTATACCATGCGCTGTTTACCTGCACTGGGATGCACAGGTGTTCCATGCATCCCTGTTCAGCCAGTCCCCTTGCTTTGAATTGGGACATAGCGGCATCACGAACAGAGCTGATGTGTCCCAGTATGACATAAATGTGGGTGCAGGTCCCCAAATGCTGTCAGGGTGAGTTCTGAGCCCCGGACCCACATGCATGCTGTGTCCCATTTGACAGCAATGGGACAGCCTGCTCAAGGATGAACGGAACATGGTATAGTAAACCCTGCGTGAACGAGAACTTTAAGATCCCCCTAAAGTTTTATATGAACAAAACTTTAAAATGTAATACATGCTATTGTCTTTGATTTCCTTTTTCCAGGTATAAGTTATGGCAATGAAGTTGACTGGATGGACTCCCAAGGTGAAGAACAGTATCTGTGGCAGAAAATGATGGACAGCCCTGGAACATCCGTTGAAGGAACCCTAATGCTAAGGTCCACTAAGGCAAGACATAAGAAGACAACGCAAAAGTCCTAAACATGTCAAGGGTTACTGATACTAATAGTAGACTATTTTACCTGGATTCCATTGCTTGGCATTTTATTGTTGCTTCTCATAGACTGACTGCACTTCGGCCATAGCTTTAGAACGGTAATTAAAGGGATGCTCCTGCACATATGTATATGGGACTGATAATGTCTAACTTACGGACATACCAATGATGTGGATTTACATAACATGAAATACACCATTTCTTATTTGATAACACTTTGCAAATTAAACTTACAAAGCCTGTGACCTTAATTAATTCTGTTTTAGTATTTAATTATGCCTGTTAGGAAAAAGTCTGAATTATTTTTATAAAATATGCGTGTAGAAAAATAGCACAAAAAACAGGGCCAAAATATTTAGATTATGATTAATATCTTTACCTTGCACATTAATAGACATCACAAAGCCTTATTACATTTCTACCCAAAATGCTCAACCACGCTACTATCACCTTCTTCAGGAAGCAGTGCCACTATTTGCCATATGTCTTTACTTACTCCACTTTTGTTGAGAAAAAAAAAATATTCCCCTCTGGGTGATCTATGTACACTGCTGGGATTTTCCCAAACTTTGTTGCAGTTTCCTATTCTTTGTTATTGTCCATGTCAAAGTGAAGTGGAGTGACTTTATCATTAGGGATCAGCTTCTGCACTTGCAGGGCTCTAATGAAAAAAATTGCCAACGTCTGCATCCCTATAGACTTGATTTCCCTTTTGGTAGTATATCACAAATATATTTAAATTTTTGTTACAGAAAATTACAGCACGCAGATTGAAAAGGAAAGATATTTTTAATAAAATTCAATTACAATATGACTTGTGGACTTGTGTCGCAATTGTATATGCTATGTTTTTTTTTTTTTTTTTGCTGCTGTTTTCCCACAAAAGTGGAACTATCCTTTAACTTAGACCAGGGGTCTTCAAACTACGGCCCTCCAGTTGTTCAGGAACTACAATTCCCATCATGCCTAGTCATGTCTGTGAATGTCAGATTTTTACAATGCCCCATGGGAAGTGTAGTTCCATTCACAGCTGGAGGGCCATAGTTTGAAGATCCCTGACTTAGACTGTGAACTTATGTAAAAGTATTGTATATAGCGCCAAAATATATACTGCCGGGGCATTATTGCAATCTTCTTAGGTAGTCTACATTCCCAATGGTGGGGGTTGACAGTATAGATAACTGGCCTTTATCATTATGCCCAATGTGACAGCGAACATGCCCATATCAAAGGATTTAGGTAACTATAACATAATTCCACCAAATACCAGGATGACCTTGGGTTATGTGGTGCTCTGCGTGTAATAATATGGCCCTCCAACCCACCTTGGAGATAATATTGAGATTCCATATAGTATGTACTGTAATACTGGGCCAGATTCTGTCCAGAGCATCTTTGCTCTTAACGCTCATTTGCGTTGCGCTGCTAGGAGCAACATTGCACTAAAGTTCATTCTCCACTGCTAACTTTTCATATCTTTGCTTTTTGAAGTCAGACAATTCATGACCGTTTTACGCAAGCGATTTTATACCTAACATAGGATACTATGTAGGTATATATTATTATACAGGGTCGATCATATCATTATATAGCGTTGAAATACATAGATTTTCCATATAGTATGTACTGTAATACATTATGTGGGTATTGCCTTACACTACAGGAGGGGGAAAAGGTAGCACTGCCTTTTAGTGCATCTTTTTTTCATGTTTCTCTTGCCTTCAGGACCCAAGTCCTCCATGACTGTAGTTACATCCCGGCTGAAATATGTGTTACAACACAACAGTAATCCAAGATTCCTACACACAAATTAAACTAAAGACGCCCAGTATCATTTTATTAGGTTGTCACCAGAGTTGTAATTATAACCATAGCAACACACAATGTTGCTATGGAACCAGGAGATGAGGGCTTATGTTTAATAGTCCCTGAACACGTCCCTGTACTACAGCCCCATTGAGCCCGAATCATAGTCCTATTGCTGAGTGTGACAGAGCTTCTCCTTACCGGAAAGAAAAGCAGTTATAGAGTGCTGCAAGGATGTGCCCTACAAGTATTCTAAAGTGTTCAGAACTAGACATGGTTTTACATAGCAAGCTTTCTTTGTTATTCTATTTTCTAAATCCATGTAAATGCATTTCATTCTGCCATTGAATTATAAAATAAAATACATTTCAAGAAGGCACAAGCCTCAAAACTTGTAATGTGTGTGTGTGTGTGTGTGTGTATATATATATATATATATATATATATATATATATATATGCTGTACATGACATGGCATGCAGCCTTAAAGTGGGAGAATATACATGAAAGTACTACCCCATAAACAAAGAGTTTTCTAAGTGGGTATTTTTATACCTGCTGAATGAGTTAATACAAAAGCACAATGTCAATTTTTAGTTTTTTTTATTAATATTATTATTATTATTACCTTCCCAGTTTATGGCTGCATCTGAAAACCTAGCAAATGTCCATGTTACGATGTAAAATATAACTTTATTTTGAAGGCAACATTTTTGGTTTCGCATATAAAATAGTAGAAATACTCTATGACGATGTTACAAAGTATAAAAGCATTTAGAGAAGTTTCAGGAAGACAAATATATTATATATATTTTGCAATGAAGATGTGCCTGATAATTTTACTGTACAGTATATTTATTGTATATAATACTGTATGTAGAAATAGATTGTGAAGTAACTGTAAATGGACACTAAATAAAAAAAAATGAATTGTCTTATATTAACCAAATCTATCAATAACATTTACACATCTGTAACTAAAGCTGGCCATACACACATAGATTTCTCAAATTCACCCCATGGACTCCCTGTTATTGTGTTCAGACCCCTGTGGCTGTCTGAGTACCTGAACAGTGCATTGGATTGGTAGTTTTCCACCTGGATCCTTACATTTTTCAATCAAAGTTTGTTGAGCTGGGTGGTGCTGAGTGGCCCCCAAATTTTTTCCGTGTCTTGCTGAATCAGACAAAATTTAAGCCATGAATCGCCAGATTACGTTTTCCATGTTTTAATACATTTTGAGATAATACACATTGTTAAACCATTTATGAAGTATGGGGTATACTACTGTTGTAAGTTTCTAGACTGCTCACACAAAGAACAAACTGTATGCATTATACTTCAGCTGGATTAGGTCACCTTTGGTTAAAGAGAATCTGTTATGCCTAGTACACACGATCGGTTTTCCCAGTGGTCAAAAGGCCGCCGGGAAAATCGAGGGGAAAACCCGGAACCGGCTCGGTCCCTTTTCCCTTGTACACACAGCTGGTTTTCCCGACAGGAAAACTGCCAGGAGAACTTTGGTCGAGAAAACTGTCCATGTGTATGCTCCCTCGCAGAATTTCCCATAGGAAAACTGCAGGGAAAAAAACGCTGCGATTCACAGTGAGAAAAGATGGCATGTTCTCATTTTTTAAACCGCAGTTTTCCTGTCTGGAAAACTGCTAAGGAGCATACACATGTCCAGTTTTCCCGGCCAAAGGAAAACATGGAACACTTGTTTATCACATATGTGTCCCTATTTTAATTTGTGTTAACAGCTTAAAGCGGAGTTCCACCCAAAAGTGGAACTTCCGCTTTAAGCACTCCTCACCCCCTTACATGCCACATCTGGCATGTAATTTTTTTTGGGGGGGAGTTGGTAACATCTTTTCAGTGGGACTTCCTGTCCCACTTCCTCCTTCCTATTTTCGGCTGACTAGGTGACTCCTCCTCTTGCCCTAGGTGGCCCTTCCCTGCCAGCGATCTCCTGGGACACAATTCAGGTCCCAGAGGATCGGTTGGCCCATAGGAGAGCGTGACTTGAGCATGCGCAGTGTGCACCCAGTCGGGAACCTGTAAGCTGTCACGTCCGAGTGCCAACAGTTATGATGACTATGCAGAGGAGAGGAGGGGAGAGGAGCGAGCTTCCAGGTGGCCACATCGCTGGACCGTGGGGCAGGTAAGCGTCGGTTTATTACAAGTCAGCAGCTATGCTTTTTGTAGCTGCTGACTTTTGATAAACGAAAACACGAGTGAAACTTCGCTTTAAAAGAGAAGTATGACTAACCTTTTTTAGTTATACTTCTCGTTTGAATCACATGTTCTCTTGTGACCCAGGCCAGCTGATAGGGGGCTATCAACTATTGGTACAGAGCAGGAAAAGTTTGGGAAGGACCCCAACCATATTGTTGGGATCTACCAATCTACCTGACTGACAGCTGGCTCTGATTTTTAGCACACAGCTGAGAGCTAGAACCAGTCATGCCCACCCCTCCCCCAGCGTTTCCACTCCAGGGAGTGCAGAAAGAACAGAGTGGGATGTGCAACTGACAGTCACCGCTCTCCACTGTGAGCAGACCAAGAGATAAGCGTTTAACAGTCATGTGATCTGTCAGCTCTCAGTTTTAGTGCCGGCATGGCACAGCTTCACATGAATTTTGCAGAATGGAGGTGAATATGTATATATTTTTTTTGTATACACCGTAATTCTCCTTTAATATTACAGATGTACAGAATTTTACATTTCTAGAAATGGCTACTAATATTTTAATTTACATGGACTGCCAGGATAGCCATACTACTCTTAGGCCTCGAACTGCGGTTTCTTGTTATTTGACACAAGTCTTTCACAAGAAAGAATGTTGAAATTGCATACAATTGTAACTACATTTGAAATACAAACATTTACATGAATAAAAATGTTCATTTGTAAAGCATCTAAGAGTATTCATATGAGTCTGGATCTTCAAATCTAAGAATTTGTATGTGCTTCATTTTACACTATGTAAGGATACAAAAAATGGGGGAAAATAAAATCTTAATTGTAATATATACATACAGTGTGCCTTCTTTACTTCAAGATAAAGAATAAAATATAACCACGTTACGCAATTGTCCCTCTACTTTGTACCACATTGCACAGACATGCTTACAGCAGAAATACAGTCTAAACATATGCTGGTTAGATGCTTAAATTTTGGTGACCTTGGGCCAGATTCAGTAAGAACTTACGTCGGTGTATCTGTTGATACGCCGCGTAAGTTCTCGGATGCGCCGGCGTTTCTTTTTTCTGTATTCAGAATGCAGGATACGCCGGAATTTTGCTAAAATACGAGCGGCGTAAGTCTCTTACCCCATCGTATCTTAGTTGCATATTTACGCTGGCCGCTAGGTGGTGCTTCCGTCGATTTACACATTGAATATGCAAATTAGGTAGATACGCCGATTCACAAACGAAGTTGCGCCTGGTGTATCTATTTGCGTTGTTTACGTAAGGCGTCGGACCGGCGTAAGGTTACCCCTGCTATATGAGGGGCAGGCAATGTTTAGTATGGACGTCGGAACAGCCGTCGAATTTCACATTGTTTACGTCGTTTGCGTAAGCCGATTCAGAATCGGGCTGGGTGTAGGTTACGTTCACGTCGAAAACATTGACTATTTGCAATGTGATTTTGAGCATGCACACTGGGATATGTCCACGGGCGGCGCATGTGCCGTTCGTTCACCACATAGTTTACATGGGGTCACGGTTAATTTTAATACAACACGCCCCCTACCTGCCTACTTTGAATTACGTGCACTTTCACCGGCACATTTACGCTACGTCGCCGTAACTTAGGACACAAGTGCCTTGTGAATACAGCACTTTCCTCTCTAAGTTGCGGCGGTGTATCGTAAAGAAGATACGCTACGCCCGCACAAAGTTACGCCAGGCTTTCTGAATCTGGCCCCTTGTGTTTTTCCTTCAAATCTGTACAGTTATCCAGGATCATACAACTTCTACATTTTACCCTTGTGCATGAGTTTCCTGTAATTAGGACCCGTGATGGATCTTGGATTCCCCCGGCTGGGCACCACCGCCAGACCTGTGTCTCCTCTTCTCCAAATGCACCCGCAGACGGCAGACTCGCCATAACCAGCCCTTAACCCCCCAATCACGAGGCAAACCACACAGGTGTTAAGGGTTAAACATGCAGAGCATAAACTGTTTATTAAGTACAAAACATACACCTTTAAACACAGTTAGGAACACTCCCCTTAGCCCTGTTAAAGAGGGGGTAGGGAACAAGGAAGAACCAATGGGAACTCAACACTTGTATATTGAAACAGAAACTACAGTTGAAACAAATGTAGGGATTGTGATAAGCAGGCAGCCCTTCCTTACACATCCTCTCCTGGGATGTGTCTCCACATCATTTGTCTACGTGCCATGACCCAACACAAGTAAACACAGCAACAACATAGGGGGAATGGGGGAGAAGGGATGTAGCATTACATTATCTCAATGCCATTTTGTCTCTCAGTCTCTTCTGAGCCAAAGTCTGTGGGTAGGAGGCCAGCCCACAGCCCCCTTCCAAAACACAAAATGACAGTGGGTTCTGTCACAGGACCCATCACTGCTGTTCTTTCTCCCTTGTGCAGGGTGACTGGTCTTGTCTCCGCCCCCTGTAAATTTCAGCCAGCAGCCTGTAGTGGGCGCAGCTTCTGGATCCAAAGCGAGAAATATGTCACCTGCATACCAAGGATCTCCAGAATAGGCCCTAAGCTTTATTCAACGGTCACATCTTAGTTATAAAAGCAAAGTTTCAGAGCCTTTCAGGACCATTTCAACAGGCATGTGGTCACATGCCTGACAAAGGGGTCATGCAAAGGATTCAGAACATTGCTGGCCATACACTGTTTTTTCTCATTCAGACTGCAGGCAAACTTTGCCACCACTGTTAGAATGCACAGTTTAATTGAGACACATTTTCCAACATATCCCCTTGACAGATTTCTATCTAATGAACAACCTCTGTTGAGCGGGAACGGCTTAAAGTTTCAATCAGTGTATGGCCATCTTTATGTTACTTGTCTGAGAATATAGTTACATAATTGGGTTGCAAAACAAGTCCATCTAGTTCAACCAAAAGGAGAGAGAAAAAAAAATCCTACAATCCCATAATACCCAATCCTATACCCACAGATGATCCAGAAGAAGGCAAAAATAAAACGGCAAACCGTAATCCAATTTGCTACAGCAGGGGAAAAATGTACTTCCTGATGCCCCCGAGAGTCCATCGGATATTTCCAGGATCAGTACCCAGTCATATTATGTACATTTAGGAAAAAATCCAGGCCTTTCTTAAAAAAAATCTACTGAGCTGGCCAGAACCAGCTCTTGAGGGAGTCTATTCCATGTTTTCACAGCTCTTACTCTGAAGAAACCTTTCCGTATTTGTAGATAAAATCTTGTTTCCTCTAGAAATAAAGAGTGCCACCTGGTCCTCTGTGATGACCTTAAAGTGAATAACTCCACACCAATTTCACTATATGGACCACTTATGTATTTATACGTGTTCATATTCCATCACATCCCCTCTTAATCTTCTCTTCAGAGAGAGAGAGAGAGAGTAAATGCAATTCCTCTAGTCTTTCCTCATAGCTGAGCTCCTCCATGCCTCTTATCAGTTTTGTTGTCCTTCTCTGCACTTTCTCCAGTTCCCCAGAGCTTGGTGAATGAGGTAAAGCTCTGCTAACTTATCATCATCTAATCGTGCAGGAAAAAATAAAAGCTTTTTTTTCCCGATTTAACCACTTCCATACACCTTCCCGCCCATTTTTAGATTTCAGTGCTGTTGCATTTTGAATGACAATTGCACGGTCATGCTACACTGTACCCAAACTAAATTTTTATCATTTTGTACCCACAAATAGAGCTTTCTTTTGGTGGTATTTGATCACCTCTGGGATTTTTTTTTTTTCTGCAAAAAAAAAAAAAAATGACCTAAAATTTAGAAAAGAAAAAGTATTTTTTGTTTCTGTTATAAAACATTGTAAATAAGTATGTTTTCTCCTTCACTGATGGGCACTGATGGTACTGCACTGATGGCCACTGATAAGGCGGCACTGATGGGCACTGATGAGGTGGCACTGATGTGGTGGCATTGATGGGCACTAATATGCAGCACTGATGGGCGACATGGATGGGCACTGATGGGCGGCATGGATGGGCATGGGATAGGCGGCACGGATGGGCATAGATAGGTGGCACTAACGTATGTGTTGTACTAATGGATGCCAATTAGTACCAAACAATGCCTGCCAATCAGTGATGCTCATTGTGGGCACTGATTGGCATCCATTGCAGGCACTGATTGGCATCCATTATTTGTGCCATTGTCATCCCTGGTGGTCTAGTGGCATCCCTGGTGGTCCAGTGGGCATCCCTGGTGGTCCAGTGGGCATCCTGGGGGGGGGGGCTGTGCTGATAATTGATCAGCACAAACCCCCCCTGTCAGAGGAGCAGCCGATCGGCTCTCATATACTCGCGTCTGACAGACGCGAGTGAGCTGTTTACCGGCTTTTCCTGTTTACATCGTGATTAGCTGTGATTGGACACGGCTGATCATGTAGTAAAGAGTCTCCATGAGAGACTCTTTACCTAGATCGGTGTTGCGGGGTGTCAGACTGACACCCTGCAACAACGATCGCCGCGATGCGTGCCCCCGGGGGCGCGCAGCTGCTCAATATCCTGAGGACGTCATATGACGTCCACTCAGGATATTGAAACCACTTTGCCGACATCAATCTGTCATTGGCGGGCGGCAAGTGGTTAAACATGATTATGTATTATTTGCAACGTGAAATTTCACCACGCTCACTAAGTTCTGAAGAAGATTCCCTTGCAAAATGCAATTTCCCTTGCAAAGTGAACCTATTTGTCTGTGTGTGCACCTTTAGACTCTGTCTTCAGATTTAGTAATACCATGTAGTGCAAGGGCCTGCCTGATTGCATATCAATTTAAACTGTGGATGTAAACCCGATTTATGAAATTTGAGCTGGGCACCTATATCTGCAGTATTTTGTTATCTCTTTTTAATGAGCCAAGTCTTATAGCTCTCTTCTGAACGGTTCCTCTGTTATCAGCCTGAGAACTCCTGACATATTTTTAGACAAAAGCAGGCAGAATCTTTTGTAGGAAGAGGTTGCTAAAATAGATTAGCAGAGAGCAGCTCCTATTACAAAACAGCTCTCAGAGTCTCTGCCTATGATGAGAGGAGGTGTGTGCCGTGTGTGCCGTTCCTCCAATCAGCAATGTTAGCAATGTATTCCCAGGCATCACACTCTGTGTTAACCAGGATGAGAAAATCTCCTAACACAATCTCAACTTTCTTAACAGTATATAAATGTGAAGACAGCAGATGTAGGGAGATTTGGTTAATATTATATGGTTTTGGTAAATCTGAAGACAAAAATCTGCAGAAAATCTAATAGTGTGTATAGACAGCATGTTCATTTTCTGCTCAGTGATTCTGGATATAAAGGAGTTTTTAAAGTGGTTGGAAACCCAAAAAAAAAATTAAAAAAAAAAAAAAAACCTGCAAGACAAAGGCATAACGAGCTAGTATGACTAGCATACTAGCTCATTATGAATTACTTACCTTAGATCGAAGCCCCCAAAGCCACGCTTGTCTCCCCTCCGGCTGCAGACATCTCTCTGGAAGGTTACTCCGGCATTCTCAGTGCACCTGCGCCGTTGTCTATGGCGCGCATGCACCATATACAACAGTGTATTCCTTTTGGCAAATATCTCCTAAACCGTGTAGGTTTAGGAGATATTGCAAACACCTACAGGTAAGCCTTAATCTAGGCTTACCTGTAGGTGTAACTCTACAACCACTTTAATTGATGTAGAGAAACTTATAAAAATGATCAGCTCAGTATAAATTGTCCCAGTGCTGTGCATTAGTGCGTTGGTGTCATTATTATATGTACATGGGGAAACCATATTACCTACATACACCTCTCTATCTCACAATGCATATCTATGAGTTTCATACCTATTAAAAAATAAATCCATTCTTATGTGTTATATTTTGCCTTGGTAATACTTAGGCAGGGAGGCTGAGTGATTAAGCTAAAATATAGCGACTAATATAAAAATCACTATAATACATAGCAAAGAAATAGAAGAGTAGGCATGTAAGGATGTGAAGGTCACAACTAAAATAACGTTAAACAGTAAAATATTAACCACGCTAACACTATATTTTTCCCTTTAGGATGATAATTTGCAAAGCAGTCTGTTTTGCTGCCAACGTATGTGACCAATGACCATAGCTATGTACCACTTTAAAGGGGTGTTCCAGCCAAAATTGTGTTTATTAAAAGTCAGCAGCTACAAAAAGTGTAGCTGCTGGCTTTTAATAAACGCTCACTTACCTGCTCCTGCGGTCCAGCGACGCGCCGACCGGGTCTCCGCTACTCTCTCCCCCTCCCCAGCCGGCGTCTCCATCTCGACTGTAGGCACCCAGCCATGACAGCCTTCGGCTTCACGGCCGGGCACCCACTGCGCATGCGCGAGCCTGCACTGCGCAAGCGCGCGGCGCGGATCGCCGCTGATTGGAGAGGCGATCGCATGGGACCTGTCAGTGTCCCATGTGATCGCCTACAGGAAGGGGCTGGTGTAGACGATTAAGGCTTAATCGCCTAACCAGCCCCTCGGCGGAAGCAGGAAGTGGGACAGGAAGTCCCACTCCTACTGAAGCCCCCACTCCCCCCCCAAAAAAATGACATGCCAAATGTGGCATGTAAGGGGGTGAGGAGTGGAACAAGAGGAAGTTCCAAATTTGGGTGGAACTCCTCTTTAAGTGATGAGGGGGTGGAAAGTTAGTTGTAGTAGCTGGAGCCCCGCAGATGTAGGTGACTTTAATGCACAGCAAATGAGTCATGTTTAGGACTTTAAGCTGTTAGCATAGCCTTGCTGGAATATGCACCATCCTTCCTTGATCTCTCCTGCAGCTTTCAGTTGTACAGTGTATAGCCTATTAACAGAGAAGATTACTGAAAACTGGTATTCCCCATTGACACTAAACAATATAATTTTTCTCCAGAATATCTATACACATCCAATACTTAAAGTGGTGCAAGACAAAGGCATTATGAGCTAGTATGCATAGCATACTAGCCTTTTATGATATACTTACCTTAGATCAAAGTCCCCGCAGCAGTCCCGAAACACCACTTTGGCCGACATGTCTCCTGGAGTTACTTCCGGGTATCAAGGGCTCCGGCACTGTGATTGGCTGGAGCCTCGATGACGTCACTCCCACGCATGCATGTGGGAACCACCAGTAACGGCATGTGTCGTTGCTTTAGTGCGCATGTGACAATGATGTTGGCTGATACAGGTGATATCTCTTAAATATATGAAGAAGAGAGATGTTACCCCGCAGGGAGACAGAGAAAAAGTATCACTGGGGACAACCAAGAAGCTACCAAGGCAGTGATGGACAGTGATATAGATCAAAAAAAAATTTTTTTTAATCAAATGGTAATACAAATATACAAATGATCGGGATATAAAGAGTCAAAAAATGTACCCAATATAAGCTAAAAAAGCTCAAATAAGAACCTACTTGCAGCGGCCGGCCAGTACTGCACTAATGAACCTAGTTCATGTAACGTGCAACTAAACAACACATAAAAAACACGGACATGTAACAAACATGAAAAACATGTAACTGAGGCGATCGGGATGCCTAATGGGTCACTTCCGCTGAGAATCCCAAACGGTAATTACCGCGTGTGGTGCTAACAAAAGAATAATGTTATATATAGTGGGAAATTAACAGCAGGAGTACCCCTGCGGGAGAAGATAGAAGTTGCTAGAATGGTATGCAATGTGAAATGTGGATATATGCATGAGGTAAAGTAGACAAATGGAGTTCTTAGGCTTTTAAAGTAAATATACAGAGGTCTTTGTGGTTGTCGCTGGATCCACTATGGTGAAAGTCTTGTGTAGCCTAAACAACATGAAAAAAGGTAGCAAAGTTCCCTTAGGCCGCGTACACACGATCAAATCTGTCTGCTGGAAACGGTTTGCCAGACCGTCCCAGCAGACAGATTTGATCGTGTGTACGGGCGAGCCGACGGATTTGGCCAGCCGACAGATTTGAAAGCATGCTTTCAAATCTGTCGGCTGGGAACCCGTCCGCCCGATATGTCTGCTGGTTAGTACGCTAACCAGCAGACATGTCTTCTCGCACACGCGTCAAATGGTTTCGACGCATGCGCGGAAGTGTTTTACTTTCTGGTGCGGTGACGTGGCGGCGTCAACGTCACCGCCACGTCAGCGCGCCGTCTGCCGGCGGCGATTTTGGTTTGATCATGTGTACATGATCAAACCAATACGTCCCCAGCAGACAGATTTGTTCAAATCGGTCTGTCCGACCGATTTGAACAAATCTGTCTGCTCGTGTGTATGGGGCCTTATATTTTCCTGTGGTTCCAGTGTTTATAGCCATTGACTACTGCATATTAGACTCCACAAAATACCATAATTGGTATGTTAAGAGATTCACACTGCCATGTAGAATGAAACAACTCTTTAATGGCCCCTGGACTTCCTGGTGTGAACAAACACATGGGCTATTGACAAAATAAATTGAACGATCTTACCAAGCTCTTGATGGAGAGGTCTGGGGGTAAGCGGCTGGAATTAACTCCCGACACCTGAATTGCAAGTGTGCTGCTGACAGCGTCTGTTGTCTTTCAGATACGACTGTGTTGGGCAGCATATACGGAGGATGACCACGCCGTGTGTTCAATCGTAAGGTTCGCCTCTGTTTTGTTTAGCAAGTTACCAAGTTCAGCTGTATTGTGGGGATGTGAACCTCAAGTCTACTCATGCAATGATGCTTTGGAATTTTTCCTTTCCAAGCTTCTCTTCAAACTCCCGCTGCTGCGGGAAGTTGTTGAAGTGGCGTCCGGCGCTGTGTGACGTCAACGCGTTTCGCAACGTTGGTACGTAGCTTCGTCTAGACGATATCTCCTAAACTGTGCAGGTTTAGGAGATATCCACGGTAGATAGAGGTAAGCCTTATTTTATAGGCTTAACTGAAGTGAAAAATGGTTGTAAGGGATTTACAACCACTTTAAAGACCTGTAATCTATCTTTCATGAAGTCATTTCTAACTGTGTTTTTCTGCACCCTGGTAATGTCCGCTGTGAGCTTATGAACCTCTCATTTTACCCAACAGTTCCATTTGTTTGGAACAATCCGTTCATGGTAAATGTTGTCATATGCAATGCCCTATACACACTACAAATACTATAGTCCATAGTACAGTTAGGCCTCGTACACACGAGCAAATAGATCTGTTCAAATCGGTCGGACAGACCGATTTGAACAGATCTGTCTGCTGGGATGTATTGGTTTGATCGTGTACACACGATCAAACCAAAATCCCCGCCGGCAGACAGCGCGCTGACGTGTCGGTGACGTGGCGGTGACGTTGACGCCGCCACGTCACTGCTCCAGGAAGTAAAACACTTCCGCGCATGCGTCGAATTCATTAGATGCATGTGCGAGCAGATATGTCTGCTGGTTAGCGTACTAACCAGCAGACATATCGGTCCGACGGGTTCCCAGCCGACAGATTTCAAAGCATGCTTTGAAATCTGTCGGCTGGCCAAATCCGTCTGTTTGCCCGTACACACGATCGAATCTGTCTGCTGAAACGGTCTGGCAGACCATTTCCAGCAGACAGATTTGATCGTGTGTACGAGACATATAGTGGTGGGACCATGGAGAACAAATTTAGCCATTCTCTAAGAGGAAGTCAAATCACAGCAGCAAAAAATAAAGGATTTTGGAGATTTGGAAGAGGCTGAGGGCAATAGAAGGATGAATGAGTTTTTTGAGGCCTTATGTGTCAATTTTACTAGGAACTAAGATTTTGACCTTTCCTGGTAAAATTACTGGCCATATGATATGTTTTCTATTAAAGTGGTTGTATAGGCTCAAGGTGTTTTACCTTCATGCATTCAATGTGTAAAGGTAAAAAACATGGGTGCAGAAGCCCCCCCTAATAATTACATAAGCCCCCTCTCAACCCAGCGATGTTTAAGAGAGCCTTGCCTCTCTGGGGACTCGCCCTCCTGATTGGCTATTGGCAGCAGCAATTGACTCGTGCTGCTGTCAATCACAGACAGTGAGCCAATCAGGAGACGGAGGGGGCGGTGCCGAACCACAGTTCCATGTGGGAATAGACACATAGGGCAGTGCTTGGTTCGGGTGCCCCCATAGCAAGCTGGGAGGAGCCAGGAGCACCAGCATGGAACCCGAGAAGAGGAGGATCCAGGCTATTCTCTGCAAAACTACTGCACAGCGCAGGTAAGTATAACGTTATTTTAAAGAAAAAAATGTATGCTTTACAAACACTTTTATAACATTGTCATAAATTTAATGTCGGATCCATCCAGATGCCTGAACTGACAGCTGGCTCAGCCTCTCAGCTGCTGAGAGGCTGAACCGGCCCCTCCCATCCCCTCCTTAGCCCAGCACTACAGTGAACTCTGAAGGGTCAGAGCAAAGGGGCAGTTACTAAGTTAAGACCAAGAACTGAGCAATCAGCGGTCTTTGATTGCTCAGTTTTTGGTGTAGAGGCAGCAGGAGACAGATGCAGCATTGGATCGCTGGTGCATCCATCCAGGTGAGTGTAAAGTTTTTTTTTTTATTATTTGAGAGAGCAGGGGCATAAGTTCTCTGATTCGCTTTCTGGTTAGATATCCTGAGCCCCTAGGGCCTACAGTAACTTTTAAAAACAGCTGTCCCCATTTTTTTCAGCTTATCTCCAAGCTTCTATAATGAAGGGGGAAACATCACCACCATATCGACAAGATCCAAACGAATATTGAGCAGCCCAAATATTTCCAAAATATGCTGTAACATAGCACAGGATTGTGTTTTGCTAAATGAAGGATACCTCAAATTCCTTTAGATCTCATCAGAAGGAGGATGACACATTCATCCCCAAGGTGCTACCTGTGAAGTTGTTATTCCTTTTGGGATAAAAGTTTTACATTGTAAGCACCCTTGTCAGTGGTACATGGTTTGTCACTTTCCTGTAACTGCTACATCTGCAAGAGAGTTTGCTCTTTTGAAAAACAACAGACTTCCCAGATGAGGTGAAAATAACGGAAAGAAAGACTAAAAAAGGAAACAAGTGCAGCCACTACATTTAATAATTGTTAAGCTGCAATATAATGTTTGCTTTTGGGTTTATTACTGCTCTAAATAAGTCTCTGTTTTGAAAATCTACACCTGTGCTGGAGATAGTGCCTTGACTTTTCTTTAGCTCCGTTTCTTCAGCTCTAAGAAACTACAGCTTCTACTGATTCATTCAACCGACTTTATTCTGCCCACAACCTTTACTACTGAAATACAGGTACACTGAGTCAACATATATAGAATCTGTCGGGATAAAAGTATGGAAGCTCAATTGCCAGCTAGTTTTTAAAGATTCAAGCTCCGGGGGCCATCTTTTTCATGCTTATATCCAGTAGTGTATTTAGGTTTTGTGCTGCCCTAGACCTGACTAAACTCGTGCACCCCCTAATTTAAATATGACCCACCCCTTCCTGTAAAGGCCACATTCTTTCTGTTTAAGACCCACCCTGAAATTTTCGAGCGGGGACACTAGTTCTTAGGGTGTGGGGGGGGGCAATGGATTCCCTTAATTTGCATAGATTTCCTCTCACTTCCTGTTTGGCTATGGGGCAGGAAGTGAAGGGAAATCTCTGCAATGGGTCAGAGATAGTAAAAAATAAACTGACATGGGCTATAACCCTCCCTTACTCTATCCAAATGAAAAGAAAAAGTGTTGCCTATAGTTCTTCTTTAAGCACACATTTCTGATAATTTTATAGAGAGGACTAAGAAGATATAACCATGCCAATGGTGCAGCAGAAAACATATAGCACAGTGAGGAAGATTTGTGGTTCAGGATGATAGGACAGTCACAATTTAGAAGCAGCTTGCGTTACACTAACAGTGTAGCACAAGCTGGCGGGGACTCTTTCTGTGCTGCCCCCCTGCAAAGTGCTGCCCTAGGCCTGGGCCATGTTGGCCTAGGCCAGGATACAGCGTTGCCTACATCACAACTTAGTGAGTCTCAATTTTCATATTGGAAGTTGGACTTCACTGGTTGCTGGGTTTGTAACTGGCGTTGCAGTGTCTGCCAATATTCCATTACAAATAATTTTCAATAAAAATCTGAAAATTGGCCCTTAGAAGCACCACAAATATATGCTGTATAACATTATGACAAAGACGGTATTGAACTGGGTGTGTGTAAAAGTTTTAATTACAAATAACTTATGGTAAATCAAATACAATCATCTATTTGTTGAAAAAAAAAACTCTTTCAAAAGCAAGGCATGTAAGAGGTACACTGAATCGATAACTATATTCATTAATAAAGCACATCAAATAATTCTCTTTCACAATACAATATACAACAAAATATTTTATTAATAAAAGCTTTTTATTAATATTATATAAATAATGGATCCTCAAGAATTCCCCAAATTGTACAAGTAATTAACATGTTACAAAACGTGCTTATCTTTGTTGTGGAAACTGTACATAAAGCAATTATAAGGTACCATCACTTATGTGTTATATAGGCAAGGCTGCAAGACTGGCCAGTAATTAAGGATAGGTAGGATTCATGTACATCATATAATAGAAGATACATACATTTTAATGTAGGAATTTTGCTGTGATAAAATTAAGTCACTATTTTGTTAAAATGTTCTTGCTAAATAAGGTTACATGTAATAACCCACATTTTATTTGTACAGATGGCTACTGAAATGAAGGCACTTTTAAATCCATGTACCTAAAATTAATAGAGCAGCTAAAAAAACACCTTTTAGAAAGCAATAGCAAAGAGTGGTAATTAATGACTTACTACTTTTCTCAATGTCCTGAGGGCTGCTTAATTCAGCGCTGACCGCAGCTTTGAAATTTAAGGCGAAACCACATTATAAAAATGTATTTTTAGAAAAACTGTACATCAGGTAAATGTTATATGCAGCACCATGACTTCACTCAAAGTTCAGCAAGTGTCAGTTGCATGTGTGGCCGACTTCAGCTTGAAATTTCATCTCATCTTTTCGAAGTGGGAAGCCATCAATGAGTGTGAAGAGATCGGAATTGTTGATAGGCATGATGTAGCGTTCTTTGTCTACTCCATGTTTATCCAAAACCACCATCTGATATCGGTTTTCAGGGATCCGTAGGAGCAATCTACAAAAAAAAAGAGATTAATAAGAGGAAAAAATTGCGCTTAAAGGATCTACAAAAAAGAGCAGCTGACAATACCAATTAGACCCAAGTTATATATACAGATTCATAAAAAAAAAAAACTGCAACACTAATGTGTATACATATTATAATAAATAAATCACAACACCCAATGACGTCAGTTTCGGTGAAACGTGTAGGAAAGACCTATTGCTTGTGACATCATCACACTCATTTTGACCAGGAAATGTTTGG
Source organism: Rana kukunoris (assembly GCA_029574335.1). Classification (NCBI taxonomy): domain Eukaryota; kingdom Metazoa; phylum Chordata; class Amphibia; order Anura; family Ranidae; genus Rana; species Rana kukunoris. The sequence continues at coordinate 449,382,136 of CM056050.1, forward strand.
ATTGTATCCCAGTTTTTTTTTTGTGAAGGATTAGTATTTTAATAAATATTGTTTTTAAGGGTTTTACACTATATGGTTGTCCTAGGTTATTTTTTTTCTATGTACCTATGGGATGTCTTCTTTTGTTGGATGAGACACTCATATGAGTAACCATGTGGCTCTGCAGTTTGTGGACGGTCTTTGTGAGAAAAAAAGGACACAAATTCTGTTTGGGTTTAGCGCAATTACCAGTCAATTACCAGCGCAGTAACCAATTGAAAAAATGCAAATCCTTCCGTGGCTGAAGTTGTTAATACAAACTTGGTTTAATTGAAGTGTGTACAGCTCAGTCTTTAAAAATAAACTGCAACAATATACAAATAGTATTTCTCTTAAATAGTATACGATTTATTGATATTATCTTAACCAAATGTTTTAGGCCGTGTACACACGATCGAACATGTGCGCTGAAACTGGTCCGCGGACCAGTTTCAGCGCACATGTTCGATTGTGTGTACGGCCTATCTGACCGTTTTCCAGCGGACAAAAGTTTCTAAACATGCTTAGAAACCTGTCCGCTGGAAACCTGTACGTCGGACATGTTCGATGGTTAGTACACGAAATTAGCGGACAAAAATCCTGCGCATGCTCAGAATCAAGTCGACGCATGCTTGGAAGCATTGAACTTTGTTTTTTCATCACGTCATTGTGTTCTACGTCACTGCGTTCTGGTCCAAGAGGATTTTTGTCCGATGGTGTGTACGCACATCAGACCAACAGACCACTTTAGCCTGGTCGTGTATACGCGGCCTTATTTGTAAGGTACTGCAAAGTATTCCTATCACCTTGACGTTCTGCTCTTTTGTATCCAACTAAAATTATCCACAATTTTATGTGATCAAATGCATCTATATTTTTGTAACTGAGCAATATTTATTTGGCTCAATTCAAATCTTAATTAACACTCCATAAATAATTTTTTTTTTTTCATGAGAGATTATGTATCAAAACTCATTTTAATTCAACCAGCATCTGTCTGAATTATTTAGCTATATATATATATATATATATATATATATATATTGCAAATTAGAAAACTAATCCGTCCTTCCATAACAGTAGACATGTACTTGTTAAGTCAGGCATGAAAAACAACTCTGTACAAGAAGAGAAACAAAATAAATGCAAAATGATTAATTTCAACTAGCAAAAACGAGTCAAGAAGTACACAAAATAAAGAAGATCGGGGGCTAGAGATCCATTGAGATCTAATGGTAACTTTTAGAAATTTTATTGCACTATAAATTATTTAAAAAAATGGGAATGGGTTGGTTAACATGAACAATTTTAGTTTCCAACATCATTTTTTTGTGTGTCTTCGAGCTGGAGTGATATCAAAGGCCTTCCACCTCTCCCTCTCTTAAAGCGGTTGTATACCCGCAGATTTTTGCCTATAAGGCAATAGGGCATAATGAGCTAGTATGCACAGCATTTTTGTGTTTGATGTCTTTTTGTGTGTTCAGGTTGGAGCTGTCCCAGGCAGAGTAATATCAAAATGCCTTCTACCTCTCCCTCTCTTAAGAGTGGATCTGTCTTTACCTTTTGGTAAATTGGTGAGAAGAAGAGGAAGCAACAGAGTCTGTGCTAGTGCCTACTCCTGAGTCGTCCATCTCAGTCCTGACTACCCATGTTCAGCAAATACCCCTAGTTGGTTTGTCTACTGACTACTGTAGACTTAATTTAATTTATCTTTATCTACTAAATCCTACTCACACTGATGCTTCATGTGTATTAGCTCAGGCGTTATCTATTGTTGCTGCTGGAGGAATATATTGCTGCTCTTAGGGGAATCTATTGTTGCTGCTGACTTAAGGATCTATTGTTGTGGCTGGGGGGATATATTGCTGCTCTTAGGGGAATCTAGTGTTGCTGCTGACTTAAGGATCTATTGTTGTGGCTGGGGGGATATATTGCTGCTAATCGATGATTTACTGTTGCTGCTGGGGTTTCTTTTGTTGTTTCTGTGAGCTCTATTGTTGCTGTTGCTAGCAGGGGTTGATTGTTGCTGTTGGGTGATTTATTATTGATTTATTATTAATGTTGGTGGATCTTTTGTTGCTGCTGGGGTATATATTCTCTAAAGATGAGGTGCTGGGAAGAGAGTAGGGGCAGAGATAAGGCACAGTGATCATAAGTGAGTAAGCGAAGAGGCAAGGGGGAGCACCTGCACCTTTGAGAAAGAAGCCCTGGTTAATTTTAGGCTTTAAGAGGTTAAGTTAAGAGTTTAGGAGAGTCAAGTGTTAAGCCAAGTAGGTTTTTGGCTTACATAGATCTAAACAATAAGCTCACTTAACTGCCCTCCCCAGAGACTCATAGTTAACTTGCCTTCACTCCCTCTCTGCTTCATTTGGCCTATCTGGGGCAAAAAATGCGTAGTACTTCTAGGTATGGGGGAATATTTGACTCACTCCTTTTGTGACAATGCTTTACATATATAAATAAGATAGAGCCTAGAACTTTATGTAAGTTCCAAGTGATGCCTTGAACAGTGAGAGAATAGCAAGAAGGTTCATGTTTGCAACTCTGGAGAGCAGCAGTTAAAGCGGAGGTTCACCCTAAATCTCAACTCAAGCTTATCCAGAACAGCTCATTAACTACATAGACATGTTGCTATCCATTTTTTGTTCTAGCATTTAAATACCTTTTATCTGCAGTTGATTGCAGACACTTCCGGGTATCCCTCCCATGGGAGTGGGCGTGTCTTACAATTCTCTGCGACCCAGTGTTTGCTGGGACTAGTTTGCAATGTCTCCTGGGAGCACAGTGTCGTGCTTCCCAGGAGACGATTCACACCGCCCAACGGCGAAATCTCACGAGATTTTACTCACTTCCAGGAAGTATTTGCTTGTGGGCTTTACACTGCCCACAAGCAAAATGGAAAATGCCTGCAGGAATTTTTAGAAATTATTCGTAGCTGCCGATTCAGACTGCGGAGGAGTAGGAAGCTTAAAGACGTGAGTACAAGCTTGCCTACATTAAAACAGTTAAATTAGCATGAAAAAAAAAAAACGCCGGACCGCGGAACCCCCGCTTTAAGTAAACCTGTTGCATTGCCCATGCAAGTTCAGGATTTTGCCACATTTAGTTTTGTAACATCAAGCATAATCATACCTCTTATGGTGGGAAGGGACTGAAAGAATCAGAAAGCCCTCCAAAAAACAAACAAAACAACCCTCCAACAGATTCAGTGCATAGCACAGCATTCTTAGAACAGAAGGTATTCACATGACTCTTTCCACCACATATCACAAATGTAAGAAGAATATTCGTTATTTTATGGTGGTGGGCAAAGATATACAAATAATTGCATCATGCAAAAGTATAAAACTGCTTACAAAAAGCTATCTGCAAATTAGATAAATGGGTAAATGTATAAATGTTAATTATACTTAAAGGAGTTGTAAAGGAATTGTTTTTGCCTAAAAGTAATATCTGCAAGGTAGACAGACAGAATAGTGTAATGATTTTGTTAAAAAAAAAAAAAAAGTAAATACCTATTAAATTCCTTCATCTATATCACCTCCGGCGTTCTAGTTGCTGTTCTCTCATTCACTTCCTGGTTTGCAACTCTCATTCATGTAAGAACTACATTTCGCAGTATGAATTGCGGCACACCCAGTAATTCACACCTCCTTGAAGTCTCTAACACGTAGAGAGCGTCCTGCCACACAGATGTAGTTCCCAGGAGGCGACGAGCACGTTACTGACCACCGCAGTAAAGCCTCCCTTTACGTGGTCAGTAAAATCAGACAAGCAGGAAGTGAACAGAAGAGAGAAGAAATAGAGCAACTTCTGAGCAAAAACTAACAATGAGAAAGTGAAAAGAGGAATGTCTGCAGGTAAAAGATGCTTATTATGAAAAAAAAGGTTCCTTTACAACCCCTAGCTGCACCTAAAACTTGCCTTTTATCTTAAATTATTCCAGAATATAGCAGCACACCTCCTGGTATGTAAGAGTGCTTAGACACGTCTGTGCCTACAGCTTCATAGCTGTATATCTACAGTATGAGATCTAAGACACTGCTGCATCTGACTGCTAGCCTCAGGACATTTGGATTAGGATTTGATTTGGCAGAACAGGACATAGTAGGTCACTAATGGAGAAAGATCAGTTGCAGGGAGTCCAAAGGCAATACTGATGACTAGTCCTTTTACCTATGCTGGACTTTTTTGAGGCACAGTTCCTATAGTTCAGTTCCTCTTTAGGAAAGCGTCCAGAGCAGCATTATAATCATGAAAACTGCTAATATTTTCCAAGATATTCAGCAAAATACACATTTTAAACTTTTACAAATACGCTCCAAGTCCCTGATCTTAAAGGGAGTTTTTGAGTATGTAGCCTCCTAATATTTACAAGGGGTCTTTGAAAAGTTTCCACACTTTTTTATATTTAACAGAGTTAAAATTAGTGCAGAAACTTTTTGCAGAATGTTTTCCTATAATGTCACTGGACAGTGCCTTGGCTGACACTTTAATTACCGACCTGTAAAGAAACCCTTAATGCGTAGAAGCATTTTGTAAAATCAAAATACCTGAGTTGTAGTCCTAGTGCTGGGGGAAGTAGCATTCGTCCTATTCTTCCAATGTATGTTGGATATACACCAAATAATTCAATGACTGTCACATGCCGCAAGTCCAAGCCACACTGGGCTTGCTAAAAGCAAAGTAAAAACACATTACATAAACATATGGTCAAGTGTAATGGACTTGTAGTCTCTACTCCAATGATTAATTTTCTTTGCTTAAGAATATTATATATTGTGAGGAATACATTCCACGCACAATGTCCAGACACATGAGATGTAATTCTGAGCAGGACATCACCATATACATAACACGTATGATACACTCAAAGAAAAGCATTGGACATATTATTGTTAGGGATAGAGGATAGAGTTGAGTGGACAACTGGATGTTCGGGTTTGATGGGTTCGGCCGAACTTCGAAAAAAAGTCCAGGTTCGGGACCCAAACTTGACCCGAACTTGACCCTGAACCCGAACCCCATTGAAGTCAATGGGGACCAGAACTTTTGAGTACTCAAATGTCTCTAAAAAAGTAATGGAAAGGGCTAGAGGGCTGCAAATGACAGCAAAATGTTGGTAAGAGCATGGCAAGTACTTTGCAGACAAATGTGGATAGGGAAATAACTTAAAATAACATAAAATACATTAAAATTAATAATAATCTTGACCTAGGAGGATGAGGTCCATATGGAGTAGGAGGTTGAGGTAGCCGTGGATGTGGCGGTGTAGGTGGAAGATATGGAGGAAACACTGCAAAATATATTTGTTTGCCCTAAATGGGTGTTTTTTGAATAGCACAATAGAAGAACAGTATCTAAAGTGTGTATCTCACACGTACAGATATTGAGCAAACACTGCAAAATATTTTTTGTTTGCCCTAAATGTTTTATTTTTGAATAGCACAATAGAAGAACAGTATCTAAAGGGTGTATCTCACACGTACAGATATGGTGGAAACACTGCAAAAAATGTTTTTGCCCTAAATGGATGTTTTTTGAATAGCACAATAGAAGAAAAGTATCTAAAGGGTGTATCTCACAGTAACATATGCAGTGCTGGTGTAATTTGATTTCTGAAGTAGGACTGACTCCTATCTATTTCTCTCTCTAAAACCAACATCGGGAACCTTTCCCTAAAGTATCTAAAGCAGAGTGACTTGCTCTGCTATGTAGATCGCTGAGAAATTTGATTTCTGAAGCAGGACTGACTGACTCCTATCTAATTCTCTCCCTAAAAACAACAGCAGCAACCTTTCCCTACCCTATCTAAAGCAGAGTGACGTGCTGTACTATGTGCCTCTAGCTTATATAGAGGCTGGGTCACATGCTGCACTGGCCAATCACAGCCATGCCATTAGTAGGCATGGCTGTGATGGCTTCTAGGTCACACAAGTTAAACAAATGTTGATTGGCTGCCCTGCAGCGCGCCATTACATTGCCGAAAACTGAACTCGAACCCGAACTTACAGTAAATTGTTCGGGTTCGGGTCCAGGTACCAAAAATCCAAAAGTCTGGTATGAACCCGATCTTTACAGTTCGGGTTCGCTCAACCCTAATAGAGGACACTATTGGAAGAATGATATAGATAAGCAGATTAGTTTTGTTTAGAATTTTAACCTGTATGCTCATGCTGAAACCAACTGGAAGTACCCACATATAGCATGCAAAATACCCCCTAGGGTACTGTTTTAACGCAAGCCAAGAACCTATGGTATACCACACCTCTATACTGAATTGTTTGTTATAGTTTAGGTCAAAGATATTGAAAGATGTTTCAACCCTCTAGCTCCAATCTGGCATATGAAAATTATTTTATTTATATGTTCATACCTGAAGTGTTCCAACTTGTAACCTGTAGTAGAAATCTGCAGCTGTTGGTGTGGACAAAACCACTATTCTTCGTTTTTCATAAAACTGATCGAGAAATTCAACTGCATTTCTCAGTACGACATTGATTTTCATAACTGTGTTAGACATAGCAAAGAAAATAATTGTAGACATATTCCATTGAAAATGTATCGTAAAAAAAAACCTGTGGTAAATGGTATATATATAACTAGAACATTGACATATGAGTAATGTAAAGCTTTGTAGCTAGTCCCCAACTGAAGCATTGCAAAGAAGTATCAATCACCTAAGATGGATATTCATGACTTGTTGCTGCTGTTTTCCCAAGGCTCAGTCGGCGCTAGGGTTTTCTGTACACAATATAAATAGGCACATCTGGCCATGACCATTTAAAAAATTGTTTGCTTCCATGTGCTTGGAAACTTTTAGCCAATTATATGTCCAACATTCTCAAACCAGGCCTGTTAAGTTCACCAGTCGATGTTCAGATATAATAATCATTCTAGCTCCCAAAATACTTTTTATTTTTTAATGATACCCATACAGTATGTACACATGTTTGGGTAAAGTATGCATAATCAAAACTTTATTTTTAATTTATTTTTTTTTTTTTTACTGTAGGTTTTACAACTCTTTTGAAAGAGCACAATAATAATATGATGGACATACAAACAGAATATCCTAACATTATGTAGGTACAAAGAAATGTGTTGTTTCAGGCATAGTATTTTTTTAACGGGTATAGTAAGAAATAAGAAATAGAGGGTGGAGGATAGTGAGCGATTATGTTCTTGGTCTAGTTTGTCTTGGTGATAGAAGGTTTCACCCCGCAGATCAGTAAAGGGTAAGGCTTGTGCATTGGCTTAGCTGGTGCTGGGGATATATGGTTGGGGAATGTGGCAGGGAGGAAAGGAAATAAAAAAAAGAAGAGGGAAAATAAAAAGAAGGTAACAGGGTAGTGAATAATGATTCTTACTCAAGATAGTCTAAGGTTATTAGAGGTGTACACCAAGCTTCAGAGTTGGGCCCTTTACTTTTTAATATAGCTACATTGTTGGTAAGGTTAAAAAAAGACACCAGTCCATCCAGTTCAGCGAACTGTATGTGTGTGTGTGTGTGTTTGTGTATTTGTGTTTGTGTCTAAGTCTCCACCATTTCCCATATCCCTGTATATTGCCCATCTGTAAGATGCCCATCTAAAGGTGTTTGTTAAATTATCGACAGTCCCAGCTGACACCACCATTTGTGGAAGGGAGTTCCATATCCTTACCACTCTAACAGTAAAGGACCCCCTACACATTTTAAGGTTAAAGGGGTTGTAAAGGAAAAAATGTTTTCCCTAAATAGATTCCTTTACCTTAGTGCAGTCCTCCTTCACTTACCTCATCCTTCGCTATTGCTTTTAAATGTCCTTATTTCTTCTGAGAAATCCTCACTTCCTGTTCTTCTGTCTGTGACTACACGCCGTAATGCAAGGCTTTCTCCCTGGTGTGGAGAAAGCCTCTTGAGGGGGGAGGGGATGAGCAGGAGTGTCAGGATGCCCACTAACACACAGCTCCTTTCTCTATCTGCAAAGTAGAGAGCGTCCTGACTTGCCTGCTCGCCCCCTCCCCCCTCAAGAGGCTTTTTCCACACCAGGGAGAAAGCCTTGCATTACTGCGTGTAGTTACAGACAGAAGAACAGGAAGTGAGGATTTCTCAATAGAAATAAGGAGATTTAAAAGCAAAATGGAAGGATGAGGTAAGTGAAGGAGGACTGCACTAAGGTAAAGGAAGCTATTTAGGGAAAAAAATGTTTTCCTTTACAACCCCTTTAAACTACTTATCATCCAGATTCACTGAGTGTACACGCTCTTGTTAAGCAACCTGATGCCTCGTACACACGACCAGTTATCCCGTCGGGAAAACTGCCATGACAGATTTTGGCCAGGAAAACTAGCCTTGTGTATGCTCCATGGCAGTTTTTTCCTGCCACGATTCCCGGTGGTCTTTTTCCTGAAAGTTTCCCTATGGGAAACACTGCGGTGGAGCATACACAGGCCAAAGCTCTCACCGCAGTTTTCCCGATGGGGTGTGTACACAGGGAAAGTTCTCGCTTTTCCCCCCGGGATTCCCAGAGGACTTTTTACCACCGGGAATCCTGATCGTGTGTACGGGGCATGAGACTGAATAATTTTCTCCCTACGCTAGAATCACCATTTAGATATGTGTATATCTAGGGGAAATACAGTAGTTTTAAAAAAAAGCATGAATTCTTTCCTAAATGCACAAAATATAACTGGATACTTAAAAGTATAGGTATTATTAGCATGGGTAGTTTATTCAGGGAATATCCAATTGGCCCCTGAAAAATAAGGAAGAATTATTTTTCCCATCTTGGATCATGCTTTATTATTTTTTTCTGGCTCAACTGTGGATATAGGATTGTGAAGGTTGTCTATGTGTGTTTTTCTATAGGTTGAACTGGATGGACTTGTGTATTTTTTTAACCGGCTGACTATGTAACTAAGGTTTCAACACAGTTAACAACAGCAGCCCTCAGGATTGTAAGCAGTGTTAAATGGTAGAGTGTGTTGCTTGGATTTAAATATGTCTGTTTCACACATGTTTCACCTTGTATAAGAGCAGTGTGAACAAAGCATTTGCAGAGTTTTCAGTAAGCTTTGTTGAAGCTTTTAAAGCGCCCTTCAGCTCCAGTTTGTAAATGTTGAACACAGATCCTAATTGGAGAGCCGATTGCCACTTTAAACAAGCTGCTAGCAGGCTTCAGTACAGCTTGAAGCTTGTTGAAAAGCCTGCCAAAGCCAGCTAACAGCTTGTTTAAAGTGACAATCAACACTCCTATTAGGATCTGTGTGTAAGATTTATAAACAGGAGCTGAAGGCCATTTTGAAAGCTTGGAGAAAGCTTTTTGAAGCTTCCTGAAAGCTTGGAAAAAGCATGTTTAAATCTTCATAAAAGCTTGCTGTTCACACTGCCCTTATGCAAGGGGAAACAAGCTTAAAGCGATTGTAAAGGTAAAATATACAAATTATATTATTTACAAATTAAAAATGAACAAACATGTCTATACTTACCTGCTGTGTGCAATAGAAATGCACAGAGTGGCCACGAACCTCCTCTTCTCGAGTCCCCCTTTGGCCCTCCTGGCCACTTTTCTCTGTGCAGTGCCCCTATGGGAAACCGCTTTTCATGGGGGTACTCATGTTTGCTCGTTCCCGAGCCCCTCGGGACACGTCACTGGCTTTGATTGACAGTACTAGAAACCAATGGCTCCCGGTGCCCCAGCAAAGCCAACAGGACCCGGAAGTGAGGGGAGAGAAGAGCTGCAGACATACTTAGCACTGAATCGAATGAGGGCTCAGGCAAGTAAAAAAGGGGAAGAGGGAGTGAGGATGCTGATACCTAAACTTATTATACCTTAATGCAACGACTGCATTAGGGTAAAACATGTTTAGGATGTAGAACCACTTTAAGGCCGGCCATAGACAAATTTTATTTATTTTCTGCGACCATGGCTGGGGGAAGCCAATCGATCAGCTTGGGTACATTTAGCCTGCCCATACATGGTTCAAATCTCAGCTGGATTAGCAGGAACCACTGCTGAACCGGCTGAGGTTTGAATCATCTATAGACGGCTTAAGGTGTATTTTTTTATGATGTGTGTATGATTAAGTCTGTGTCACATCATAACAACGAAGGCCGTGAGTTTTTTAGGCTTTGGCAATAATAGTGTTAAAATATATATAGTATTTAATAGAAATAAGAAACCATGTCAGCTGATCATACAAACAGAAATATACGGGCTATAGTGGATATAGAAAACATTGGAGAAAAAATTGCGCTAGTCATACCATGTGGTGAACACAGTGTTAAAAAATAATTAAATAAATAAATAAATAATATTAAATATAAGAAATATATTAAACTCTAGGGAAAGAAGGTAAAGAAAACCTTCTAGTGAGACAACCAAAATAAATTGAATTTATGACTGTGAGAAAAAAAAAAAAAAAAAAAACATTCAGTCCAAAAAAAAAATCTGTGACTTCTTAAACATAATGTCCCCATCAAAGTATCAACTCCATGGATGTATGTTGAAGGAGGGAAAAAGCCAAGATGAAAGGGATTCCACCACCAGTCAGGTTTGGATAGAATAGAAAAGATCCACCAGGAGAGGGGTAGGTAATAAACTCTTACCAGATTCCCAGCTAGTAAAGCATATAGATCCACTCGATCCCAGAAGGGAGGGGGGGGACTGCAGCACTCCTCTGCATTCAGCTGGTCCTCGTTTTGATAGGTGTGGATCCCAAAACTCCTTTCCAGGTCCTAAGCTGGTTGCACAGCTCCAAAGGATCCAGTTGGAGACCCAGAAAAAAAGGGGGACTCAAATAGTGAAGTACCGTAGTTATCCGGGTTTTATTTAAAATTGTAAGAGTATACACTAGATGCGCTTCATAAGTCCAAAATACAAAGGCATTACATCCAGTCAAAGTAAAACAAAATATAGCAAACAAAACGAACGTGCGCCCGTGCTTACGGGGTCACTTCTGGACACGGTGATGTCAGTGCGTGGCTCCGCCCTGACTAGTTTCGATCAATACGATCGTTCTCAAAGGGCACGCTAGAACGATCGTATTGATCGAAACTAGTCAGGGCGGAGCCACGCACTGACATCACCGTGTCCAGAAGTGACCCCGTAAGCACGGGCGCACGTTCGTTTTGTTTGCTATATTTTGTTTTACTTTGACTGGATGTAATGCCTTTGTATTTTGGACTTATGAAGCGCATCTAGTGTATACTCTTACAATTTTAAATAAAACCCGGATAACTACGGTACTTCACTATTTGAGTCCCCCTTTTTTTCTGGGTCTCCAACTGGATCCTTTGGAGCTGTGCAACCAGCTTAGGACCTGGAAAGGAGTTTTGGGATCCACACCTATCAAAACGAGGACCAGCTGAATGCAGAGGAGTGCTGCAGTCCCCCCCCTCCCTTCTGGGATCGAGTGGATCTATATGCTTTACTAGCTGGGAATCTGGTAAGAGTTTATTACCTACCCCTCTCCTGGTGGATCTTTTCTATTCTATCCAAACCTGACTGGTGGTGGAATCCCTTTCATCTTGGCTTTTTCCCTCCTTCAACATACATCCATGGATGATACTTTATGGGGACATTATGTTTAAGAAGTCACAGATTTTTTTTTGGACTGAATGTTTTTTTTTTTTTCTCACAGTCATAAATTCAATTTATTTTGGTTGTCTCACTAGAAGGTTTTCTTTACCTTCTTTCCCTAGAGTTTAATATATTTCTTATATTTAATATTATTTATTTATTTATTTAATTATTTTTTAAAACTGTGTTCACCACATGGTATGACTAGCGCAATTTTTTCTCCAATGTTTTCTACTTGTATTTACATGACTACCACGTGTAGCTAAAGATTGCTGCTTGGGTTATTAAGTTAACATTATTTTCACATTTACACATATTTATTTTCAATTTTAGCTATTCATATCCTTTAGCGCAATATTTTTTATTGTTCTTTAATCTGTATAGTGGATATAGAATAGATGCTCAGATAATAAAGGCATGTTTACAAAGGTATGGTAAATTCTGTTTTACTCCCTTCCAGCTGTTTTGTTTTGCGATTATTAACAAGCAGCAGCTGCGCATATTACTGAAATGCATTGTGATAAAGGAGAACAAGCTGATTGATTCAATAGCCGCACTTCACAGTTAATCCTATGAGCCACTTGGGAATAAAGCATGGCTACCCTTGTCAACAGCCTAGGGGAAATTGAGAATAATAAGATAATATATCCTACAGTTATACTAACAAGCTGCATATTGTGTCTGTTATTTGCATTTAAGAGATAGGGGAAAATCTTTTTTTTATTTTATTTTTTTAATGAAGGCTACATATCAACTGTTTACTAAACAAATTATATAATAAATGTGCCCCTTTGCTGTCTATATAAAAGGCTTCCCTATATTGTCAAATTATAATATAGATGACCTAACTTTTTTTTTCTTCTAAAGGTGAGGTAACTTAGCTTTAGTTACAGTGCAGAAAATAAGTATTTGAACACCCTGCTATTTTGCAAGTTCTCCCACTTGGAAATCATGGAGGGGTCTGAAATTGTCATCATAGGTGCATGTCCACTGTGAGAGACATAATCAAAAAAAAATTTCCAGAAATCACAATTTATGATTTTTTAACTATTTATTTGTATGATACAGCTGCAAATAAGTATTTGAACACCTGAGAAAATCAATGTTAATATTTGGTAGAGTAGCCTTTGTTTGCAATTACAGAGGTCAAACGTTTCTTGTAGTTTTTCACCAGGTTTGCACACACTGGAGGAGGGATTTTGGCCCACTCCTCCACACCGATCTTCTCTAGATCAGTCAGGTTTCTGGGCTGTCGCTGAGAAACACAGAGTTTGAGCTCCCTCCAAAGATTCTCTATTGGGTTTAGGTCTGGAGACTGGCTAGGCCATGCCAGAACCTTGATATGCTTCTTACAGAGCCACTCCTTGGTTATCCTGGCTGTGTGCTTCGGGTCATTGTCATGTTGGAAGACCCAGCCTCGACCCATCTTCAAAGCTCTAACTGAGGGAAGGAGGTTGTTGCCCAAAATCTCGCAATACATGGCCCCGGTCATCCTCTCCTTATTACAGTGCAGTCGCCCTGTCCCATGTGCAGAAAAACACCCCCAAAGCATGATGCTACCACCCCCATGCTTCACAGTAGGGATGGTGTTCATCATTCTTCTTCCTCCAAACACGGTTAGTGGAATTATGACCAAAAAGTTATATTTTGGTCTCATCTGACCACATGACTTTCTCCCATGACTCCTCTGGATCATCCAAATGGTCATTGGCAAACTTAAGACGGGCCTTGACATGTGCTGGTTTAAGCAGGGGAACCTTCCGTGCCATGCATGATTTCAAACCATGACGTCTTAGTGTATTACCAACAGTAACCTTGGAAACGGTGGTCCCAGCTCTTTTCAGGTCATTGACCAGCTCCTCCCGTGTAGTCCTGGGCTGATTTCTCGCCTTTCTTAGGATCATTGAGACACCACGAGGTGAGATTTTGCATGGAGCCCCAGTCCGAGGGAGATTGACAGTCATGTTTAGCTCCTTCCATTTTCTAATGATTGCTCCAACAGTGGACCTTTTTTCACCAAGCTGCTTGGCAATTTCCCCGTAGCCCTTTCCAGCCTTGTGGAGGTGTACAATTTTGTCTCTAGTGTCTTTGGACAGCTCTTTGGTCTTGGCCATGTTAGTAGTTGGATTCTTACTGATTGTATGGGGTGGACAGGTGTCTTTATGCAGCTAATGACCTCAAACAGGTGCATCTAATTTAGGATAATAAATGGAGTGGAGGTGGACATTTTAAAGGCAGACTAACAGGTCTTTGAGGGTCAGAATTCTAGCTGATAGACAGGTGTTCAAATACGTCTTTGCAGCTGTATCATACAAATAAATAGTTAAAAAATCATAAATTGTGATTTCTGGAATTTTTTTTTTGGATTATGTCTCTCACAGTGGACATGCACCTACGATGACAATTTCAGACCCCTCCATGATTTCCAAGTGGGAGAACTTGCAAAATAGCAGGGTGTTCAAATACTTATTTTCTGCACTGTAATTCCCCCCGATGTGCTTATCTGTAAAGCTAATCTATCCACTAAGTGAGATACTGAACTAACTATCACAGATGGCAGAAATATCACACATAACAATGCTTTTGGGACCCTGTTTTGATAGGAACAGTTCTACTGGCAAATAACAGTATAGAGATAAAAATTTGTCATCCGTTTAATGAACACAACCGCCCGAGAGCTGAAACTAGCTTAGACAATTCCTACCCATCGCACAGGCAGAACTTTCTAAAAAATCTGGCCTGGATAGTAGGATCATGGCATGAATATTGTCAAGAGATCAATCCTACTAAAGGCAATTTGTCCCCAAGAAGACAAGACTTGGACATGTAATATAAAAAGTGCGCTATCTAATTACTCAAATAATTTAAAATTGAAATTAAAATGTACATAAATTATGTGTAATGTGGTATTAAGAATTGAACCATTGTCAAATATGGATATTAACACAAATGTGAATTAACACTGCTAATGTACACAAAAGAACACATAAACCAAACTATAAAGTCCATTTGATAAAAATGTGAATATAAAGTCCAAAAACTTGATGGATCCACCCCTCAGCCACAGAAATATAGTGAACATGCTGCAACAGATGAGTTGAATAAATGATGCAATGTCAAAACAAACATATCCAGCGAACTACTGATAAGATAAAGGCTGCTTACCAGATCGAAAAAGATATTGCGCTCTGAACCAGGCCGACCTGCCTATAGCCAATCAATCCGCGGTGTTCCCCACACATTGACCGATCCAAGATTCCAAAAGACAATCTTGGTGTGTATCCGATCTCTGATGCTACCGACTCTATGAATCTTTCACAAGCAGTGGGATAAAAAGGTGTTGTCTCGTATTTCACCCAATATCAGAACAGAGATTGTATCCCAAAGTCAGTAATTAATGAAACATAGAGCAAACATCAAAAAGGACCTAAATGCGTTACCAACATCCCTGGGTTAAATCAAAAGAAAGAAAAACCCCCAGGTGGGACTTTAAGGGTAACAACTCGGAGTACAAAATATAGTATTAATAATAATAATAATTTATTTATATTAACAATTTATACAAAAATTGAATACAACTTTCCCACGAGGATCCAGGAGAGCCCAACGCATTTCCGGACACTGTCCCTTTGTCAGGGACTACGTTCCCAGACAAATTCTAATATGGGGGAAACACGTAGGGTGGAGCTATTAGTCCCTGACGTCATTACGTTCCAGCCAGCTGGTGTGAACCGCGGCTGGGTTTGAAAATTGTCTGTTACTATGGATGTCAGTATATGTTAAAGTCTGTGCAATAAATGCATTTTTAAGAAGATGTACTGCACCATGAGGATTTTTTCTTCTTCCTTGCATTAATTACTGGCTTCAGGATACCATCTCTGTTCTGATATTGGGTGGAATACGAGAACACACCTTTTTATCCCACTGCTTGTCAAAGAGTCGGTAGCATCAGAGATTGGATACATACCGAGATTGTCTTTTGGAGTCTTGGATCGGTCAATGTGTGGGGATTGATGGGCCATAGGCAGGTCAGCCTGGTTTAGAGCGCAATATCTTTCTGGATCTGGAAAGCAACCTTTATCTTATCAGTAGTTCACTGGATATGTTTGTTTTGACATCACATAATTTATTCAACACATCTGTTGCGCCATTTTCACTATATTTCTGTGGCTGAGTGGTGGATTCATCAAGTTTTTGGACTTTATATTCACATTTTTATCATATGGACTTAAATTATAGTCTGGTTTAAGTGGTCTTTTGTGTACATTAGCAGTGTTAATTCACATTTGTGTTAATATCCATATTGGACAATGGTTCAATTCTTAATACCACACTACACATAATTTACCGTATGTACATTTTTATTGAAATTTTAATTTATTTGACTAATTAGGTAGCGCACTTTTGATGTTTTTTTTTCCACAGTTTTTGAGTCTTAGGGTCCTTTCACACGGAGCGGACCGTTTTTGATCCGCTCCGTGTGTGTCCGTCGGCTCAGCGGGGATTGTCCGTAAATCCCCGCTGAGCTGTCGGCAGACAGGGTGGTCCCCGCACACTGTGCAGAGACCACCGCCCTGTCTTTCCTCCTCTCTCCCCTATGGGGAATCGGATGAATACAGACCGTCTGTCCGTATTCATCCGATCTGATCTGCCAGACGGAAGAAAAATAGGGTTTTCTTCTGTCCGAAAAAGCGGATCTTTGCGGACGCGGATCTTTGCGGATGTTAGCGGATGCATCATCCGCTAACGTACGCGATCCCATAGGGATGCATTACAAGTCCGTAAATGGACTTGTAAAAAATGGACGAACGGTCAGTACGTGTGAAAGGACCCTTATTCAGGATAATTCAACTGCAGTACCTAGTTCACGTATTCATTTATTCCAGGTGTAACTAATTTCACCTGGTCACTTTTTCTCATTTAAGACATTCATTTGTATTTAGAAGTTTGGAGGGCAGCGCTGATTTTTTCCTTTTACCATTGGACATGTAACAGCCCATGAATTAATAAAAAGTACCAAGTTGGTCAATGTTCAAATTATTGCTGTAATCTCAGTTTGAGGACAATCACAAATGTTTGGAATGATCAGGCACAGAGCAATGAGAAGAGCTCCTGAGTAAGGGCCGATTTACAAATAATATTAAATTACATCAACTGCTTGACATTTGACAATAGAGCATGCATGTAAAAGTGGTTCATCTAGAACAGTTATTTTCAACCACTAGGCCATGGCCCAGTAGTGGGCTGCAGACTTCCCCCTGCCAGGCTCTGGTTTCTTGTCTGATCTGACAGCTATACCTTAGCCATTGGAGCAGATGGGGGGCCATGGCTTGGCATGAGTGCAATGTTAATGGCAATAATGGCATCAAAGAAAACCTTACTATATATCATAAACTTTAGTGGAGGTTACCTAATGAACAGCATAATAGGATACAAGGATTCAGTGCATATACTGAAACAGCTCATTAGTTCTTAAAAATCCAGATTGCCCAGAGTCGTGATTTATAACAGAATTATTGATATTAGCTTGGAGGTTCCTCTGAGGTAGAGACTGATCAGAACTAGGAACAGTTAGTTGTTATTCTGTAAAAGGGTTTTAGTATATGCTGGTCCTATCCTAATAAGTAAATGAATACAGTATCATGGCACAACTTGGAATTATTATTAAAAAAATATTTATATATAGAGACTTACAGGAACATGTTGGATCAGACCCTGTCCACTCTGAATTGAACTGGCACACACGCGCTGGGCTCCCTTGGAGTTCATAACCACCAACGCAAAAATAGTCACAGGTTGCACCATAGTTATCGCCAGCTCCAGAACACTTGATGTACCCATTCTCTGGGGCATTCAGCTTAGTACAGCGCCTGACTTAGGAGAAAAGTAAGCAAATTATGTAGTAAGCAACAATTAATATTGGACATCTATCAAATGTTTCTAAACATATAAAACCTGGAATATAACACAGCTAAAAGCAACCCATGTGTTATAAAGGACAGAAATCACCTACAGTATGTCTAAATTATAAAGCGGATCTCCACCCTAAAGTGAAGAAGCCCCTCACAACACCTTTCAGGGGGGAGGGGGGTGCAGATATGTAAAGACAGGTATCTGCACCCACTTATCGGGCAAAAGATTTGCTGGGAATCCCAGCACACAGCGGGAGCCAATCGCCGGGCGCAGCGCGACTCGCGCATTAGGGAACAGTAGCGCTTATCACCGTGGATGTGACGAGCGATCCTCTGCTACGGACGCCGCTGGATCCAGGACAGGTAAGTGTCCTAATATTAAAAGTCAGCAGCTGCAGTATTTGTTGCTGCTCTCTGATGAACAATGCTTTAAGCACCTCCGTTTGTATGTGTCTGTCATCTATTTCTATACCATATTGCAAGACCCTAAGGGCATTTTGGTTGTGAAATTGTTAAGTGAACTGATGACATTACAGCTGTTAAGTACAACCAAATGCATTTAAACGTCCTAAATGTATTGTATGGTATGGTTTCTCATACAGTAAAACAAGGAAAAATAACTCCTCTGCAACTTAATCGTTAACGTATGTCTGCTTACAAAAAAAATATTACTTCCATGTTTACATACCTCGGACTCGCACATTAAATTTACATGATGCCTTGTTCTCGGCTCTATCATACACAGTGTACTGGATTCTGTGGTCTCCTTCTGGAAATTCTGACCCCGATGGCAGGCCTTTTAATATCACACTGTAAGAAAAAGTGTCAGCATAATCAACTTGTCCGTCCTATTAATGTACTGTACAACACAAGAGCAATGAAAAACTGCAGTGCAGGCAGAGATGTAGTAATGTTATTATCTTGCTCTTAAAAAAAATTTATGTCTACAAGAAAAATGTACTGGCTTCATTTAGTCATTAAAGGGTAAAGCTTTGAGTCACGTTTCTTCCATTTGTGAGCAGAGGTTACTTTCTGTAGGTATGTCGTTTTCATTTGCCCCGCGCTGCACTGTGATATACATACTGATGGGGAAACTGCTCTGGCTGGCAAGGCTGTATGTACTGTACACCATAGCCCCATACACACTATTAGATTTTCTGCAGATTTTTGTCTTCAGATTTACCAAAACCATGTAGTGCAAGGGCCTGCCTGATTGCATAGACTCCTAATGCCTCGTACACACGACTGGGTTTCCCGGCTGACTTTTTACCGCTGGGAAACCCAAGGGGAAAGCAGAGAACCGACTCTTAGTTTTTTACCCCTACACACAGCCAGTTTTCCTGGCAGAAGAACTGCCATGAGAGCTTTGGCCGGGAAACCCGGTCGTGTGTATGCTGCACTGCAGTGCTTCCCATAGGAAAACTGCCGGGAAAACGATAGCAATAATTTTTCCCGCCGGGTTTCCTGGAGGTTTTCCTGATGGGAAAACTGCCATGGAGCAAATACTTGACCAGTTTTCCTCGCCAAAGGCTGTCATGGCGGTTTTCCAGATGGGAAAACTGGTCATATGTGAGAGGCATAAGATATGTTATATGAGCTGTGGTGGCTCAACGTGATTGGCACTGCGCTGACAAGCCATTCACCTCTGCAGCCAAGGGTTCGGATCCCGGTCTCGGCTACATGTGAATTGAGTTTGGTGGTCTCAGCCCGGCTCCCGGTGGGTGTGCTATGCACCTTCACACCTGCCATTGCCACCAGGGGCATGGAGAAGGATGGCGATTGCCTCCGGGGGGAGGGTCTGCCTACTCCCAACTCCTGCAGTCCGGCTCCTCTCTCTCGAGTTCACGCACAAAAATACACTTTAAAAAAAAAAAAAGATATGTTATATGGTTTTGGTAAATTTGAAGACAAAATACAATAAAATAAATACAATTTCAGAATATGTAGTGTTCTGCTGGAGAGATTTCACTTCACTTCCTAGAATGAAGAGAAAAATGTTCTAAAGTGAATGGTATTCCTATCTTAGACAACTTTCAAGAAAATAGGTGTCCCCATAGGAGGGTTTTTGGATTTGCACTCACTTTTTGTCTCACTGACTATAGTCACCAGTAGGGATGAGCTTCGAGTTTGAGTCAAACTCATGTTCGACTCGAGCATTGCCTGTTCACCGAACAGCGAACAATTTGGGGTGTTCGTGGCAAATTCGAAAAGCCACGGAACACCCTGTCTATGGGAGAAATCTAAAGTGCTAATTTAAAGGCGTATATCCAAGTTATTGTCATAAAAAATGTTTGGGGACCCGGGTCCTGCAAAAAATGCAAAAAAAGTTTTAAAACAAACGTTTTTTCGGGAGCAGCGATTTTAATAATGCTTAAAGTGAAACAATAAAAGTAAAATATTCCTTTACATTTCGTACCTAGGGGGTGTGTAAAGTATGCCTGTAAAGCAGTGCTTGTTTCCCGTGCTTAGAACTGTGCCTGCACAAAGTGTAATTTCCAAAGAAAAAAAAAGTAATTTAAAACCCGCGGCTAAAAATACAGTTAGCCATTATAAAAGTGTTGTTATTTTGTAGAGATTTAAATAGTAGCTTTGTATTATTGACATTAAAAATGGCCATATATATATATATATATATATATATATATATATATATGTATATATATATATATATATATATATATATATATATATATATATATATACACCGTACAGACCAAAAATTTGGACACACCTTCTCATTCCAAGAGTTTTCTTTATTTTCATGACTATGAAAATTGTAGATTCACACTGAAGGCATCAAAACTATGAATTAACACATGTGGAATTATATACATAACAAAAAAGTGTGAAACAACTGAAAATATGTCATATTCTAGGTTCTTCAAAGTAGCCACCTTTTGCTTTGATTACTGCTTTGCACACTCTTGGCATTCTCTTGATGAGCTTCAGGAGGTAGTCACCTGAAATGGTCTTCCAACAGTCTTGAAGGAGTTCCCAGAGATGCTTAGCACCTGTTGGCCCTTTTGCCTTCACTCTGCGGTCCAGCTCACCCCAATCCATCTTGATTGGGTTCAGGTCCGGTGACTGTGGAGTCCAGGTCATCTGGCGCAGCACCCCATCACTCTCCTTCTTGGTCAACTAGCCCTTACACAGCCTGGAGGTGTGTTTGGGGTCATTGTCCTGTTGAAAAAAAAATGATGGTCCAACTAAGCGCAAACCGGATGGAATAGCATGCCGCTGCAAAATGCTGTGGTAGCCATGCTGGTTCAGTATGCCTTCAATTTTGAATAAATCCCCAACAGTGTCACCAGCAAAGCACCCCCACACCATCACACCTCCTCCTCCATGCTTCACGGTGGGAACCAGGCATGTAGAGTCCATCCGTTCACCTTTTCTGCGTCGCACAAAGACATGGTGGTTGGAACCAAAGATCTCAAGTTTGGACTCATCAGACCAAAGCACAGATTTCCACTGGTCTAATGTCCATTCCTTGTGTTCTTTAGCCCAAACAAGTCTCTTCTGCTTGTTGCCTTTCTTTAGCAGTGGTTTCCTAGCAGATATTCTACCATGGAGGCCTGATTCACACAGTCTCCTCTTAACAGTTGTTCTAGAGATGTGTCTGCTGCAAAAGGTGGCTACTTTGAAGAACCTAGAATATTAAATATTTTCAGTTGTTTCACACTTTTTTGTTATGTATATAATTCCACATGTGTTAATTCATAGTTTTGATGCCTTCAGTGTGACTCTACAATTTTTATAGTCATGAAAATAAAGAAAACTCTTGGAATGAGAAGGTGGGTCCAAACTTTTGGTCTGTACTGTATATATACCGTTTGCCTTTCATTTCTATTTTAAACTGAATGGACTGTTTTACAAGCTGAAGGTTCAGAATATACTTATAATTTTTGCTTTTATAGTTTATTTATTACTTAATTGGGGTTTTAACTGTTGTTCTTTGTGTTATGATAATTGTTTTCCAATGGTGTCGCTCACAAAGTAATGACATTTTTTTCCCAACAAGCTTACTCTGTTAAAATTCCATCTGCAGTGTCTCGTCCCTCGGGAGTGTCCCAGAAAACTTTTGCAGTCAGTTTATTAGGCTCAGCTATTTTCTCCTTTACACTTGGACACTGAATCCTTGGTGGCTCTAAATCTGAAAAGACATCACATAAACGCCATGAAATACAAGATATGCATAATAATGAAAATCAAATTATTATCCAGGAAGCTAAAGAATAATGACTGTACATTGGCCTGTTTAGAAAGTGTGCAGTTCTCTATAGCAACTATTGTAGTAAAAAATTAGCTCTCAAGAGCCAACTGTTAAAAGCTCATGTTTGATAGGTTATTTGCACACAACATAATTTTCTTTAACCACTTGCTTACTGGGCACGTATACCCCCCTCCTGACCAGGTGAAAGTTCAGCTTCCGGCACTGCGTCGCTTTAACTGACAAGTGCGACGTGGCTCCCAAAAAAATTTCCCCACCAATAGAGCTTTCTTTTGGTGGTATTTGATCACCTCTGCGGTTTTTATTTTTTGAAAAAAAAAAACAATATTTTTTACTTGTTGCTATAATAAATAGCCCAATTAAAAAAAAAAAAAAAAAAATTCTCAGTTTAGGCCGATACGTATTCTTCTACGTATTTTTGGTAAAAAAATTAATCGCAATAAGCGACTGGTTTGCGCAAAAGTTATAGCGCTTACAAAATAGGGGACAGAATTATTATTAATTTTTATTATTATTTTTTTACTAGTAATGGCGGCGATTGGAGGAGCGGAGGCCATAAAAAGACGGCCTCCCAGAGAATTGGAGCCACCCTGCAGCCGTACAAAGTTGTTTTTGGAAAATGTCTTTGGGATGGCTCCTTCCTGTTCCAACATGACTGTGCACCAGTGCAGAAAGCAAGGTCCATAAAGACATGGATGAGCACGTTTGGAGCGAAGGAACTGGACTGGCCTGCACATAGTCCTGACCTCAACCTGATAGAACACCTTTGGGATGAATTATCAGAGACTGTGAGCCAGGCCTTCTTGTCCACATCAGTGCCTGACCACACAAATGCTCTTTTGGAGGAATGGTCAAACATTCCCATGGACACACGCCCTTAAAATTGTGGACAGCCTTCCCAGAAGAGTTGAAGCTGGTATAGCTGCAAAGGGTGGGCTAACTCAATATTAAACCCAACGGACTAAGTCTGGGATGCCATTAAAGTTCATGTACAGGCAGGTGTCCCAATATTTTTGACAATATAGTGTAGGTGTGATTTCCTTGATAAACATGGCTAATTGTGTTGTCATGTCACCAAATGAACCATTGGCAATTTTAGTAGCATGGTTAAACCACTAAAAATCTCTAGCCTAACAAAGTGACTGCCAGCAAGGGGTTAGATCCCTCAATAGATCGAAATCAACCTTATGGTTCTAGCTTTAGGCCGGGTTCACACCTTTGCAAATTGAATGCGTGTTTCTCCGCATTCAATTCGCAAAGCAGGAGAATGTGACTGCCGCGTGCCAGAAAAACGCATGTCTTTTTTGGTGCGTTTTAGGTTCGAATTCAGCCCAAAATTTGGGCTGAAATCAGACCTGATCCCCTGCTGAGCGCCGCATGCGGTGACAGTGGGAACCCGGCCTTACACTTGTAAAATGAATCTGGTTTATACCAAATTTCTCTTGCATTTAAGTAAACTGTGTAAGGGGGCATTATTGTTAAAAATGTACGATCAATGATAAAAATTTCACTGAACAAATAAATGAACTCCTGATACTTCGACCTTCATTGGAATCTTTAAATTAAAAACACACAAACCATCTCTCAGCAGTAGCTCCATTAGCATCACCTCTGCAGTGCAGAATTCTTTCCCAGCATATGCTGCATAAAGCTCAGTAATGTCATCGCGGATCAGTTTTCACAATAAAATACTGTTTTTTGCTTTTCACTAAATTATTCAGCAATACAGTATAGCCCCAATCTTAACTATAAATGGAGGGGAAAAGAATTGCATAGAAAAACTTTATTTTTACACATGTATTTTACAACAAAGCTGAGAAGCTGGAGTTGTTTCAGAACATAACAATGTTTTACTACCATCTTGTGGTGTTTCTTTAGTAATACAAGCCAGCAGCTTCTCTTATTTTTAACTAAAAATAAGGCATTTAGTTATTATTAATCAATAAACCAAAGCAATAGATAAAGTACCCAGAGCGACTAGGAAATTAAAAGTCTACACTGAGGAACATCTAAGTATTTATTTTTTATGAACTGATGATTCAAAATTCAATGTGGTTCACAAACAATGGGAAATGTTGCCTCTTTAAATTTCAATCCTCAAAAAAAAAAAAAAAAAAGGGATTTTTATTTTTAAATCGTGAAATACTATATATATATATATATATATATATATATATATATATATATATATATATATATATATATATATATATAATCAATAACAAAATATAGTTATTTCACTTCAAATTTTCACTGATCCACTTGTCTTTGCACCCTTTATCCACCACTTGCTTCTGCACAACTCATTCACCTGTGTGCCCCCTCCCTCAGTTCCCCCCTCTACTCTAGGCAATACTCTGCGCTGCACAGCTTCCATCATACCTCTTGCATATGCACCCATCATCCACAGTTCTCCTCTTAACTTCTCCTCCACAGTTCATCCCTGCATGCTTTGTCCACTCATGTCTGCATCCCTTTATCCACCACTTGCCCATGCACCCCTCAACCACAGTTCTCTTCACTCCTCCTCCACAGTTCACCTAAGCATGCCTTTTCCTCAACTCATGTCTGCACCCCTTTATCCACCACTTGTCCCTGCACCCCTCAACCACAGTTCTCTTCACTCCTCCTCCACAGTTCACCTAAGCATGCCTTTTCCTCAACTCATGTCTGCACCCCTTTATCCACCACTTGTCCCTGCACCCCTCAACCGCAGTTCTCTTCACTTTTCCTCCACAGTTTACCTAAGCATGCCTTGTCCTCAACTCATGTCTGCATCCCTTTATCCACCACTTGTCCCTGCACCCCTCAACCACAGTTCTCTTCACTCCTCCTACACAGTGTACCTAAGCATGCCTTGTCCTCAACTCATGTCTGCACCCCTTTATCCACCACTTGTCCCTGCACCCTTCAACCACAGTTCTCTTCACTTCTCCTCCACAGTTCACCTAAGCATGCCTTGTCCTCAACTCATGTCTGCACCCCTTTATCCACCACTTGTCCCTGCACCCCTCAACCACACTTCTCTTCTCTTCTCCTCCACAGTTCACCTAAGCATGCCTTGTCCTCAACTCATGTCTGCACCCCTTTATCCACCACTTGTCCCTGCACCCCTCAACCACAGTTCTCTTCACTCCTCCTCCACAGTTCACCTAAGCATGCCTTGTCCTCAACTCATGTCTGCACCCCTTTATCCACCATTTGTCCCTGCACCCCTCAACCACAGTTCTCTTCACTCCTCCTACACAGTGTACCTAAGCATGCCTTGTCCTCAACTCATGTCTGCACCCCTTTATCCACCACTTGTCGTCCCTGCACCCCTCAACCACAGTTCTCTTCACTTCTCCTCCACAGTTCACGTAAGCATGCCTTGTCCTCAACTCATGTCTGCACCCCTTTATCCACCACTTGCCCCTGCACCCCTTAATTACAGTTCACCTGTACCCTTCACCCACAGCTTTCTCAAACTGCATCCCTTGTCTACAGCTCATCTGCACCCCTTGTGTTCACAGCTCCCCTGCATCCTTGAACCTGTTGTTCACCTGAACCCTTAAACCCTTCAGTCCCTTGTGTATTTTCATTCCAGTTTGAAGCTTAGCTCAGGCTTTGCAGATTTTAACCACCGCAATACCAGGCACTTTCATCCCCTTCCTGCCCAAGCCATTTTTCGGCTTTCAGCACTGTCACACTTTGAATAACAATTGCACGGTCATGCAACACTGTACACAAATTAAATATTTTTTTCCCCACAAATAGAGCTTCCTTTTGGTGGTTCCTTTCCTCTGCGGTTTTTATTTTTTGCGCTATAAACAAAAGAAGATCGACAATTTTAAAAAAAAAAGCAATATTTTTGTTACAATAAATATCCCCCAAATATATATAAAAAAAACAAAATTTTTCCTCAGTTTTGGCCGATACGTATTCTTCTACAGTACCTGTCCGCGACAATGTGTTTCCAGCATGTCTGCATCGCGCCGGTTCTCGGCGACAGGGTGCCGACATCTCGCACTCGCTGCAATAGGAAAAGCACTTTCCAGCGAGTGCAATGGCGGCAGCAGAACCCGACAGCTGATGGAAACATCAGCTGCGGTGCCGACAACTCAGATTTAAGAGAGTTGCTAAGGGTTATATTCTTTAAAGTATTTAGATACTCTAGGGTGAGATAGACAAGCTTGCCATTTTTTTCTAAAGGCGTTGATGGAGTAGTTCTTGTAGGCTAATATCAGTTGATATTGTGCTTGGATATTTACTCTAGCAATGACATTTGATAGATTAGGTGCGTCAGTGGATTTCCATAAGCTGGTTGTATTCAGTCTTGCCTTTTAATATGTGAACTACAATTGTTCTAGATATTGAGGGATTATTTATTGAGATCTATTCCCAATAGGTCCATAGAAGGAATTTGCAGGGATTTTGTATGCCCTCCTGGCTATGGGACAGGAAGTGAAGGGAAATGTCTGCAATGGGACACAGATGGCAGAAAAAAAATCTTATTTGGGTTTTTAATCTTCCCTTGCTCTATCCAAAGTGAAAAAAAAAAAAAATTGCCCATAGTTCTACTATAAGAAGCAGGGGCTGTTCACTTAGCACATAGAACATTCAGTTTGCAAAGTGTATGCTAGTGAACATCCAATCATGTGCAAAGGGAAAAAAAGATAATTGCTAGCAACCAAAGCAGCCATCAGAAATTTTAGGGGTCCTTACACAGCTTTAGGCCTGGGCCCCGACCTCCAACAGAACCTGGTGGGGGGGGGGGGGGGGCTGCCGAGAAACTGAAAGTGTCATCTTCTCTTCTTCTCCCCTATCTCCCGCATCGCGCCTATTACCGGGGGACGACTGAGCACCTGGGGACATTTGGCCCCCTTACAGGTGTAATGCCTGTACCCCCTGATAGCGGCCATGCTAGCAGCTGATTGGTTGATTGAAGTGAGCACAGCTTTATTAAGTTTACTAAGCTCAAGATTAATTTTGAAAGTAATTAGTCTCTATTGATTCAGTAAATCAACCCCAAAATGAGACAGCTTCCATAACTTCTGGGGAATTGGATATTATATTATATTGTATTCCCCATAACTGAGCCAATCCATCTGAGCCATTCAAGTAGACCAAAGGTAGTGACGATTTACACCCTTTAGTTGTTTAGGCCAATGTTTCCCAACTCCAGTCTTCAAGGTGCCCCAACAGGTCACGTTTTCAGGATTTCCCTCAGATGAAACGGCTGTGGTAGTTACTAAGGCAGTGAAACTGATCAAATCACCTGTGCAAAAGTATAGAGAGCCTGAAAACATGACCCGTTGGGGTGCCTTGAGGACTGGAGTTGAGAAGCACTGGTTTAGGCACACACGCTTCACCTTTATAGTTGAAGTGAGCAAGTTACGACTCATACTGTTTTCTTGTACACTGTCCACAGGGTTTCATAACGTAAAAATACTATGCAATACAATAACTAAGATGCAGAAGAAATGTCTGTTGTAGTTAAAAACAAATGAAATGTAAAAAAAATAAAAAATTACTAATTTTATAAAAAAACATGTTGGAAGTGAAAATTTCCAGAATCTTACTAGCTTTCATGGGCAACGCAAAGCTTTTTGCACTTGTATATGCAAGTTCTTCATGTGTTGTATATAAAGTCTCATTTACATCTTGTTTCGTTCTCGGAAATACCAAGCTGATATAACAAATAAATTATGGATATCATCACATTAACCCTTGCTTTACTAGTATACTGCCAATATCCACAGCTCATGCCTCGTTTTTCCCGTCTGAAAAACTGCGATGAGAGCTTTTAGCCGGGAACTCTGACCGTGTGTACTGTATACTCCATCGGACTTTTTCCCACGGGAAAACTGCCGGAAAAAATAAAAAGAGCAAGATCTCTTTTTTCCTTGTCAGGAAAAATCCTAGCGGGAAAACCGTTCGTCTGTATGCTTTTCCAACGGAAAAAAAACATGCATGCTGGGAAACAATTTGACGCATGTTTGGACGCATGGAACTTCATTTTGTTGGCTCGTCGTAGTCTTTTACGTCACCACGTTCTTGGCAGTCAAAAGTTCACTGGATTTTTGTGTGAAGCCCCGTACACACAGCAGAGAAACTCGATGGGCGGAACACATCGTTCCGCCCGTCGAGGTTCTCTGCCGGCCGTCAGAATCTGCGACCCACCCGTCGGGAATGGCAACCAGCCATTCATGCCGACGGGCCGTCGAGCAAATAGAGAACCTGTTCTCTATTTGCTCGACGGGTTTCCCGACGGGCGGGACGAGCAGAGAGCGTACACACGGCCGAGGTTCTCGCTGGAATGCAGCTCCCAGCGAGGTACTCGCTGGTTTCTGGCGAGAACCTCGGCCATGTGTACGGGGCCTCACCGTGTGTATGCAAGACAAGCTTGAGAGGAATTCCGTTGGGAAAACCATTGTTTTTCTTTTTTGACTGGAAAACCAATTTTGTGTGTACGGGGCATTACATTGAAAGAACCCTAACTATATACCATTTAACAGATAATGATTTCCTTTTCCTGTAATTTACTATAGACTCAAGAGGAAGAAGCAGTTAAACTTGAACATCCAGACAATTTAGTGGAAGATCATAAATCTCTCTGGATATGACCTCTGGGGGCTCTGACTAATATAGTACAATATAGAAAATATGCTGTCTACCACGTCCTGTAAATTATCTGCCTTTCAACACGCGACTTGACTATACCTGCACATTAACGGATACTGAGTAACATTTTATCCTGGAGGCTTTGGTGAACTTTCAATGCTCTGCAAAAATAAAAAAAATAAACGACCCCCTCGCTCTTTGCTGTAATGAGTAATTCAGGCTAATGTGTCGTTTGTGCATTATAAAAACATACATACAGTTGTGGTGATAATGCTCCATACATTACTGGTGTCATTTAAATGTGACTTTTGTAGGTACCTTAAAAAAATAAATTAACGGTTATGTGACCACTTTGACAACCAATGGGGGTCACATGATCGCTGTTTTTTTTTCTGCCCCCCAGGCCTACAGACCATAATAAAGTGATGTCGGAGCTGGACGGGAAGTTGTTAATTATCCAGATGCCCAGATTTGCTAGCTTGCTGTGTGGCAAACAGACAGCTCATGTTGTAGAACAGTGTTCAAAGGGGCTTATAATCATTTAAAAAATAAAGTTCCATTTTGCTTTTAAATGTCCTTATTTCTTCTGAGAAATCCTCACTTCCTGTTCTTCTGTCTGTAACTAAACACCGTAATGCAAGGCTTTCTCCCTGGTGTGGAGAAAGCCTCTTGAGGGGGAGGGGGCAATCAGGCAAGTCAGGACACTCTCTACTTTGCAGATAGAGAAAGGAGCTGTGTGTTAGTGGGTGTCCTGACACTCCTGCTCGCCCCCTCCCCCCTCAAGAGGCTTTTTTTCACACCAGGAAGAAAGCCTCGCATTACAGTGTTGAGTTACAGACAGAAGAACAGGAAGTGAGCATTTCTCAGAAGAAATAAGGATATTTAAAGCAAATTTGAAGCATGAGATAAGTCAAGGAGGACTGCACTAAGGTAAATGAAGCTATTATGGGGGGGGGGGGGATCCTTTACAACTCCTTTAAGACAATTATGATATCTATGTGGACACACATTTATGTATAGCATATTTTTCTGGATTGTTCTTTCATACCCTTGCTGTGCTTCTGTATTGATCATTGTGGAAATTATATTTAGTAACTTACCTACACAAGTTGCTGCTCTCCCACTCCAGTTTTTGCTGTCCATGCAGGTTACAACTATGTCTCCTTTTAGCTGGTAGCCAGGTGAGCAATAATATTCACATCTGGAGTTAAAGTATGCCCCATCTGTACATTTAAACCCTCCATTTACAGGCATCGTGAGAGGTTGACATCTTTTTTCTAGACATAAACATAAAAAATGCATGTCATATATGCTTTTAGTAAACAAAATGGCCCTAAAGCAGTATTAAACCCAAAGGCGAAAATGTAATCTCTTGTAGAATACCAGCCCTTAAAGTGGATGTAAGCCCAATTTTTTTCTTTTTTTAAATTAAGGCTTGCACCTTGTACAGTATAGGATTTCATGTCATCTGTGCCAAGTCTTGCTACAAACAGTTAATCCAGCTCTGAGCAATCCTCTTACCGTATTTTCCAGTGTTTAAGGTGACCAGGCGTATAAGACGACCCCCTAATCTTCTTCCTTCTTGCTGGAGCTGGAGCCAATCACGGCGAGCAATGTATTATATTAATGAATACAAAGCCTGCTTAGATTGGCAGAGGCTGTAACATCATCAGTACACGCCTCTCTGACTCTCAAAGCCAATCTGAGCAGGCTACTGTATGAAGCCTGCTCGGATTGGCAGAGGTTGTTACTCCAATCCGAGCAGGCTCTGTATTCATTTGAATACATCGCTCACTGGGATTGGCTAAGCGGTATATACTGTATGTAGCCAAAGCTACATACAGTATTACCGCACATCAAGCAGGCATCCGAGCAGCAGTTTTTTTTAAGGTAAAAGGTAGTCTTATATGCCAGCAAATACAGTATCTTTTTTCCGTGAGATAAAACTGACACACAGAGAAAAAGGAGTCAGTTCTTCCCCCTTGCTGTGAGTGACAGGTGATTTCCTTTTCTCATGCACAAGCCTGAGAGAGGCATTCTGTGTACTTCCCACCCCCCCTTCTTTCTTCTCCAGCTCTCCCAGGAGCTCTCCACACCTCAGCATGATTGGGCATGCTGAAGTCATGTGGTGACTTTTCTGGGTTTTGACCTAATGTTATCGATCAAAGCAGAAGTTCAGTGTAAGAAATACACAGGAGGAAATGCATGTTGACAAGGGGAGTGTAGAGGTGGGTGGGGAGTCTACTGACATCACGACTCCACCCACCGAGCTCCAGAGAACAGACCCACCCACAGAATCTGCAGTTTTTCAGGTCTCATAACAGACAGAGGGGAGACATTTGACAGGTAAGGATACATGCAGGAGGCATCTATATCCTTATAGATATCCACTATGGCAGTAGTTTAGAGAGGATGAGAGTGGGTTTACATCCACTTTAAATGTAATGGCTGCATTTGTTTTCTTTTTAGGTATTTTCCCTGTATTTTAATTTGCTGATCCAGCCAGTTGCACCCTTCCTGTCTTAGTGTCTCCACCCTGGATGGAGGAGCAATGGAGACACCTCAGGTCAATCTAGGTACTGGGGAGTGTGCACTAGTAGATTTAAATAAACTTGACTAACAAATTGGAGCTGAACTCTGGTTAACACACTTTAAGCAAATACAGCAGCTGTTTTCCCCCCCCCATTTGGGATAAAGGTTTTTCATGCTGGCCATGTAAGCAGTGTTAAATGGTTGTTCTCAACCCTCCAAGTGCCACTTTTGCTGGACAGCTTGGTCTGTTAAATGAAGTTGAAAAATAACAGGCTTACTGACCCGATCCCTGGGTTAAAATAAAGAAAAAAAGCTTTAAAAAATAATAACCTAATGTAGCCACCACATCTAAGAATTTGTAAGCTGCAATAAAATAATTTTTTGTTTTTGGGTTTAACACCACTTTAAGGCTTTGAGCACATATGTTAGAGATGTAGTATTAATTCATAGATCATTAACATACAACTGAAGACTCCTATATAGCAGTCTAAACATTTACAGAATCCACTTACTATGTGATGCACAAACCTCATAAAGTATACAAATAAACTTCCTTTACTTTCCCTAAGTGAGGCAAGTTGTCCTTCATTTGTGTCTTTACATACATATTTGCCTGCACACCCGGGATCATCGAGTTTCTTCGGAAAGTTTTATTGAAGAATGATCACATCACAAAGGACAATGTGCCACGTTCTAGTGCCACGCACAGCCCCTTCATCAGGCACACTGCACTTTGTCTCTTGTGCTGTGATCATTCTTCAATAAAACTTTTGGATGACACTTGATGATCCCTGGTGTGCTGGCAAATAAGTATGTTGACCTGTGATCAGGGGCGGACTGACCATTGAGGCTCTCGGGCACTGGCCGAGGGCCACATGCCACTAGGGGGCCCCATCAGGGTTGCCAGGCTCAATAAAACCAGGGACAGTATGTAAAATTCTGTGTTTTTTTACATCTGTCCCTGATATGTCCGAAAACAACATGCTTTTGATGTGAAAATCCTGAGATTTTAGCTGCCCTGCTTTTGCACTGCCTCCTGGCGTGGTGGCCATCTGTAAGCCCGGGGGGCCCCATAATCTTCTATTGCCCGGGGGCCCCATGAGTTGTCAGTCCGCCCCTGCCTGTGATGTCTCCAGTCTCCAGCTGGCTGTTGCTGCAGCACCCACTGACTCTGTAACAGCACAGTGCTTATGCTGTGTAATTTGGCTGATTCTGTCTGGTTCTGCCCCCCCCCCCTGTAAACTGACCACAGTTTATCACAGCTGCTGAGCCCTGACACCGTGGTCAGTTTACATGCCACCATCATCTGCAGCTCTCCTGTATCTCCTCTGTCCTCCTCTCCCCCTTCCCCTGTATCTGTCAGATTGAGAGAGAGGAGAGGCGGCCGGTCATGTGAGCACTGAGAGGCGCTCTGAAATAAGTTATAGAATGGCATTTTATTTATAAAGCACATACACAGGGACACCTATCATTAGCAAACAGAGAAGATTATGTAAAGAGAACAGACTGCTTTAACAACCACTTTAACTTTAACATTTGTGTCTTAAAGAATTCACCCTTTCAGACACTGCAGCAACAAAAGCATATCTGAGAAGTCAGAAACCAGTGCGCATGACTAGATGTGGCCGGGTGCTATTAGATAAGCTACAGGCTTGTGAATCAGCAGTGAAAATTGCTGATAGCCACATCTCCTGCAACCTTTTTTTAATCCGGCTGTAGTGCAAGCAAGCACAGCCTACATAAGATTGGCAACTCTGCTTTGCGTTCAGAAGCAGTGCAGCATTGTTAACCCATGATCACAGGAAGCTGCAATAGGTGGACTTCAGTGGCATGCTCAACAGGTATTTGTGGGGAACCAAGAGATAACGCTAAGAGCATAACATAAATTGTGGCATACATTTTTTTTAATGGGAGGCCATAGTACTACTTTAATATTGTCTTAACCCCAACAGCATCCTGAGCACCAAAGAGTCCTAGACGCTGGGAAACTGTAGTATGCAAATACTATAAAATTTGCTGATTCACCCTGTTTGATTCTCAATGTGAATAGAATGTGAATAGAATGCTGTCACCTTAAACTAGAACATTAGTATATTAAAAATTACTTGTATGTTTAATTGTATTGCAGAAGAGACCATGTATGGAGGATGGAGGGGAGGTAAGTGCAGCAGACTTTAGTGTTGCTTTAACTCAAAATTAATGTTGTAAAAAATAGTAAGTCAAGAAGTAAATTTTACTGTAAATAGAGCATAACTCCAGACACTGTTTCTTTAGTTGTGGATAGCATAGAAAATAATTAAAAATTCAGAGGTTTTTATTCATGTGTCCCATTGCTATATTTTCTCTCTCTTTCTGTCCCTGTGCCGTCTGTTCAAGCAATATGGAGTGCAGAAGCCACCAGGACAGGAAAACACAGACAGCAATAAAAAATGTTGTCAGAAGCTCTAACCCTTTCCTGTCATTGCCTTTGTCCCTGTTGGAGGCATTTCCCACTACATCATGTTCTGGAAGGAAGCCTTCCCACTACTCAAGCTGCCCAATAGTATCATAAATACTAGTAAAACTAGGCAATAGCTCCAACCCCCCACTGCTATATCAAGGATAAATAAAATGTGTTGGCTGGAGTTAGGCTTAAATTAAATGTATTGCATTTAAAGGGTTAACTAATGTCTTTACTTCCATCTATCAAGTGTGCCTGCTTAGCCCCCCCTTGTACACTAGGCATTTAGCCAGTGTATCTAATCCTAGCATTTAGCGCACTCAGGAGGCACAGGTACAACGTACAGCCCGCTACCTACAGTCTAAAGAAGTCTGTAGCAGGCTCAAATATGCCGTGGCTGAATGCTGTACCAAGTGATACTCACATTTATCGTCCTACGCTGGAACTCAGATATTCTGTATTCCCAGTACATATCCCTGAATGCATAGGGCCATAAATGCAACAACCACATGGTAAAGTTTCAGCGCTGTACAGCCACAACGTATTTAAAGACTGCCATAGACTTTGACAGGCTGCAGGCAGTGGGGCTGGACTCTGCACCTGTGCCTCCCGGACACACTAAAAGGCCTCATTGGATGCATATGGGCTAAATTTCTGGTATGCAGGGGGGGCTTCTACTTGGTATAAAGACAACGGTACAACAGTAATACAGTGTGAAGACAAAAGTGGATACCAAGGGTAATGAAGGTTTCTCTAGCAGTCTATCATAGCGTGAATATGTGACAGGTGGGATAGCTTCTTGCAAGAAGAGTTGTCCTCATCACCCTCTACCCCTACAACGTGACTACCACCCCACAACCCCTACTCTTACAACATACTGATACCAGCCACTGTCCTACTGACACCAACCTCTGCCCTACTGTTATACCTGAAGGGTTCCACATGTACTGGAACTTTAAGGCTGGCTCCACCCAGCAGTGATGACAAGGGTCAAGGGGCATAGTAGCCATCTTAGAGAAAGAGCACATGTAGGAAGCAGAGATATGTACTGTCCTGAGATGCATGTTGCAGTGTACAGCCTGTACTGAAATAAACATCCATTGTTCCAGACCAGAGTCTTGTGTGTCTCACAACACACAGGACACAACACCTACACACACCAACCTCTGGTCTACAGACACTATCCACACACCACCCTCTGCCCTACAGACACTGTCCACACACCACCCTCTGCCCTAAAGACACTGTCCACACACCATCCTCTGCCCTACTGAAACTGTTCATACAACCACCATCCTCTGGCTACAGACACTGTCCACACACCATCCTCTGCCCTACGGACACTGTCACCACACCATCCTCTGCCCTACAGACACTGCCCACACACCATCCTCTGCCCTACGGACACTGTCACCACACCATCCTCTGCCCTACAGACACTGTCCACACGCCATCCTCTGCCCTACAGACACTGTCCACACGCCATCCTCTGCCCTACAGACACTGTCCACACACCATCCTCTGCCCTACAGACACTGCCATCCTCTGCCCTACAGACATGTCCACACACCATCCTCTGCCCTACAGACACTGTCCACACACCATCCTCTGCCCTACAGACACTGTCCACACACCATCCTCTGCCCTACAGACACTGTCCACACACCATCCTCTGCCCTACAGACACTGTCCACACACCATCCTCTGCCCTACTGACACTGTCCACACACCATCCTCTGCCCTACAGACACTGTCCACACACCATCCTCTGCCCTACAGACACTGTCCACACACCATCCTCTGCCCTACTGACACTGTTCACACACCATTCTCTGGCCCAAAGACACTGTCCACACACCATCCTCTGCCCTACAGACACTGTCCACACACCATCCTCTGCCCTACAGACACTGTCCACACACCATCCTCTGCCCTACAGACACTGTCCACACACCATCCTCTGCCCTCCACACACATCCTCTGACACTGTCCACACACCATCCTCTGCCCTACTGACACTGTCCACACACCATCCTCTGCCCTACAGACACTGTCCACACACCATCCTCTGCCCTACAGACACTGTCCACACACCATCCTCTGCCCTACAGACACTGTCCACACACCATCCTCTGCCCTACAGACACTGTCCACACACCATCCTCTGCCCTACAGACACTGTCCACACACCATCCTCTGCCCTACTGACACTGTCCACACACCATCCTCTGCCCTCCACACACCATCCTCTGCCCTACAGACACTGTCCACACACCATCCTCTGCCCTACTGACACTGTTCACACACCATTCTCTGGCCCAAAGACACTGTCCACACACCATCCTCTGCCCTACAGACACTGTCCACACACCATCCTCTGCCCTACAGACACTGTCCACACACCATCCTCTGCCCTACAGACACTGTCCACACACCATCCTCTGCCCTACAGACACTGTCCACACACCATCCTCTGCCCTACACACTGTCCACACACCATCCTCTGCCCTACAGACACTGTCCACACACCATCCTCTGCCCTACTGACCTGTTCACACACCATTCTCTGGCCCAGACACTGTCCACACACCATCCTCTGCCCTACAGACACTGTCCACACACCATCCTCTGCCCTACAGACACTGTCCACACACCATCCTCTGCCCTACAGACCTGTCCACACACCATCCTCTGCCCTACAGACACTGTCCACACACCATCCTCTGCCCTACCCTCCACACACCATCCTCTGCCCACTGACACTGTCCACACACCATCCTCTGCCCTACAGACACTGTCCACACACCATCCTCTGCCCTACAGACACTGTCCACACGCCATCCTCTGCCCTGACACTGTCCACACACCATCCTCTGCCCTCAGACACTGTCCACACACCATCCTCTGCCCTACTGACCTGTCCACACACCATCCTCTGCCCACTGACACTGTCCACACACCATCCTCTGCCCTACAGACACTGTCCACACACCATCCTCTGCCCTACAGACACTGTCCACACACCATCCTCTGCCCTACTGACACTGTTCACACACCATCCTCTGGCCTACAGACACTGTCCACACACCATCCTCTGCCCTACAGACACTGTCCACACACCATCCTCTGCCCTACAGACACTGTCCACACACCATCCTCTGCCCTACAGACACTGTCCACACACCATCCTCTGCCCTACAGACACTGTCCACACACCATCCCCTGCCCTACAGACACTGTCCACACACCATCCTCTGCCCTACAGACACTGTCCACACACCATCCTCTGCCCTACTGACACTGTCCACTGCTCTACTGACTGACACTGTCCATTTTTAGAGTAGTGTAAGTTTATATTCTTACAGTTTTATTTTATTTTTCTAAGTTTTCCTTACTATTTAGTTAATTTAGTTAGGCCATACTAGTTAATTTCATGCAAGAAATAAGGTAGGCGAACCCTGGTGATCTTTGATTTTTTTCATGTTGTTCAGGTAAATCTCTGCCTCTCAAAGATTGCCTACCCCTGCTGTAAAGCATGTAAACAAAAACCTAGAGCTCCACCTACTGACTGGATAAAATACTACATAAAATTCATATCTAAAATGTCATATTTACTGAAAAAAGGGAAATATTTTTATAATGTGTGTTTTTTTTTAGTCCTGCCAATAACTAATGAAAATACATACAGCAAAAACTATAGATTGCTTTTTTCTCTTTTACAATAGACTA
The DNA here is from genome assembly GCA_029574335.1 of Rana kukunoris. Classification (NCBI taxonomy): domain Eukaryota; kingdom Metazoa; phylum Chordata; class Amphibia; order Anura; family Ranidae; genus Rana; species Rana kukunoris. The sequence continues at coordinate 449,419,165 of CM056050.1, forward strand.
TTAGTAATGCTAAACACAAAAACATCTTTTATAACCTTGTTATAGATCAGTTTTTCCAAGAACAGTTAAAACAGCCCTGTCAACTGACTTTAACCGCTTAAGGTCCGCCTCCTGCACATTTATGTCGGCAGAATGGCACGTGGGTCGCGGGACTCGCAGAAGCTCTGTGACTGGGACCGCGGGATTCGCAGACCCGATCGCCGCTGGTTTCCCACGATTGGTTCCCGGAGCTGAAGAACGGGGAGAGCTGTGTGTAAACACAGCTTCCCCGTTCTTCACTGTGGTGCCTGCATTGATTGTGTGTTCCCTTGTATAGGGATTCAAAATCAATGACGTCACATCTACAGCCACACACCCCACAGTTAGAATAACATATGAGGTCACACATAACCCCTTCAGCGCCCCCTAGTGGTTAACTCCCAAACTGCATTTGTCATTTTCACAGTAAACAATGCATTTTTAAATTGTCCGAAGTGTCCGCCATAACGTCGCATTCATGAAAAAAAACGCTGATCGCCGCCATTAGTAAAAAAATTAAAATGCAATAAAACTATCCCCTATTTTGTAAACGCTATAAATGCTTATTGCGATTTTTTTTACCAAAAATATGTAGAAGAATACGTATCGGCCTAAACTGTTTTTTTTTTATATATTTTTGGGGGATATTATAGCAAAAAGTAAAAAAATATTGTATTTTTTTCAAAATTGTCGCTATATTTTTGTTTATAGCGCAAAAAAAAACAACAAAAAAAAAACGCAAAGGTGATCAAATACCACCAAAAGAAAGCTCTATTTGTGGGGAAAAAAGGACGCCATTTTGTTTGGGAGCCACGTCGCACGACCGCGCAATTGTCAGTTAAAGCGATGCAGTGCCGAATCGAAAAACTGTCTGGGTCCTTTAGCTGCCTAAAGGTCCGGGTCTTAAGTGGTTAAACACTGCTAGACCAACTCACATACTGTATAAAACACTGTACTCAAAATCTGATATATTGTTCTTCGTTCATCTAATGTCTATGCGTGCATTTAGAATGGACAAACTAGAGAACTGAATTATTTTTTGTTATCAGCTAAAAGCTAAAAATTCAATCCATAGAAATAAATACTAAAAATAAAACTTGATGTGTAAAGAAGAGGTCAAAAGTACAGCACAAAAAGTGGAAGTAGGATACTTACGTTTACATACATACTTGCCAGACCAGCGTTTATCTGCCTGGCAGACAACTTCAGATGCTCCACTTAGTTCATAGCCTTTCTGACAGTAGATGTTGCACCGAGTCCCTTTCACAGTTTTATAGTAGGAGCGGGAAGGGCTTGAACAGGTGGCATGTCCGTTTTTAACCTTGATGGGAGAGCACCATGGGGAATCTGAGAAAATATCATTCAAATGATATGTAAAGTGACACAGACACGTAAACACTAATAAACATTAATATAGTGGGATACAAATTAGAAATCATTTAAACAACATAAATCAGCAATATGTGACTGTTTTCAAAAAAATTAAAACAAAAAATGTTTGTGTGAATAAAAAGTGTGCTCATTAGCAATATGAATGTACTATTCGATCTATCTTTACTTGCAGATTAAACATGAATTACTGCTACACATATATGAGGCCATGCTTTTTTATTGAAGACTTCAGTCATTGCAAAACCTGCATGATGTCCTTTTGACAGGTGCTCTTTGCTGCAAGATAAGGTAATTCCCAAGGTCGTTCCCAATGTCACAAATGATGTGGCATTTACTACCAAAGATACCAACAATGGGGCACAGTTCCTCCCAATGATGCCAACAATGGGGTCCAATGATGGGGCACAATTCTTTCAAATTACGTCAGTGATGGGGCACAATTCCTCCCAATTACACCAAGAATGGGATGCAATTCCTTCCAATGAAACCAATGATGGGGCACAATTCCTACCAATGACACCAAGAATGGGGCACACTTCCTCGCAATGACACAAATGATGGGGCATATTTCCTACCAAAGATACCAATAATGGGGCACAGTGCCTCCCAATGATGCCAACAATGGCGCCCAATACCATCAATGATGGGGCACAATTCCTCCCAATGATGTCAATGATAGGGCACAATTCCTATAAATGACGCTAATGATGGGTCCCAATGATGCCAAAGATGGGACACAATTCCTACCAATGAAACCAATGATGAGGAACAATTCCTACCAATGATACCAACAATGGACCAAATGAATAATGGGGCGCAATTCCTACCAATGACGGGGCACAATTTCTCCCAATGTTACCAATGATGGTGCACAATTCCTCTCACTGACTCCAACGATGGGGCATTGTTTACTCCCACTGATGCCGGGACATTTTCTACACCCAATGGGGTCAATTCACAAAGAGAAACGTTATTGGTTTTCTTCAGGTGTTAAATTAGCACTCCTTATTTAACGCTAGCAAACATGGTATTCACGAAAGCTATAATCGTTATTTAACACAGTCGTTATGGTTTTCAACTGACTCTTTATCCAAACGTTATTCTAACTACTCAGACGTTATTATTAAGATTCGGGACGTTAAAATAACTCTTAAGATCGTTAAATAATGCTGGAGAGATGCATTCTGGGAGCAGAAGGGGAGGAGAACAGCTGCATGTGGAAAAGAGCAGATACAGAGAGAGAGAGAGAGAGAGAGACAAGCAATACACATGGAGATTGAGCATGTGATGTGCATAACTTCTAGTGTGTGCTTTTCTAAAGCCATGTGTATTTCCTCATACAGAGAATAAATCATGGGAGATGATAATCGGAATTTAGCTATCACCTGGGTTTCAGAAAAGTCATCCAAAATAGTATGTGAACGGAATACACATTTATAAATCTGAACAACATTCTAACGTGTTCTTCTTCGCCTCTGGATAATTTTAAGTTCAAATAGAGCACGGTTCTAGCTTGCCCAACACTACACTACACTACAAAAATCGCCAAAAGCTTCCTCTAACAACAAAATATCGCCTGGGAAATGTCATAACGCCACCCTGAGGGAGGTGTTAATTTAACGATTGCTTAACGATTGATAACTGTCCAAAAAATCTTTGTGAATTGCACTTCTGTACATATTTAACGATTTGAATCTTTAAAATAACTATTTGAAACTTTAAAATAACGATTTGACTCTTTAATAAGGATCCACACCTTAAAATATCGTTTCTGTGTAGGGAAACGTTATTTGATGATTTTTCAGAGCGTTAAATCGTTTAGTGAATTGAACTAGCTTCAATAACGTGCAGAATCGTTAAAATAACACTCGCAATCTGAAAATAAAGCTTTGTGAATTGACCCCAAAGGCTACACTCCGGCCCACCTAAAGCCTGAATCACCGTAAACTGGCTCTTTGTTTAGAATTTTTTTGGAGACCCCTGATCTAAAAGAAGTATTACTACCAGCTCTAAATGACAGATTCCCACTGGCTTTAGTTTGAAATAGGTACATTATGTCACCAATGCAGTGCTCAAAGCTGTTATTTGCAATTGGAGTAGCTGGATCAGAATCAACATGGTAGAGAATCTATATTGTCAGGTGCCACTCATCATGATTGTCATGAATCTTCACTACTGGAAGAGGTGATTGACATTGGATTTACACTGGGACATTGTCTTGTACACCTTGACACTGGCATAGACAACAACTGATCTGTTTAATTTACCATTGTTGTTTGTCTAAATTGTCCTCAATAGATTCAGAGCAGAAGAACAGCAACAGAGCCAAACCCTTTTCATGCTGTTTTTCCGACGGAATTCCACTCAAGCTTGGCTATGCACTGCACGTTCTTGACGGTCAAAAGTTCTCTGAATTTTTGACTGTCACGAACGTGGTGACATACAACATTATGACGAGCCAAGAAAATCAAGTTTAATGCTTCCGAGCATGCGTTGAATTGTTTCCGAGCATACGTCGGAATTTTGCGCGTCGGAATTGTTACAGATGAACGGAATTTCCGATTGGAATTTATTCCATCTGAAAATTTGAGAACTAGCTCTCAGAAAAAGTCTGATGGAACCTAAACACGGTCGGAATATCCAACCAAAAGCTCACATCAAACTTTTCTTGATGGAAATTCTGACCGTGTGTACAGGAAATTAGGAGATTTTCTCTTCCTGTTTAAACATAGAGTGTGATGTCTGGGCATACAGCCAAGATAGCTAAAATTGCTGATTGGAGGAAAGGCACAAACCACCTCTCATCATAGACAGAGACTCTCAGTGGTGTTTTATAATAGGGACAGCTCCCTGCTAATCTATTTTAGCAACCTCCCCTGACAGAAATTTCAGGCTGCTTTTATCTGATGTGTCCGAGAATTTGTCAGTAGATATCAGGCTGATAACAGAGGAACGGTTCAGGAGAGAGCTATCAGACTTAGCTCTTTGAAGAGACATAACAAAACACTGCAAATATATGTGCCCAGCTCAAATTTCATGAATTTGGATAAAAAAATGTGTAGCGCTAAGTAAATAGAATATAAATAAATATATCTATGTGCTAAAAAATTGTAGGTGATTAGAAAATATGATCATAGAAAGAATATTTAGTGAAAAAATAACCAACTATACACAATAAAAAAGAAAAAATAACCAGTAACCAGTGAACAAAATTAAATAGTCACTAGTATATCTGCAAAATCACCCATCCCTTGTCATCTGGGCTAGATATATAGACGACATCCTCCTCCTATGGAATGGTAGCTCTGATACATTACAGTCCTTCTTCAATGATTTGAACCAGAATGACAGAGGGATATCACTTACATTTGAATTTAGCAACACCAGTGTACATTTTCTAGATCTGGAAATAGCACTGGTTAATCGCAAATTCCAGTTTAAGACTTATTTCAAACCAACAGACAGAAATGCCTTCATCCCTATTGACAGTTGCCATCACAACTCATGGCTTAAATCCGTACCTCGGAGCCAGTTTTTCAGGCTCCGGAGAAATTGTACAGATACTACATCTTTTCTAACTGAGGCAGAAATGTTAAAACATAGATTTGTGGAGAAAGGGTACTCAACAGAATTAGTTAATTCAGAATTTCAAAGAGCACTTACCCTTGATAGATCATCATTAGTGGCAGTCAAACCCAAGCTTCCAGTTGATGACAAGTTTAGGTTCGCTATGACTACCTCGTTTTCCATCCAACATAAACAAGTGGTGAATATTATCAACAAACACTGGGACATTCTCAGAAATGATACTATATTGAATTCTATACTCCCAGAACGAGCAAAGGTAGTCTTTAGGGGAGCACCATCACTACACAATCGCATTGCCCCTAACATCATTAATCCCCCAAAAAAGATTTCTTTTTTTCACCAAATGGTTGGTTTCTTTCCTTGCAAAAAATGCAAAGTATGCCAGCACAATACACCTCTGCAACGTAAGGTCACACATTTTTCCTCCACGATTACACACAAACAGTATGCTATCAGTCAATTCTGTACTTGTGAAACTAGTTACATAGTGTATTTAATTACTTGTCCGTGTGGCAAGCAATATGTGGGCCGTACGATCAGATCTTTCTCAGTACGAGTTGGTGAACACATTTCTCTTATTAAAAGTGGGGATGCCAATCATACTGTCCCAAGACACTATAAACAATATCATAATAGAGATCCTAGTGGCTCCCAGTTCTTAATAATTGACAAATATGAAGCTCCATGGAGGGGTGGTGCTAAAACTAGGGGCGTTTCACGTTTAGAAACGTTCTGGATTTTTGAACTCCAGTCCCACCGCCCATTAGGCTTGAATGTAGACTGGGACATCAATTCATTCATTGATAAGTCCTAATGTGAGACATGCTATGGTCATATGTTTTCACTAACACACATCAAGTCACAGTATTTATTATTCATTTATATATTTATTATATTTTTTATTTTTTTAATTTATTTACTATGCTTCATTTTGCGAAACGTGTTTTTTGGTGCATATATTATTCAATGATTATTTGTTTATTATGTGAGACATGATATGGTCATATGTTTTCACTAACACACATCATGTTACAGTATTTATTATTCATTTATATATTTATTATTTTTTATTGTATTTACTATGCTTCACTTCGTGAAATGTGTTTGTTGGTACATATATTATTCAATGAATATTTGTTTATTACATATTGTATCGAATGTTTAATTGTAATTTGGAAATCATTTGTGCGTGGTGCCCTGGTTGAGAGTCCCACTCACATTTCCAGTTCGCACATTTAATTATTCCCAATTATTCATTGCCCTCCGATATACTTCCATTACTTCCAGGACCCATTTAATATTAAGGCCGGCCTTCCTTTTGTTCTTTTAGTCATAAATGTAATGTTACTGCGAACGCCTCCTTTATCCCTTTATTATTAAGGTTGTCCTTTTATACTTGTTTACCAATTTATTTTTTTGAGAGTCATTTATTTACTTCATTGACTCATCAATTTTATACATTGTAACTTTTTTCTTCCCATATTGCAAAATTTTTTTTAACTTATTTTTTATCCATTTAATGTGGACCCTGACGAGCGCTTTTGATGGAGCGCATCACGTGACAGATGGAACGCATACGATGGAGCGCATCACATGACATGTGGAGCGCATTTGATGCAGCGTACCACGTGTTTTTTATAGCGTTCGTCGTGACGCGCACGGTGCAAAATATATGAGGGGCATGTTCTCCAATCATTGACCGCACAGTGGCTGTGACTCACGTGCGCGCCGTCTGATTGGGTAAGCGTAGTTCTTCGCTACGCCGTCCGCGCCCGGCACCCCTTTATTAGTGCGTCACGGGGCCCACGTTGGTACGTAGATGGACCCGCCTACGGACTTGCGCGTCACCGCGCTTTACACGTCGCACGACGTCACATCACTCGAGGCCCCATGCAGATCTATCTATGGGTCCCCTACTTGTGATGTATGACGTCTTCCGACGCCATCTTTATTGAGGGATTTACTCAGAAGAGCTGCATATATACGGCTGCTATCTGGGTATATCCTGTGTTTATACATCATTAACACTCAGGCTCATTATGCAGCCTTTGTGTTTCTTTAGTATTTCTATTATTTAACCTCAATTGGACGGGCGAGTGGCTTATGATCCAAGATATTTTTAGTTTTGTATGCCATTACTATACACTCATAATGAGGCTTGGAACTCAAGCCCAGACGCCATTTTGGCCTAACCCGGAAGTGAACTAATTAATGATGTTTGCATGTGAGGTGAGTGTGACTCTCATTAAGGGACCACTTATTGTGTATTTATATTCAAGTGGCTATGGTGGTCTGTTACCCTTTGACAACGTGTTTGTACACGAAACGCGTCAGGGAAGATTCTACTGTCGCCACATTATGACTGCAAGCGCGCTTTTTTTTATCCTGATCCATGTAAGTTCATTACTTATTAAATCTTTTAATACCGTGACGGTATCACACTATTGCTCCTTCTTTTCTCTTGCACACCATTCTCAACGTATACCTACTGAGCATCAAGCCCTGGATAACTGAAGTCCCCCTCCCGGATTACCATACTGACGTACATCCCTGTCACCGGCAGTTCTATGAGGCTTCGATCCACGCTGGATGATCCAAAGCTTATGTGACTCTCCAGTCTGTATAGCTGGCAGAGTCCACTTGATCTGGTAAGCCTCCATGCTTTATTGGGTGAAGGTCTTCTTCCTTTTTTATATCACCACACAAAAGTGCGCATAGAGGACATCACTTGTTTATATTGAACACTTATAGCTTTTGGATTTGGACATCGATTGCAATTTTTTTGTTCAGGACATTCCATTTCTTATACTAGTGACTATTTAATTTTGTTCACTGGTTACTGGTTATTTTTTCTTTTTTATTGTGTATAGTTGGTTATTTTTTCACTAAATATTCTTTCTATGATCATATTTTCTAATCACCTACAATTTTTTAGCACATAGATATATTTATTTATATTCTATTTACTTAGCGCTACACATTTTTTTATCCACATTACTTTTTGCTTATTGTTTTCTATTAGCTGTGTTTAGCGGCTCACATTATTTACCTAAAGCAGCGCGATATTTTCCCAATCTATCTACAAATTTCATGAATTCACATCCACTTGAAATCAATTTTGCAATGTTAACAGAAATACGGTATGGCAGTTACATTCTGTTTTGTTTATCAACAAAGCTCAAGTTCAAAGGATAAGTTCACCTTCATCCAAATTTTTTTTTACAGTACAGTGCCCGTGGGACATTCAGGTGGAAGAGCAGTGGTGTAACAGCTTTTACCAGACTGTACTGGAAACCACTTCCTCTTTGCAGGGCAGGAGCGGAGGTGTGCACATCGATCCTGGTGCACACAGATTATCCATGGGGCGCGTGTCCAGAACCAGAGGCTAAGACCTGGGGACAGAGACACCTCGGGCAGCGCAGCATGGACTACAGCAATTAAATCTGCACCGTTGCCATATGAAGAACAGAGCATCCTCTCATCCTTTACTTCCCACCGCTGATTCACAGAGTGATTCTGCGGAAAGACTGAGGGGGCCCCAGTAAGAGGTCAGCATCCCAGGGACTGGTGAGAGAGGTATTTGCCCATTGCTGATACTCTTAACAGGGACTGAGCTACCAAGAGCAGGACACCAAATATACTCAACCCATACTACACCAATACTACACTGTATACTGAACTTATTTCAAACTTAGATGGCACTTATACCAACCCTACATCACATTATTCCGAAACCTTTACCGCATCTGAACCACATCTACCGAATGTTTTAACGAACATTTAACAAAGGCTCTGTCTCATTTGGTTATCTGCAGGTTAGCATCATAGCCAGTGTGGAGAGGGCAACGTCATACAACCCCCCACTATAACAGGGCTACACCAGCAAAAAAGCACTTTGGCAATATAGTTCCAGCACTCGGTAGATTAAACGTTACTACTGCTCAATGCTGCACTTGAGGTGGCCTTGCTACTCTTAATGCTGACCTAGTGACCTAGTTACCAACCACATTGGGTGACAATATGTTAGTTTTGCCTCTACTACCTGGTTTGGTGCCTGTTTTCTTTGATAAAGCACTTATACTGTGTACTAAGCATTACTCTCAGTGATTTCCTGTGATATTTTATGTTTGTACACATATTACTATGATTTTTTAGCCTTCCTGAAAGGTCTGAACACATATATGTATTGCTATAAAACAATGCTGACTGTAGTGGAAAATTCTGAACATCCGTAACCTATATTCATAGGACTGCTAGGCTAACTGTGATCATTAGGGATGGCCTGCTGATCAAAGGATGTCTTTTATGTTTGACAAATGTATCCAAGCCTTGCACACAAACAAGAAATCAGCTGCAGCACATCTGGTTTGCATGATGTTATAATTCCATGTGGAATGATATTGGAGGACATGATCTGATAACATTTAACAAAGTACATTTATTAGGAAGTAGAAATTATTTTAACAGTATTCAGTATTTTATCTCTTGATAGTTTGCTCTTAATTATGATTGCACAGGAGACACAAGCCATACAGTCTATATGATAGATGTTGCCATTACATATACAAATTAGTGTAATAAATCTATTAGGCTATGTTTTCAAAGAAACTGTGGATCTATCTCTGATTTCTATACTAGCTTACTATGTTTTTTTTTTTTTTTTTGTTCATAGAAATCCCCAGCTTTTTGATCATGTCTTTTGAAGATTGGTGCCATTTTCCACTTTGCTCCTGGACTGTTAAATTTAGCAGCTAATACCTTTATATATATATATATATATATATATATATATATATATATATATATATATATATATATACATACATACATACATACACATATATATTTATTGTGAGAGTAAGTCAGGTAAATCTGTGTGTGTTGTCACAGACGGGAGATGAATTTCTGCCTTGTTTAGACAATTCACCAATTACTATTAGGTGTAGGCTGCAGAAATAGCCAGAAAGGTTTAGGGTGTTGGAAAACTTCAGCTGTTCAGAATGAGGCAATTAAGGCCTCTATCTTATCCAAAGGATGACTACTGATTGCTGCATCCTGGGGCTTTTTGAGTTAAGGAGAGCAGTCAGAAAGACTTCTGAAGAGGTGAGGTGGTTGTTGATTTTTCCTTTGTGATAAAAATCAAAAAGACTATTGTTTATCTGCTGTATGACCAGCAGTGTCTGCCCAGCAGTAGGCTGTGCCAGACTCCATAGATAGGTTTCTGTGTAGTGAAGGTAGACGCCCCAAGTGGCCAGGGTTTATTTTATGTTTTGTTTTGTTTATGCTGTTTGGATGCTTGCACTTGTTTCCAGCAATGTATATACAGAATATAGTGAAAGAGAGAAAGTGATTATTTCAGCTATAAGAATACATTGTAATGTATTATATTGTATTGTATTACAGCACATCAGTGTGGAAGCAGCCCTATACTAATATGCCCAGTGTATTGCTTTGCACTGAACTGAAGATCTCTTCTTATCTGCTGCTGGCACCACTCTGGAGACCGCTAGCTGGGATAAGAGGTGGAGTGCAGTTGGTATCACTACGCATGAGACAGGAGACAGCACTACAGAGGAGACATTGTCTTATGCAGCTCTTGCTCCCTACTACAGCTCCAACTTTACAAGTAGTCCCTCTGCATTGCACTCTGATGCTCTGGGATGGTGGGTTAGCAAGTTCAGGCCACAATCTACCAGTCACCTGTCCGCGATCTACTAGTAGGTTGCTGATCCCCGATCTAGACCATTCCATTGTAGCTCCGGCTGTATGTTGAGGGTCGTTGTCCTGCTGGAAGGTGAACCTCTGCCCCAGTCTCAAGTCTTTTGCAGACTATAACAGGTTTTCTACTAAGATTGCCTTGTATTTGGCTTCATCCATCTTCCCATCAAAGCATCCCCACCACAACATGCTGCTGCCACCACCATGTTTCATGATGGGGATGGTGTGTTCAGGGTGATGTGCAGGGTTAGTTTTCCATCACACATAGGGCCAGATTCAGGTAGATGGGCGCATCTTTGTGCCGGCGTAACGTAACACATATACGTTCCGCCGATGCAAACTAGTGAGGCAAATACAGTATCCACCAAGCACTTGCTCCTAAGTTTGCGCCGGTGTAACTTAAATGTGAAGGCGCAAGTAGGTGTAAGTGGAAGTGGGTGTGACCGTATGCAAATGATGGTCTAAGCCTGGATCTGACACTTACGCCCTGCCTATCATCCACGGAGCATGCTCAGTGACCTCGGTGTCTGATCGCTTCCCTGTGAGCATGCTTACAACTACCCCCGCCCAACTTCCTGAGATATGCTGGCCCAACCGACTTATGCCGAGCCTAAAAATAAGCTCAGACTTGCTCCCGTCCGGTGCAAATTTGCCTATGGGCCCTTTATTAAAAAAATATATATATATATAAAAAAAGAAATAAAATAATATAAAAAATGTAAAACATTTGTATAAAAAAGGGTTGGCATCAGGGGGGCCCTGGGGACCTCTGGGCCCTATAATAATAATAATAATAATAATAATAATATATATATATACACAAACTTAGCAAGCTGAGCAACACCTCTTGCAGGACAACACATCTGTCTGCCAACATGCCAGGGGCAGCCGAGGTCATAGCCAGGGCTGCCATCAGGGGGGGTACAGGCAGTACACCTGTAAGGGGCCCGGGGGTCCCCTTTTTTTATTTATTTTAAATAAAAAAAAATTTTTTTTAAATATTATTATTTTATTTTTTTATTAAAGGGCCATTTTTTTTTTTAGAGGTCTGGAGATCCCCAGGGCCCCAGATGAAAACCCCCCTTTTTTATATATAAAAAAAATGTTTATATATTTTTTTATTTCTTTTATTTATATATATATATATATATATATATATATATATATATATATATATATATATATAAGAAGGCCAGTATGGTGGCCTGAGTTTATGGGAGGAGCCCGGAGGGTATTTAAGCAGCCCACTCACACATGCTCTTTGTCGGTTCAGTGTGCAGTACTACACGTCACTGGGCCGACTCTTCCCAGCTCACCTCATGTCCGTGAGTCTGCGCATTCAATCGCATTCGACATCGCAAGTGCATTGCGGCTTCTTCTTACTGTTGCAGGTTGTATTCAAACCTTTTGTATCTTGTGCAATCTTGCAATTCGTTATGCTTCTTATTCTGCATTTCTTTTGTAAAAATCTGCCTCTGACTTATTGTTGCTCATGTTCTAACATCTTAGTTACAAGCTTGGTACATTTGTAACTTCCTCCTGCCAAACAAACTATGTATTTGTATATTCAGTGCTTGCTGTCTCATTCATTTGGACATTAGCATATATTCTTTGTATGGGTTCTTTGGCAGATTGAGGTGGTAATTGAACTCACCTGCTGCCTTGTCTGCACTTGATTAGCCTGGGGGGATGGGTGGCTGGTAGGTGTTCGGTTTCACAGCAAGGAGTAGCATACACTATACAACCAATTCACAGCAGATTTGTTCAACACTCCTTACTTTCGATTCGTATCGGATTTGTTTCATGCATTTTACAACCGTTTTGTATCAATCATTTCACTTTATAACCGTTTTGTATCAGATACATTGCATACTTTCCACCATTGCCATTCTATGTTTCCCCCATGCCGTGCGTTTTATTTTCCGCAGCGGAACTTACGAATTGTTTGTACACGGTTCTTCTCTCTCATTTATTTACCAAAGTTATTGCCTGTGCGTCATGCATGGCGCCACACCAAACCACGCCACACTCTTCGGATGTGTTGCACATCCACTCCAGTCCAAGCAAACCCAGTTGCATGTTCACTGTCCCAGGTAGGATTCGTTAGCTTGTTTGTCATGTCAAAATTCGTGGCCACTCATGGTGTCATCCGCATCATATGTTCGGTTCCCACAGTGAAGCTTATAAAATATTCGTACGCACTTCTCGTGTTCTATTTTCTACACCAAACCTTGTTGTTTTGCCCCATGCATGGCATCCCTACATCTTTCCTACATATTTGACTCCAGCCACAGTCTGCCGCAAACTCACTCGCATGGCCCACTGTCGCAAGTAAAATTTGTTACTACATTCTTTGTCCTATCAATTTGCTACCATTCGTTGTCTCCCATATCGTTCATTAGTGGCCCCTATGGAACCTACGATTCAAACAGGCGTTGTCCTCTACCTTATACTGCTTGCTTAAGGTACAAACAAACCAGGTGTTTCTATCCTTTCTCAGTAACCCAATTCTTATTGATTGAGACCTTGCAACCATGCAAATCATCTCAGCTGCCTGACACCCTTGTTAAGACCCTTGCAACACATGACCTTTACAAAACGCAAAATAAATTATATATAAAAACGCAGAAAAAAAACAAAAAAACGCAAAAAAGACCTGCAAAAAAAAAAAAAACGTTTCCACCACGCAATCTCAGCCCCTCGGAAACCTGACACCTGTTGAGACCATTGCAACCATGCAAAATCATCTCAGCAGCCTGACACCCTTGTTGAGACCCTTGCAAATGCAATATCGTCTCAGCAGCCCACAACTCATTGTGATCCTTGCAACCACGCACAATCATCCCAGCAGCCTGACACCCTTGTTAAGACCCTTGCAACACATGACCTTTACAAAACGCAAAATAAAATAAAAAATATATATAAAAACGCAAAAAACAAAACAAAAACGCAAATATAAAAAAATAATAATAAAAAAAAAAAACATTGCCACCACGCAATCTCAGCCCCTCGGCAACCTGACACCTGTTGAGACCGCTGCAACTACGCAAAATCGTCTCAGCAGCCTGACACCCTTGTTAAGACTCTTGCAACACATGACCTTTACAAAACGCAAAATAAAAAATATATATAATAACGCAAAAAAAAATAAAACGTTGCCACCACGCAATCTCAGCCCCCCGGCAACCTTAAAACCTGTTGAGACCGCTGCAACTACGCAAAATCGTCTCAGCAGCCTGACACCCTTGTTGAGACCCTTGCAAACGCAATACCGTCTCAGCAGCCCCACACTCATCGAGACCCTTGAAACCACACAAAATCATCTCAGGTCCTTACAAAAACGCAAAAAAAAAAATTATATATAGAAAAAAAAAAAAACGCAAAACAAAGAAAAAAAAAAACCTGCCACCATGCAATCTCGGCCCAGCAACCTGACACCTGTTGAGACCATTGCAACCACGCAAAATCGTCTCAGCAGCCCTACATTCATCAAGGCCCTTGCAACCACGCAAAACCGTCTCAGCAGCTTGGCACCTTTGTTGAGACCCTTGCAAACACAATACCATCTTAGCAGCCCCACATTTATCAAGGCCATTGCAACCACGCAATATCGTCTCGGCAGCCTCACACCATTGTTGAGACCCTTGCAAACGCAATACCGTCTCAGCAGCCCCACACTCATCGAGAGCCTTGCAACCACGCAATACTATCTCGAGCAACCTCCCACTCATCAAAGACCTTTGTGACCACGCAGTCTCGCCCCAGCAACATGGCATTCATTGAGACCCTTGCAGCCAGAAAAATGGGTGTTTTTCAGCCGCCCCTGATCTCTCCTCTATGTTATCTTATCAGTACGTCTACACAGGATCATTTATAGTCATTTCTAGGCAGTTCAGAAACCTTCTCGAAAAAAAAATAATGGGTTCAGACAGATGTTCAAAGGCATTCGAAACGCCGATGCCTGTAACGGCTTGTAAACACAGCCAGATGTGGTAACTCATGTTTACCAGCGTTTCATTTACAGTGGGTTTTTATTAAAAAAAAAAAGGGGGGGGGAATATTGTCTCAGCAACTTGACACTCATTTGAGACCCTTGCAAAATGTAATATCATCTCAGCTACCTCACACTCGTCTAGACCTTTGCAACCACACAATCTCGTCTCAGCAACCTAACGCCCGTTCAGACCTTTGCAGCCATACAAAGTTGTCTTAGCAAACTGACACTCATTTGACACCATTGCAAACGCAATATCATCTCAGCAACCTGACACCCGTTCAGACCTTTGCAGCCATACATAGTCATCTCAGTAGACCGACACTCACTTGAGACCATTGCAAACGCAACATCGTCTCAGCAACCCCTCACTTATTGAGACCCGTGCAACCACACAAGGCCATCTCAAAACAAACCTCATAATCATTGAGACCTTTGCAACCACGCAATATCGTCTCAGCAAACCAGACTGAGACCCTTGCAACCACACAATATTGTTTGCAGCAGTATAAAACACTTTGCAGCACGCACCAACGTGAAAACCCAAATACAAACTAAACTTGCAAACACACCTCAGTGACAATCAGCCAAACAAACACACAGTGGCACCCAGTTGGCCATTCATCTTTAGTGGCACGCGGGCCACTCATCTTTTCCCTGTCTTTTTCCCTGCACTTAGTTCAGGTTTCCATCCAGCACCAGCGAGTGCACGTTGGTCTGCGAGTGCACGTTGGTCTGCGGGTGCACGTTGGTCAGCGGGTGCACGTTGGTCAGCGGGTGCACGTTGGTCAGCGGGTGCACGTTGGTCAGCGGGTGCACGTTGGTCAGCGGGTGCACGTTGGTCAGTGAGTGCACGTATATCGTCTTGTTGAGCACCTGTGTATTGTCTTGATTTTTTCACACCAATGCAAGATCCAGTCCAAGTTCTCAAACTAGACCAAGCATCAGTAGCAGACTTAGCTATGTGGGACAACTTCCCCACCTGATAGAACAGCATTTCAATCTTCATCCCGGCAGTGTCAGCCGAGCCACCACAGGCTTTTGCGTGCATTTTTCGTCCGCCACTAGTTCTCCAAACCTTGGCCCCCAGAAATTCTCTTAAATTTCTGCTTCACCCAGTCTTCATCACGTCTCGTGCTGTACCCCATTGTGGAAGCTGCCCAGGTTTGGGGCCACACTTGAACTGGACAGACGGTGTTCTTCACCACAGACAATCAGGCCACAGCCGACAATTAAGGTAGATCAAGCCTCTCCCCATCACGTCCTTCTTGCGCAGGCTCGCGCAGCTGTCACTCCGTCACCAGTTTAATATCTTCTGTAGTCATATTCCAGGCAAATGCAAAATCGCAGCTGATGCTCTGTCCCATTCTAACCTTATTTGTTTTTCCAGCAAGAGCCTGGAGCTGACCCAATAACCATCCCTGTCCCACTCTGGTCATTGCTGACGATGGACTGAAGTAGCATCTCACCAACTCAACCCAGCTTATTAACCACTCCTTGGCACGCAACACACTGAAGGCCTATCACACTGCTTGGAACACTAACTGCTAATTTTTGGCCACTTGCCTCGGAGCAGCAATAGGCAACGTTAGACACGTCCTAGCCTTCATATCGTATTGCCACACGCAGCTGACCCTTTCTCACAATACTATCACGCCATATCTAGATGGCGTCCAGCATTTCCTGTCCCTGCAGGACACCAGTAAACTGTCAGTATTCTCGAGCCCATGCAGTCAAGTCCCTCCTACAGAGCATACAGAAGCACCAACCTGTAGTCAGTGGCAAGTGCCTATCTTTCAAGAGTGCCCTTTTTAGGGACATGTCTGAAATCCTTACTCGTTCCCCATTTAGGGCCTTGCCCAGCATAGTCATCCTAGCAGCCATCTACCAGGCCTTCTACGGTTCCCTACGACCTAGTGAATTTACAGTCAGTGGCTCCGGCAGTCAGACGCTGCTCCGACGCCACCCGACTCGCTTTCGAACCCCTACACTCTCAGTCTGCAAACGCAACAAACCAGCCCGGGGGTTGACATCAACCTGTTTCAGACTAACAATGCCTGAGGCCCAGTGACGGTGCTTGACCGACTACTGCTCCATCTACCCAGCCAATCTGATTGTAGCTCGTTGCTACCCTTTCTAAACCAGCTCCCTGAGTGGCAGCCAGTTTGTCAAGCATGTCAGAATCCTAAGCAACTTGGGCTTCAAATCCCAGTCTGTTCTCAGGACATTCTTTCCGAATTAGAGCAGCCTCAACTGCCTCCCAACAGGGAGTACCAGACCACGTAATCAAGATACCAGGCTGATGGGAAGTCTCCTTGTTTTGCCACATACATCCCAAATCCTCAGGAAGAAATGGCACAAGCCTTTACCAAGCTGGCTTAATAAATACAAGAAATCAATATAAGCTATTTCCCTATCTGAGTCTTTTGCCCCCTTTTCTTGGCATACTGACCAGACCACCAAGGCACACTTCAGGTCTATTTATGTTGTAAGTCTTGTCGCGTGTTTATGTGATCCACATTACTCTGTCAGAGGGCCACGACCATAAATATATATATATATATATATATATATATATATATATATATATATATATAATATATATATATTATATATATATATATATTATATATATATATATATATATATATATATATATATATATATATTAGAGGTCCAGAGGGCCCCAGATGGCTACCCCCTTTTTTATATAAAAAAATATTTTTTATATATTTTTTTTATTTCTTTTATTTTTATATATATATATATATATATATATATATATATATATATATATATATATATATATATATATATATATATATATATATTTTGAAAAATTATTTTTTATTTTATTTTATTTCTGTATATATATATATATATATATCTTTTTTTCTTTTTATTAAAGGGGCCAGAGGTTTTGTGTAAGGGGCCCCATAATTTCTGATGGCTGCCCTGGGTAACGGTGCTGCTGGAGCTGTTCTCCAGTTGATCTGTGCCCGTCAGGTGCAAAGATAAACCAGCTATTTGTAGGAATAACTTTACGCCGGACTTAACACTTACGCTCGGTGGACTTAGCCTGCGCCGGACCCAAATACGTTCACGAATCGGCATACCTCCTTCATTTGCATATTTGAATAGGAAATCAATGGCCGCACAAGATGCGCCCAGCGTAAATATGAGCCTAAGTTATGCCGGCACAGGAAAGTTACACCAGTCGGAGGAAGACTATTTTCAGGCGTATCTAGTTTTGTGGGTACGGTGCAAAGATAAGTCGGCTCAACTTTACACTTACGCGGCGTATCTCGAGATATGCCGGCATAACTCTACCTGAATCTGGCCCATAGCGTTTTGCTTAGGCAAAAAAAAACTATTTTGTTCTCATCTGACAAGAGCATCTTCTTCCCCATGTTTCTTATGGCTTTCTTCTTGCCACTCTTCCATAAAGGCCAGTTTTGTGGAGTGCACGTCTAATAGCTGTCCTGTGGACAGATTCTTCCACCTGAGCTGTGGATCTCTGCAGTTCCTCCAGAGTTACCATGGGCCTCTTGGTTGCTTCTCTGATGAATGCTCTCCTTGTCAGTTCAGGTGGACGGCCATGTCTTGGTAGGTTTTCATTTGTGCCATTCTCGTTCAATTTTCAGATGATGGATTGAACAGTGCTCCATGAGATGTTCAAAGCTTGGGATATTTTTTTTATAACCTAACCCTGCTCTAAACTTCTCCACAACCTTAATCCCTGACCTGTCTGGTGTGTTCCTTGGCCTTTGTGATGCTGTTTGTTCACTAAGGTTCCCTAACACACCTCTGGGGGCTTCACAGAACAGCTGCATTTATACTGGGGTTAAATTACACTCAGGTGGACACTATTTACTAATTAGGTGACTTCTGAAGGTAATTGGTTTCATTTGATTTTAGTTAGGGTTTTGGGGGCTGAATACAAATGCACACCACACTTTTCAGATATTTATTTGTAAAACATGTTTAAAACCATTTATCGTTTTCCTTCCACTTCACAATTATGTCCTACATTTTGTTGAACCAAAATAAAAAGTTTTGCTGGCACTAGGGCTTCAAGTTATGGTGCCTGGACATTAATTCTATGCGCTGGACATGTACAACAGTTAGGAAAAGAGGCAACAAATAAAACAACTCCTCTTTTTAATTAGGTGTTATTTAGGAGAGCTTGGTTTTATTAAGGCACCTTTCAATATTTACTGTAATTATAAGTTACATCTAAAAAATACAGAAAAAATACAGAAAATAATGTATTTTTGAGGCTTTTTTTTTTACTTCTCTATTGTAACTGCCACTAAAAAGATTTCATCTTGTTTACTTAGCAGCTGTACTTCCTAGAGACTCTGATAGAGTCTAATCTTGTGGGATTACTTGTTATTATGTGCATTTCTTTAACTACAGTATGTCGACTGGGGATACATTTGTTATATGTGTGGAACATTTTTTTTGTGATTCTCTTCTTTCAAAAATATGAAAATAGCAGAACACAGCATAATGATAACAGAATTGATTGTTAAAAGTACAGCACGCTATCCGTTCTAGTACAGGGCAATCTTGTCTGAAATGTATTAGCAGTGAAAAGGCGTTGAGCACTCTGTCTTATGTATGTGTTCTTAAATGGGTTTTCTACTCTGCACGTTGGTTTATCTGGCCCCCCTTCAATTTCTCTAAAATTAAAAGACAATAATGCTAAATCATGCAGATTACCGTTTTCATTGTATTGCTCACATTAATTGAATCTAGGGCTAATATTGCCTCTAGTGGCCCCCATATAGGTTTCTTTACTAGGGCCCCCATATAGGTTTCTTTACTAGGGTCTCCTCTGAGGCGGCATACACACGTACGAGAACCTCGTCAGGCGGAACACATCGTTCCGCTCGTCGAGGTTCTCGGCCGGCCGTCAGAATCGGCGACCATCCTGAGAACCTGCTCTCTATTTTCTCTAGGCGGCTTTCCCGACGGGATGCTCGCCGAGAGTGTACACACGGCCAAGGTTCTCGGCAGAATGAGGATCCCAGCGAGCTTCTCGCTGGTTTCTGCAGAGAACCTGGGCCGTGTGTACGATGTGTTCCGCCCGTCGAGATTCTAGTACGTGTGTACGCCGCTTCAGATGGTGCAATTTTTTTCTTTTCTGCAATCACGGGTTGCAGGAAAGAAAATCAACACTACCAGTGTTGATAGGGGAATCCCTTCTGTGGTGCTATAGTGTTCTCCCGGGGGACGGGGAAGGGGGAGCCGTCCCTGCCAGGGAAACACAGTGATTATTGCTAGCAGTTATAGCCTCTGACAATAAGTGTATGCTGAAGATCCGACATGAATGTTAAACCCAAGTCGATCAATGAATCAACTTGGGTACATTCAGCCTGCCGATAGATGGTTTGAACCTTGGCCGGTCCCTGCTGAACCATCTATGACCAGCTTTTGCATTTTAGCACTTTCCAGACCCACTGTGACTCCTGACAGGCATGTCCCACAAATACTTATATCCACTTATATCCTCTTAAATGGTCAGTCAATGGACATTATGTGGTGGCTAGGGCAGCAGCAGCTGAGTTATCATTCTCTGCAGAGCCGCAGTGTGGAGAGAATGTGTCCTTAATTGTGGGCTCAAGAACTATAGTAAGCCTACATTTCAATGCAAAATAGTTATTTCCTGGGAAAGAGAGGTCAGGAAATCTGAGAACCCTATGTGGGTGCCCTGCTGCTAAGGGGAAACCTGTGGAGCCACAACACAGAGAGGTTCCATAAATGTAAACCCAAAATGTCACAATGTAGAGTATAAGATTTCCTATCATCTGTGCCCAGTCTTGCCACACGGAATTAATCCAGCTCAGATCAATCCTCTTTTATTGTTCAGTGAAAATTAACAGAATTCCAGAAAAAACCTGTCTAAATAAAAAGTCTGGGCCAGATTCACAGAGCCCTTACTCCGGTCTAATGCGAGATACTTTAAAATTACACGCGTCGTTTCATTAGTCTGAACCGTCAAACCATGATATGACGGCTTCGGGCTTCAATCCGACTGGCTTACGTGTTCGTACGCCTTCGGATCTACGCTGCAATAATTTTGCGGCCGCTAGGTGGAGTTCCCGTTGTTTTCCGCGTCGGGGTATGCAAATAAGCTTTTTCCGACGATCCACAAAGTTACGAGCGTCATTCGCAATCTCTTACGGCATCTGTAGTCATCTTTTTGCCGCGTAAAGTTATACCAGCTTTTAGCTGGTCTAATATTAGACAGCCCATGTTAAGTATGGCCGTCGTTCCCGCGTCGAATTTCAACGTTTGTTTTTATTTTTTACGTAAGTCGTCCGGGAATAGGAATGTACGTAAACGACGCTACTCAAACAAAAAATGACGTAACAACGTTATTTCGCGCAATGCACGGCGGGAAATTTCTGAACGGAGCATGCGCAGTTCGATCGCCGCGGGGACGCACCTAATTTAAATGCTTCACGCCCGCTAATCGCGTATTTTCGATTCCGCCGTGAGAAATACACTACGCCGCCGTACCTTACGGGCCAAAATCTACATGAATTTGTCGTAGAGCCAGGTAAAATACGGCGGCGTAGTGTATATCTGATACTCTGCGCCTATGTAATTGTATCTGAATCTGGCCCTCTGTTTCTCTCTTCTTACTTTGAGTGACAGGTTATTTACATATCTATCTTGGACATGTTTATCATATGTTATGTTATGTTTATCATAACATGAGGTGATTCACAGTATAAAAAGTGAGAAATCCACCCCTCCCCCACATAACACATCCTGGTAATATACAATGAACTTTGGATCTCCTCATTTATTATTTACATATCTAGCTTGGACATGTTTATCATATGTTATGTTATGTTTATCATAATATGAGGTGATCCAAAGTTCATTGTATATTACCAGGATGTGTTATGTGGGGGAGGGGTGGATTTCTCACTTTTTATACTGTGAATCACCTCATGGTATGATAAACATAACATAACATAACATATGATAAACATGTCCAAGATAGATATGTAAATAACCTGTGACTCAAAGCAAGAAGAGAGAAACAGACTTTGTATTTAGACAGGTTTTTATCTGGAAGTCTATTAATTTTCACTGAACAATAAAAGAGGATTACATAAAGAACAAAATAGTTCAAAATGATAAACAGTGCTCTAGCTGTTGGTTTAAATGTCCAACTTCATCTAAGCATTCAATTAGTGACTGATTTTCCAGCCAGTGTAAAGGAAACAGGTAGTGATCGATCCTACACCTCTTCCCAGGAAACATTACATCACAAGTGGGGCACACTCCCCTTTGGGGTACTCACTCACCAGATGGTCAGTAAAAGGAGGCAATAAAATGTATCTTTCACCAGATCATCCGTCTCTATACACTGGCTAGAAAATCTGTCACTAATTGAATGCTTAGATGAAGCTAGAGTGCTGTTTATCATTTTGAACAATTTTGTTCTTTATGTGATCCAGTTTTACATTTGTATCTTTAGTCATATGACTGATTTTAAATGTTACTTTTTGCTGATTTCTTTTTAAATAGACCATTTTTCTAAAATTCTGCTACAACTTTTTGCTTTGAAGTATTTTGTATCCACCCAAAAAAACGACCTTTTCTTTCTCACCCCCATTAATATGATTTTTTTGGGGGGGGAGTGGGGGCTTATATAGTCCCACTTCCTCTTGACTGGTTAGGCATTTTTCTAAGCCCCTCCCTGTAATTCTGTCACTTCAGCGGCGAGCCGCGCCGCGCACGCATCAACTTGTTGCCCGGCCGTGAAGCCGAATACGGCTGGGTGCCCACAGTTGGAGACGCCGGCCGGGAGGGGGGCAGAGGAGCGGAGCCCCGGTCGGCGCGTTCCACAGGTAAGTGAGTGTTTTTAAAAGCCAGCAGACTTTTTGTAGTATAAACACAACTTTGCATTAAGGCGCTGAGACTTGTCACTAGGCCTGGTATTACACTACCTTTTCTAATAAAAGTGGATTGATCAGATCTGGATTAACTGTGGCAAGACTGGGCACAGATGATAGGAAATCTTATACTCTACATTGTGACATCAAGAAAAAATTTTTTTGGGGGTTTACATCCACTTTAAAATATAAGGGCCAGATTCTCAAAAGAGATACGACGGTGTATCGCAGGAAACACCGTTGTATCTCTGTTTTTTCCCCCGGATATCTATGCGTGTGATTCATAGAATCACTTACGCATAGATAGAGTGAAGATCCGACAGGTGTAAAACACTTACACCGTCGGATCTTAGATGTAATTACTTTCCTGGCCGCTAGGTGGCCTTTACGTTGATTTCTCATTTGCCTATGCAAATGAGCCTAATACGCCGATTCCCGAACGTTTTTACGCCGCCCCGTCGTTGTTTACGTCATTTCTGTAAGCGTAAGGTTACCCCTGCTTTATGAGGGGTAACCTTACGAAGTTCCGTCGTATGCCATGTTAAGTATGGTGTCGGGTCAGCGTTGTCTTTTTCCGTAGGTTACGTCGTTTTACTAAGTCGTTTGCGAATAGGGCATTGCGTAAGTGACGATCACATTGTTTTCACGTCGGTTTCAACAACGTTTTCCGGCGTGAGCTGGAGCATGCACACTGGGCTTTTTCCCCGGCCGGCGCATGCGCAGTTCGATCGACGCGGGGGCACGCTTAATTTAAATACAAGCCGCCCCCTTTGAATTACGCGGGCATACGCAGAGCCATTTACACTAAGCCGCCACAAACTACGGAGCAAGTGCTTGGAGAATACGGCACTTGCTCCAGTAAGTTGCGGCGGTGTAGTGTAAATGGCTTACGCTATGCCGCAGCAGATTCTACCAGAATCTGGCCCTAAGAGTTTACGACTGGTATATGTAAGGTATAGGGGTGTAAGCCAAATTACCCTGTATATGGAGGTGCCCAAAAGACTATTAAAAAATATACATTTCAAATATGACATAATATGGAATGAATTAGGAAAGAACAACCTGAAAAAAGATAACATCATAAATAAAACAGTTGGACATTTGTGATGGTTCTAAGTATGCTGCAGAACTCCAGCAGGTCTTAGTAAGCTAGTAGTTTAATGACAGCCAATCAGAGCATGCAGATTAAGCAAAGCATTCACCTCTGTAGCGGTATCTAGAGTTTGCATATACATCCTCATCATCTTCCAGTGGTGAATATCCCGATCCTAAAAGAAAGGAAATAAAAAAATATGGCAGAAAAAAAAAAATGTTGAAGCAGCGGTGAAATTAATAAGATAAGCAGTGTTCTTAGAAATTATTATAAGCCAGTGCATTAAAGGTTATTTCAAGCGACATTTTTAGTTTATTCTTTAAAACGGAACTTCACCTGAAAAAGGGACGTTTCGCTTTATCTCCTCCTCTCCAAATTTTTTAATTTACTTTTCAGGGAGCGGGCACCTAGACACCTGCTATCTCATAGGGATACATGTATGTCCCTTTTTCATCCGTAAATAGATGGATAAAAAAGCAGACATATGGTCCGCTAGTGTGAAAGGGCCCTAAGAATCTGCTTCTAACTTCAGCTTGTTCAATTAAGCTTTGACAAAAAAAAAAACTGGAAGCTGATTGGTTTCTGTGCAGAGCTGTACCATATTTTGCACTCTCTAATTTTAGTAAATCAACCCCAGTGATTATGAAAGAAGACCCCAAATTTGGAGTAGACACCAGAACAGGAATAGAATGGAAATTTCCCAATGGGGGCACTTTCTCTGGTGACCTAGTTATTACCAGGGATTCATTCACTTTGAAGGGACATTCTCTTACTTTCTGACAGAAAAATTAAGGGAAATCTCCACAATGGGACAGAGATGGCAAAAAAACCCGACAGGAGTAAAAAACCCCGTACACTGTCCTAAAATGCCTGTAGCTCTTCTCAATGGAGATTATGCCTTCAAATTGCTTGGGATTCAAACATCACCTAAGATATACTTAATTTTTGGTTTTTAGTTTACCTTTTAACCATGGCAGATATGGTTGTGGGCTGCGTTGGTGGATTGCTTATTTAAACCCAACCAAATGTATGGAGAAACAGAATAAGGGCTGAACTGGGTCAACTTTGGTTAGTATTATCCAACCAAGAAAAATGGGTGTTGAAAAGTAAATTCCAGACTTTTGGCACCTACTGCAGTACTCACACAGCCAGTGTGATATTGCACCATGTTATAGTTTAGTATACTGCGTTTAGCATTATTTATTATTTATTATTTCAGCATTATAGTAAGTGCTGTAATATAAAACCGGTTAATGTGAATTGTTAATTCATTAAAGTATTTCCATTAGAGCCAAATCTTTTAGGGTTTTGCAGCTTCACCTGTAACCAACAATCATTAGCATTTTACATGAACCCTTAAAAAGCACAGAAACATAACAGCGTCAGCAATTATGCAATACCTCTTTATTGTTAACAATATGTTCTTCACTGTTTAGTGACAATCTTAATAGCGTTATAGATCCTGTGTACACAGGCCATTGTTTATGACCCATGATTAAACACAAATGTACAACAGTAGTAGTTTATGGGCTAATGATAGTATTCATGAATGGGAAACTCCACATCCTGCCACTAAAGTAAATCTTTCAATATTAGTCCACAATTGTACAATTAGTTCACACTACCACGACTTGGAATCCAACTTGTCAGACCTCAAGTCGCCCCAAGTCGCTTGACAAAAGAAATTCTATTATAGTTAATGAGAGCCATCTTAATGTACACTACTAAAGTCGCTCCAACTTCAGAAAAAGTTCCTGTACTACTTCCAGGTGATTTCTAGGCAACTTGTACCCATAGATTTCAATTGGAGTTGCCTCCAATACGGATCTCCATCTTAACCTAAGCAACTTTACAGGAAAATAAAATAGTTTACCCAGACAAACCCCTCCCTCCCACAGAGCTGATTATTCTGTAATTGGCCAAAGTCGCCTGTCCTGGAGGCAACTTTAAGTCGCGTTGTAAGTTGTTAAAAGTCACGCTGAAGTCGCCTCCAAATCGCCTTGCAAAGTCGAGATGTAAGTCGGGTTGCCGTTGTGTGAACCGGCACTTAGGGGCAGTCAAATCATGGATAACAAAGAGATAGACTAGAAGCGATTTATGATAAATTGCTTTATCTAGCATAATGTAAACTTGTGGTCAGCTCATGCACACTAAATCATTTAAATATTCTATTTCATTCATCCCTGTATCAATAAGCATTGAGGAATAATCCATTTAAGTTAACACAGGAACTGGAATCTTAGGCCTCGTACACACGATTAAATGAGTCTGTTCAAATCGGTCGGACCGACCGATTTGAACAGATCTGTCTGCTGGGATTTTGGTTTGCTCGCGTGTACACACGAGCAAACCAAAATCCCCGCCAGCAGACAGCGCGCTGACGTGTCGGTGACGTGGCGGTGACGTTGACGCCGCCACGTCACCGCACCAGGAAGTAAAACACTTCCGCGCATGCGTCGAAATCATTTGGCGCGTGTGCGAGAAGACATGTCTGCTGGTTAGCGTACTAACCAGCAGACATGTCGGGCGGACGGGTTCCCAGCAGACAGATTTCAAAGCATGCTTTGAAATCTGTCGGGTGGCCAAATCCGTCTGTTTGCCCGTACACACGATCGAATCTGTCTGCTGAAACGGTCTAGCAGACCGTTTCCAGCAGACAGATTTGATCGTGTGTACGAGGCCTTAGCCCTTTTCTGTGGAGAGCACATCTTAGCAACCTACCAGTCATATAGTCCTCTAATGTAAACAGAAAGAAGATGTTTCTAATCTGTTAGGCCCCTTGAGCATTCGATGGGCAGGTGCAGTGTCCAGGCCACACTGCCTGAAGTCTTTCAAAACCTATAGCAGGCTGCGTCTGAAAAGGCTGAATTCTGTACCGAGTGGTAATTTGGCGTAGTACCCATGCATTCAAGGACAAATGTGGAATAGAAAAAAGACTGTGCTAGAACCCAAATATAAGGAAAAAGAGCTGCTGGCACTCAAACAAACAAAGTAAACAAACATGTGGATAATTAGTGCAGCGCTAATTTATATAGAAAAGGTGCATACTGAAATGCAATCATGAATAATAAACAAATATGTGAACATATAACTCCTCGTGAAAATAGTTCAGAGAAGCTCAAAGGCTTCAAGATAAGAAAATAGTCCGTGTGAAGACTAAACAAACTGAAGAAATTCTTCCCATAGGACAACTCTTTTGAGAAAACAACTTGTCTGCATTTAATCTCGAAACTCTTCAAACATAAATAGGTAAAATTCCCCTTACCAAATGGGGTAGACTCATCTGTTGTACAACAGTGGGTCATATAGGCTTGTGATCCCAATGGGTCTGGATCAGGGTAAGGATGGTCCCAGAGGATCTCGGAAACCCGGATAAATCCTGAATAGGAACAATGATCCAATCAGCTGGAATGTGGACTTGACTCTCTTCAATCAGCAGATGGATAACAGATGTTTCCATACAAGCTCCAATGGAGGGAAAAAACAGAAAGAGATGCTCCAAATGGTGCAGATCAAACCAGGTATGGTTTATTTAAAAAAAGGGGGCATACAAAAATAGAAAAGTGATGACGATAAAAATATGATCCTCTGGGACCATCCCCACCCTGATCCAGACCCATTGGGATCACAAGCCTATATGACCCACTGTTGTACAACAGATGAGTCCACTCCATTTGGTAAGGGTATTTTACCTATTTATGTTTGAAGAGTTTGGAGATTAAATGCAGACAAGTTGTTTTCTCACCTGATTTGTCCTACGGGAAGAATTTCTTCAGTTTGTTTAGTCTTCACATGGACTATTTTCTTATCTTGAAGCCTTTGAGCTTCTCTGAACTATTTCCACAAGGAGTTAATTATTCACATATTTGTTTATTATTCATGATTGCATTTCAGTGTGCACCTTTTCTATATATATATTAGCGCTGCACTAATTATCCACATTCAAGGACAAATGACCATTATGCAGGTCTTCTGTGTTCCAGGCATTCGCCCCTGAACACAAAAGGGCACTAAATGTGAGAATCACTTAGTAAAGCATTCAGCCCATCCAACAGCAGCCAGATACAGTATGTAGAGCATACAAATATGTATGTATGTATTGTATGGGTCCTTACAAACCAACTGAAACTCAGAGGTTTTGTTGTGCACTTTGAGAATGAATAACTTCACATTAAAATAAGCTAATAACTTGTTTAAACACCCTTTTACTGCTTGTCACAAATGTCAACATTTTAATGTTGTCAGGGCTAGGCTCCTGCTATTTACGAGTAGGGATGAGCCAAACACCCCCGCGTTCGGTTCGCACCAGAACCGTCGAACAGACCGACCGTTCGCGCGAACATTTAGAACCCCATTGAAGTCTATGGGACTCGAACAATCAAATTCAAAAACGATAATTTTAAAGACCAATGTTCAAGTTATTGTTGGAAAACGTCTTTGAGAACCCGGGTCTTGCCCCAGGGAACATGTATCAATGGAAAAAAGTTTAAAAAACAGTAGTTTTTTCAGGAGCAGGACTCCTGAAAAAAAGATAGTTTTTAAAACTTTTTTCCATTGATACATGTTCCCTCGGGCAAGACCCGGGTTCTCAAAGACGTTTTCACAGGCAAACTATAGACACCCAGCAGGTACAATATTTAAAGGAATAAAAATAAAAATAAAAATAATTTATGCTCCAGAAGCAGTGATTTTAATGATGCTTAAATAAAAAATAAAAAAAATGAAAAATTCCTTTAAATATTGTACCTGCTGGGTGTCTATACCTAGCTAAGCTTTACAGTGTATAAATATATGTACAACTCCTAGGGATGTATATATATCCTCTACACACTGTAAATTAAGCTAAACTGACTAGCATGCCTGCCTGCTCTATCTAGCTATATAAAAAGACTATCTCTCTGACTGCTCTCATTAACAACCGCAACACAC
The DNA here is from genome assembly GCA_029574335.1 of Rana kukunoris. Lineage (NCBI taxonomy): Eukaryota > Metazoa > Chordata > Amphibia > Anura > Ranidae > Rana > Rana kukunoris. The sequence goes on from CM056050.1 coordinate 449,447,816, forward strand.
TACACTTATATAGTGTGGGGCGTGTGCTAAAGCCCTGAGCCATAATTGGCCAAAGCCACCCTGGCTTTGGCTAATTATGGCTCTCTGTTTTTTGCACACTGTGATTGGCCAAGCATGCAGGGTCATAATGCATGTTTGGCCAATCATCAGCGCGCAATGCCGCAGTGAATTATGGGCCGTTGCGCGTCATTGGCGCGAACGACCCATTTTGTTCGAATTTCGTCGAACGTACGAACAGACAATGTTCGAGTCGAACATACGTTCGTATCGAACGCAGAGCTCATCCCTATTTACGAGCAGCTTTTTTCTTTCAGTGCACAGAGGCTGCTCAGCTATCAATTCATTAACAGCCAAGCTTTATTTCCACAGTGACTCACCTGGTTACCATTGCCTGCCTCAATAGTCCAGTGTGACTTGGCCTGGCTGGCTTGACATGGCCTGGCTATCAGATACCTGTTCCTGTTTTTGCTTCTTACTACACTGACTTATGGCTTCCTTACCTTGGCTCGTCTGATTACCAGTTGTGGCATCCAAACCCTGGCTTCTGTTTTTAAATACATTCCTTAAATACATTCCTTAACTGTGTTATTTTTGCCATTTCATTAAGGGTGTGATTTTAAGTGCATTTTCTGTCCCTGCATGGTTTATGGTTCCTGACAAATGTAAATGTTACCTCTTAGGCCACGTACACACGATCAGACTGGTCCGATGAGACTGGTCCGACCGTTTTCATCGGACCACGCTGAAGTGGTCTTATGGTCTGATAGTACACACCATCGGACCAAAAATCCGATCAGACCAGAACGCGGTAACGTAGAACACACCGACGTGCTTAAAAAAGGAAGTTCAATGCTTCCAAGCATGCGTCGACTTGATTCTGAGCATGCGCGGGTTTTTGGTCCGATGCTTTGGCGTACTAACCATCGAATCTGTCCGACGGACAGGTGTCTGTTGGACAGATTTTAAAGCAAGTTTTAAAACTTTAGTCCGACGGACAACTGTCCGATGGGCCGTACACACCATCGAATTGGTCCGATGAAACTGGTGTGCCGACCAGTTTCATCGGACAGGTCTGATCGTGTGTACGCGGCCTTAGGACTACAAAGGCAAGCATTGATCATGCTAGTTTGTGATCAAGACAAATAAGGGTTCAAATCACCTAGAATTGATACATCAGTTTTGGCAGGAATCTAGTTGGATTATTCACTGGCTTGATTATCTCTTTTAAATTCCATATGCATACTTTCTTTACGGTATGTTCTGACTATGTTACAACCCACCTTGAAGAACTGTGAGCTTTTGCCTACCATGGTATATTTCCATTATACAGTAGCTGTAACCTTCTTCAAAAACAGATCTGAAAACAGATATTTTGTGGGCTAAGCCATCTGGCCATCTATCGTCTTGCATCATTGCTTGCAACAGCAGGAGATATTCATACCAAAGTTTCTGATTCTTTCTACTACATTCCCCAGTATATAAAATAACATATAAAAACCCAGTAGAGAGAGTGGGGCCCATGGGACTTCTTTCAACACATGTGTAGACCCAAGAACTTAATCACAAATATCTCATCACTGGAGTTCTTGAGATGTTTAGAACAAGTTGGGTGGTTTAACTTTCTAATAGCTGCCAAAAAAAAATTATTTCTGTTTTTGGCAGACACAACATTTAAATTCAGCAGCATCAGACTCTCCATGAACTTAGTTAAAGTGGAGTTCCAACCACAATTAGAATTTTTTAAATGTATGTCCTTTCATCATGTGTTTTTATAATATAAATCCGGTCACTTACTATTTTACAATCCGCAACCGCTCTGCATAGTTATTCAAAAAAGATAGTTTATAAAACTGGGTCCACACGGTTGTCATTTTGCTTGTGGGCATTGTGAAGCCCACAAGCACTTACTTCCTGGAAGTCTTGGATGGGGAGTGATAATTGGACAGCGCACTGCATCCTGGGAAATGATGACACACATTTCCCAGGAGCATTAGAGGGAGATGATGTCAGAATACTAGGTGATTTCAAAGGCAGATTTCATGGGACCGCATAGCAACAGGCATTTCCAGATGAGTAAAAAAAAAAAATGTATTTCTTTTCCTTTTTTAGGGCTAATGAGCACAATAATGAAAAAAAAAATTGGGATGGAAACTCCACTTTAAAATAAATAACATATACAAGACCATATTATTTTATCAGTTAAATGCTAATTAATAATTAGAGTAAAAGCTTGACAATAAACATAAAATAAAAATTATATATATTTTTTTATTCCTGGGAAATTCTTACAATTACAGATTGTTTAACCCAATTTGTTAATGTGAATATGTAATGAAATATATTACCTCTAAATAATAAACATAACATTAGGCATTTTCAGAATCACTGTCCTAGAACTGTAATTAATTCTAATGCCTATGCCTAAAGACTATCTCTCTGACTGCTCTCATTAACAACCGCAACACACTACACTTATATAGTGTGGGGCGTGTGCTAAAGCCCTGAGCCATAATTGGCCAAAGCCACCCTGGCTTTGGCTAATTATGGCTCTCCGTTTTTTGCACACTGTGATTGGCCAAGCATGCAGGGTCATATTGCATGTTTGGCCAATCATCAGCGCGCAATGCCGCAGTGAATTATGGGCCGTTGCGCGTCATTGGCGCGAACGACCCATTTTGTTCGAATTTCGTCGAACGTACGAACAGACAATGTTCGAGTCGAACATACGTTCGTATCGAACGCAGAGCCCATCCCTATTTACGAGCAGCTTTTTTCTTTCAGTGCACAGAGGCTGCTCAGCTATCAATTCATTAACAGCCAAGCTTTATTTCCACAGTGACTCACCTGGTTACCATTGCCTGCCTCAATAGTCCAGTGTGACTTGGCCTGGCTGGCTTGACTTGGCCTGGCTATCAGATACCTGTTCCTGTTTTTGCTTCTTACTACACTGACTTATGGCTTCCTTACCTTGGCTCGTCTGATTACCAGTTGTGGCATCCAAACCCTGGCTTCTGTTTTTAAATACATTCCTTAACTGTGTTATTTTTGCCATTTCATTAAGGGTGTGATTTTAAGTGCATTTTCTGTCCCTGCATGGTTTATGGTTCCTGACAAATGTCAATTTTACCTCTTAGGCCACGTACACACGATCAGACTGGTCCGATGAGACTGGTCCGACCGTTTTCATCGGACCACGCTGAAGTGGTCTGATGGTCTGATAGTACACACCATCGGACCAAAAATCCGATCAGACCAGAACGCGGTAACGTAGAACACACCGACGTGCTTAAAAAAGGAAGTTCAATGCTTCCAAGCATGCGTCGACTTGATTCTGAGCATGCGAGGGTTTTTGGTCCGATGCTTTGGCGTACTAACCATCGAATCTGTCCGACGGACAGGTGTCTGTCGGACAGATTTTAAAGCAAGTTTTAAAACTTTCGTCCGACAGACAACTGTCCGATGGGCCGTACACACCATCGAATTGGTCCGATGAAACTGGTGTGCCGACCAGTTTCATCGGACAGGTCTGATCGTGTGTACGCGGCCTTAGGACTACAAAGGCAAGCCTTGATCATGCTAGTTTGTGATCAAGACAAATAAGGGTTCAAATCACCTAGAATTGATACATCAGTTTTGGCAGGAATCTAGTTGGATTATTCACTGGCTTGATTATCTCTTTTAAATTCCATATGCATACTTTCTTTACGGTATGTTCTGACTATGTTACAACCCACCTTGAAGAACTGTGAGCTTTTGCCTACCATGGTATATTTCCATTATACAGTAGCTGTAACCTTCTTCAAAAACAGATCTGAAAACAAATATTTTGTGGGCTAAGCCATCTGGCCATCTATCGTCTTGCATCATTGCTTGCAACAGCAGGAGATATTCATACCAAAGTTTCTGATTCTTTCTACTACATTCCCCAATATATAAAATAACATATAAAAACCCAGTAGAGAGAGTGGGGCCCATGGGACTTCTTTCAACACATGTGTAGACCCAAGAACTTAATCACAAATATCTCATCACTGGAGTTCTTGAGATGTTTAGAACAAGTTGGGTGGTTTAACTTTCTAATAGCTGCCAAAAAAAAATTATTTCTGTTTTTGGCAGACACAACATTTAAATTCAGCAGCATCAGACTCTCCATGAACTTAGTTAAAGTGGAGTTCCAACCACAATTAGAATTTTTTAAATGTATGTCCTTTCATCATGTGTTTTTATAATATAAATCCAGTCACTTACTATTTTACAATCCGCAACCGCTCTGCATAGTTATTCAAAAAAGATAGTTTATAAAACTGGGTCCACACGGTTGTCATTTTGCTTGTGGGCATTGTGAAGCCCACAAGCACTTACTTTCTGGAAGTCTTGGATGGGGAGTGATAATTGGACAGCGCACTGCATCCTGGGAAATGATGACACACATTTCCCAGGAGCATTAGAGGGAGATGATGTCAGAATACTAGGTGATTTCAAAGGCAGATTTCATGGGACCGCATAGCAACAGGCATTTCCAGATGAGTAAAAAAAAAAAATGTATTTCTTTTCCTTTTATAGGGCTAATGAGCACAATAATGAAAAAAAAAATTGGGATGGAAACTCCACTTTAAAATAAATAACATATACAAGACCATATTATTTTATCAGTTAAATGCTAATTAATAATTAGAGTAAAAGCTTGACAATAAACATAAAATAAAAATTATATATATTTTTTTATTCCTGGGAAATTCTTACAATTACAGATTGTTTAACCCAATTTGTTAATGTGAATATGTAATGAAATATATTACCTCTAAATAATAAACATAACATTAGGCATTTTCAGAATCACTGTCCTAGAACTGTAATTAATTCTAATGCATATCTTATTCAATATGGCTTATACAAAGAGCAAGCAAAGTGTAAAAATTACCCGTGGGAACCAGATTATGGATTAACTAAAAGATACATTTTGATTGATAGCCATAGGTTATTGCACTTTGCTTTTTAACCTTTCTAAATAAGCCCATAGTATTGGAAATTATAAATCCGTAATCTGAAAAAAACAATGTAAACCAAGATTCAAAACTTCAGCAACTTCACTCTTCAATATCTGACAGAAGGAGAGAAAATAATTTGTATTCAGCTGGAAACAAACAGACCTGAAACAACAATCAGTCTTCAATTTGCATAAAAATAAAAAAGTGATATATCCGAGTATATTCAAAATAAGACTGTTGCTCTGTCACGTTCATCCTTTTATATTCAGACTACACAAACCACACAATTACAGTGTCTGGATCACATCAAATGCAGAAGGAAATGAGAGGATAGTGATTAGAGGCGAGATTTGTAAAGAATAGTAATTCAGACACATGCAACAATAGACTCTGGTTGTTCAGTATGAAGAAATCTGTTGGAGATTGCCTTCATCTTCAGCAGAATCATGACTTTCTACCGAAAAGATAGCTACACTAGCTGGGTGTCTCCAGTCCAGTAATGCATGCAACTGGATGTGCCAGTGAGGAATAAAAGTAGAATAAATAGCATATTGTTTAATGCATAGTATTTAAATGGAAAGTACACATAACCAAACAGCTCTTACTAGAAAACATCTGTTCAGCCACTCTGCCACTTATCTGGTCAGCCACTCTAATGCATTATATAAGGATTCATAGGCGTGTGCACTGGGTGTGCCGGCTGTGTCTAGGCCCACCCTAATCACCCTATGTGCATTAGCATTATTGCTTTGTTTGCCAGGAGGAAGATGGGAAAGATCTAGAGTCTGATAAGCTCTGTTATAACAGATTAGTGATTTCATACTTCTCTTTCACTGTGCCGGTGTTCTAACAATATGGTTCCTCTATCAGATAGGGTCTGGCGCAGCGTTTGCGCAGTCAGAGGCCACGGAAATCTCCGAGCCTGAACAGCTGTTCGTCAGCTGTAGACGGATCATGAGTAATAAACACAGCACTCGCTCCCAATGCTTGGAGCTGGTTATATACGCCGCTCGCTCTATACAGCAAGGGGCGGATGCTTTTCCCAAAGGGGTGGCCAGTGCTTTATGATGGGCAGTGATTTTCTCAAAGGGGCGTATTCTTTTCTCAAATGCTCGCATGTATGGTTATACATTAAACACAAAACACTGCTCAGGGGCGGACTGACCATTCGGGCACTCGGGCACTGTCCGAGGGCCCCATGCCACTAGGTTTGCCAGCCTCAGTAAAACCAGGGATAGTATGTAAAAATCTGTGTTTTCTTAAAAATCACAAGATCATAGCTGCCCCGCCTCTCCAGTACCTTTTCAGTGTGTGTATGTATACTGTGTGTATATTGTGTGTATGTATACTCTATGTGTGTCTGTATACTGCGTGGCCCCATAATCTATTGCCTGGGGGCCCCATAATCTCCTTTTGCCTGGGGGCCCCATGAGTTGTCAGTCCGCCCCTGCATCCGCCCCTTTTGAGAGAAGCACTGCCCATCCAAAGCAGTGGCCATCATGCGGCCTCTTAGAACCATATCCGCCCTTAAAATAAAGTATCTGTCCTTTGCTGCACCTTGCTGTAAAGAGTGAGCAGAGAGCAGCGTATATAACCAGCCCCGAGCATCGGGAGCGAGCGCCGTGTTCATTGTGCATGCTCCGTTTACAGATGACGAACAGCTGTTCAGGCTCTGAGATTTCCATGGCCTCCAACTGCGCAAGAGATGCGCCTGCGCAGTCGAGGCCGGACCCTATCTGATAGAGGAACCTTCTCGACTAAACACCGGCATGGAAACCAATGTGGTGGGGGCCATTTATATGTAAACACACATATGTGTAATGCAATAGGCTGCTCACACCTATGAAAGGAGTAGATGACTGCTATTTAAGCTCTTCTAAACTGCAGAATTCATGATCACCCACCACCTCCAGCAATCTCAATCTGTGAGTGAACATCCTCAAAATTGCAGAGAAGTCCTTCTTCCAGTGCCAGAATCATGTCATGTGCACTGCGGTGCCATTACAAATAAAGTAGGAATATACACAGTATATATATATATATATATATATATATATATATATATATATATATATATATATATATATATATATACACACACACACACACACACACACACACACTTTATGTGTATAGTTAGTCAGTTAGGTTGAAAAAGGTCAATCTAGTTCCACCAGTTAAATAAAATAAAAAAGCAAACATACAGGAATAGAAATACATTAATACAAGATCCATATCGCTCAAGGGAGAGGAGAAAAAAACTTGCCTGAAAAAATAAAAAACTTGCCTGATCCCCCATGAGGCAATCAGATATTCACTAGCTCAACCTGCTACAATTTCTATGAGGGAAAATAAATCATATTTTCATTTTTTCTCCAGTTTTAACCAAATAAGTCCCAAAGATTCAGGGTTACTTTTAGGTCTTAGTTCCCGCAAGAGATCTTTTTCCCAACTGAGGTAGTTGGTTTTGCAAACAAAGTGTGTACAGTACAAATGGAAGCAAGGACAGTGGGAAAATTGCCTACAAAAACAAAATAAACCTGTGGTACACAACTCCTCTAGTCTAGCTGAGATTTCATTGTTTCGGCAATGTGGAAACTTAATAAGTTGGAGAGAAAATTATACTAGCTCAGGTGTGTGCAACCTATTGCATTTGTGTGCACCCCAAAGCTCAAACACACATGGCTTTCTCTGCAGCCTCAATTGCACAGGCAGTGAATGGGAAGTGCTCTGTAATGAGTGGCTTCCTGCTCATTCACAAACTGAAGCATAGTAAGCACAGTTTTGTATTCTTCAGTTATAAATAAACATAGCGAGTAAGTGTGTTCATTTAGAAAAGGGAGGCTCCGGTAATTGACATACTTACTATCCTCTTCTCCCACTCTCCATCCTGAAATATCCCCTGGAGCAGCTGGGGGGAGAGGAGGGAAGCCAGCTGCACTTCCAGGCCAGGAATCCTGGGCAGTAGGGGGAATCTGCACAGCACGTAGTAATTAGGGTGTGCCCAGGCACACTTGGCACACTTTCTGGGCACATCTTTGTATACTAGTCACTACATTTCTGTGTTCACAGCTGAACTAAAATCAACATCTTTGTACATTTCAATATCTCTCTATTGTTCCAAAGATTAAAGGACATAGGGGGTTATTTACAAAAGGCAAAGCCACTTTGTACTACAAGCGCAAACTACAAGTGCAAAGTGCACCTGAAATTGCACTGAAAGTGCTCTTGGAAGTGCAGTCGCTGTAGATCCAAGGGGGTCATGCAAGGGAAAAAAAACACAGCACTTTAGCTAACACATGATTGGATGATAAAATAAGCAGAGCTTCCCCTCATTTCAGATCTCCCCCTCAGATTTACAGTGACTGCACTTCCAAGTGCACTTTGCATTTGTATTTTGCACGTGTAGTGCAAAGTGGATTTGCCTTTAGTAAATAACCATTGTGTATGAATCTTGTTAATAAAAAGTCAACCTACAAGAAACTGTCTAAAAAAAAATACACATTTTAAGAGAGTCACCACATATAAAACGTAAAATTTTTAGAACATTATAAGAAAAGACTAAAAGAAATGTAAGTATTAGAAAGCTTGTCCATTCAAATGCATTTGCCGGAGATGAAATATATTTTTTGAGGCAGACTGAAACGGAAGTTATAATCCCATTATATATTTAGTGTGTTGGATTCTTTATTATTATTGTTAGAAATACCATAGCCATACTCAAATAACTAGTTTAAAGGATAAGTTTACCTTTTGTAACATGTTACATGTTACACCCACATTCAGAACAGACCGGCCTCCGCACCTCCCGTTCCCTGATTTAACAGCTAGGGGTGGTCTTGCTCCCCCGCTAGCTGTCACAAAGTTAAAAAAACGTGGCCGAGTGGGACTCCGCTCGCTTAGCCGCGTCACTCATTTACAATGTCCTGTGAATGGAAAACGACAAGGTCAGGCAGCCGTTGTGGCTGTTGGCTTGTAGTGTTCAATGAACTGCCACAGCACTCTGGAGCGCCTTGGTAGTTCATTCTCTCTTCCTTTCAATATGTGTATGGACGGGATGTACGGGCACACAGATACACTGGCAGAACTGCTGGAGACCTGCATAGCAACATGCTGGTGCAATTCTTTACAGGTACCAAAAATAAATAAATAAATGCACTTTTTTTTGTAGCTGAAAATAAAATGTGCAATTTCCCACTTAACTGATGCTGCCCCAGACTCTCCAAGGCCTTCCACCTATTTCAGAGAAAGTGACATAATTGTAGCTGTGTTTGAATTTAATTATATCCAGCGGCGGTGCGTCCATAGTGCAATGCTTGAATCTCTATGTATTGTCACCGCTGACACCCACTATTCAGGTGGCCGGCCCCCTGGTGAGCGCCAGCCATCTGAATAACAGCAGTTTGTTGGTGTTTGGAAGTGTCTATCAGAGCCAGCGGCCTGTTGGCTCTAATCGGCTTCCAAATAGTTGACCAGAGGATGCAGGAGGTGTGCATTCCCTGATTAACACTGACACTCGTCTCAGCCAATCGGGTTCACCAAGTCTGATTGGGAGAAGACTTTAAGGGAGCGTGGCTGACCCGAGAAAGGCAAGTGATGGGGGATGGGGAAGCAATCTGGTGGCAATTGCTGGGCACAGTGGTGACAATTGATGGGCACAGTGGTAACAATTGCTGGGTACAGTGGTAACAAATGATGGGCACAGTGGTGACAATTTCTGGGCACAGTGGTGACAATTGCTGGGCACACTCGTGACAATTGCTGGGCACAGTGCAGTGGTGACAATTGCTGGGCACAGTGGTAAAGATTGCTGGCCACAGTGGTGACAATTGATGGGCACATTGGGGACAATTGCTGGGCACAGTGGTGACAATTGCTGGGCACAGTGCAGTGGTGACAATTGCTGGGCACAGTGACTGCGTTTTCTGGCACAGTGGCTGCGTTTGATGGTATGGCACATTTGAGGGCACAGTGGCGACGTTTGATGGCACAGTGAGGCTGCAATTGATGGGGTTTTTTTTGTTTGTTTGTTTTCGCCCCCCAAATATTCTGAGCACCAGCCACCACTGATTGTATCAGAGTTATTCATTAGAGTTTCCAGTTGAACTCAAAATAGACACTTCTTGTCCTAGAGTGACACCTAGTGGCTAAGGGAGATAATGCTTGAATAAACACAATTTGGTTATAAAACAAATTAAGCCAGCATTAGAGAAGGCTCCACCTTCTGGGCCAGGTTTATTAAAATGTTATAAATTGTATTATGTGCCACTAGATAAAAGAGGGAGTCAGGTAGACAAACGGAGGACTCATTGGGGGTAAAGCCTATACTATCAACCATCTGACGTTATGTATCCTATTCCCAACGTCTGGATACAACTTCTGAAGTACAAAAACTACAGCGCTCACTAGAGGTATATTAGCTACCACACGTGTGTCAAGCCCTTGGGCTTATGCGACTTATACACCTCAGCATAATTGTCATCAATTGTCGTTATCATTGTTTATTATGCGGTGGTTCTTACACTGATATGTACACTTGGTGTAGATAAACAGGTCCGGACTTAGTACAGTGACATTGTCATTTTTATTTATGTACTGGGTGATCAGACACCGTTTTTGATATACTGTGTTACGTATTGGAGTATTTTGGATCCTATATCAGCTCCTTTTTTTATACTTTTTGTTACAATAAAAACAACTTTTAGCTATTCATGGCAAGCCTAATGTTGCCTTTAATTAACTGCTCAGGTACACCACTTGGGGGCTTTACCCCCAATAGGGACGTAACTGCTTTTGCGTATTTTTTTTGCCTTCCTGAAATTGTCTTGCTTTATTATTTGAAACACAGTACCCAAGGGCGGACTGCCATTGAGGAACTCGGGCACTGCCCGAGGGCCCCATGCCACTAGTGGGCCCCATCAGGGTTGCCAGGCTCATTAAAACCAGGGACAGTATGTAAAAATCTGTGTTTTTTTTTACATCTGTCCCTGATATATCCAAAACCTACATGCTTTTAATGTGAAAATCGCAAAATTTTAGCTGCCCCGCCTCTGTACTGCCACCTGGCTTGGTGGCCATCTGAAAGCCCGAGGGCCCCATAATCTTCTATTGCCCGGGGGCCCCATGAGTTGTCAGTCCGCCCCTGACAGTACCTGTTTAGTAAACTGCAAGTTACAGTTACTCCATGTCTTATCATTTGGTCAGTTACTCATCCTGTTTTACACGCATACACGTACACGCATACGTACACACACATAAACACGCAATACTCTTTTATTTTTTTTATTTTTTTATTCTCTCATTATTATTTAATTATTATATTTATTAATCTCTTTATTCTCTTCATTCATGCAATATGTTCTTTATTGTATGAACCATAAAACCTGTTTATTCACTGAGGATACTAATAGCTCTATATTAATATGGCTAAGAATAGTTTTCACGTCCCATTTTGTAGTGTAACTTTTATTGCTTTTACCATCTTAAGGGGAATCATGTAACTTTTTGTTGTCTCCACAAAAGAATGAGCATAGAATTGTTCTATTTTAGCAATGCGGAACAAATTAATTAGGATGTGCAGTGATTTGAACTGTAATTATATATCTACATAGTCCTGTGGCTGTGCAAGCATTTTTTAGAGATCATAATGTTTACTGGAATCAATTAAATACTACTGTACCATGTGTTCTCTAATTTGAAGAGACATAATTATTCAAGACATGTGCACTAGAAACTTTCATTTTAAATTTGGTAACTTTTATTGAGTTGCTGGAGCTAGGAAATAACCACAAACATTACGCTCAATGCATTTTATATTCAAATAAACTTTGTACTTGTGCAGAGTTATGTATTTAAAGAGGTACTGCAGTCTGCTCACATCATTTGTAAATGAAAACCACATCGGAATTGCGATGGAATTTCATCGGAGTAAAAGAGAAAATGTTCTAAACTCCGATTTTCCATCAGAAATTCCAATTGTGTGTACAGGGCTCTAATCTCATGGCATGGCTGATATGTCCAGTGATGTAGAGAAATGAGTGGTGTACCAGAGAACAATTAGGGTCCTTTCACACTAGCGGACGAACGGTCCGCTAATTACAAGTCCGTTAACGGACTTGTAATGGGCCCCTATGGGAGCGGATCCGTTAGCGGATGATGCATCCGCTAACGTCCGCCAGATCCGCATCCGTTTTTTCAGACAGAAGAATGTCCTATTTTTCTTCCGTCCGGCCAAACGGATCGGATGCAAACGGACAGACGGTCCGTTTCCATCCGACTCCCCATAGGGGAGAGCAGAGGAGAGACAGGGCGGTCCCTGCACAGTGTGCGGGGACCGCCCTGTCCGCCGACAGCCGAGCGGAGACCCCCCGCTGAGCTGACGGACACACGGAGCGGACCGAAAAACGGTCTGCTCCGTGTGAAAGGAGCCTTACTGACCATTTGGCTGATGCTGCTGACCAATGGCTGACACAGCAAATGCCCGCTACTGGACTGTTTTTTTAGACACATGCGACAGTGCCTATGGTTACACAATATTTATAGCTGCATATAGCGACTTAACTTCAAATAGCAGCTTTAGGCTGCATATTTGGATTTCTATTTAAATGCATAAAAAGATTAAAGGCCCCTCGAAATTTGTTGGTTTATGTTTTGGCTCAATCCTTCAGACAAAATTAAGTGAAAAGTATTAGTACACAATCCATTCACTTTGGTGCTCAATTTGTTCCTTGTTTTTACAAGTACCTGGCTTTGGTCATGACATATCTGGGGCCAGATTCAGAAAGTATTTACGTTGGCTTATCAAGAGATATGCCGCGTAAATAATAACAATAGCCGGCGTATCTTTTTTCTGTATTCAGAAAACAAGATATGCCGGAATTCTGCTAATATACGAGCGGCGTAAGTCATTTACACTTATTACACTCATTTATATTATTTATTCTGGCCGCTAGGTGGCGCTTCCGTAGTTTTACGCATTAAATATGTAAATTAGGGAGTTACGGCGATTCCTGAACGTACTTGCGGCCGGGCATCGTAGTTTACGTCATTTGCGTAAGGCTTTTTCCAGCGTAAAGGTACCCCTGCTATAGGAGGCGTAGCCAATGTTAAGTATGGACGTCGGGACAGCGTCGAATTGTACGTCGTTTGCGTAAATCGTTCGGGAATGGGGCTGTACGTAAGTTACGTACTCGTCGTTTATATTGACTACTAGCGACGTGATTTGATGCATGCGCACTGGGATACGTCCACGAATGGCGCATGAAAATACGTAAATTGTGTGGGGTCATGATTCATTTACATGAATCACGCCCCCACATTAATAATTTGAGTTAGGCGCCCTTACGCCGGACACTTTACGCTACGCCGCCGCAACTTATGAAGCAAGTGCCTTCTGAATAAGGCACTTGCCCATAAAATTTGCGGAGGCGTAGCGTAAAGAGCATACGCTACGCCGTCAGATAGATACATATTTGTATCTGAATCTGGCCACTGGTGTTTAGTACAGCTGAACCAAGCCTATGCACCCCTTCTTATCCCAAGATACATAAGTAGTTCTTCCAGGGGATCAAGAACCACCATACTTTAGAGCAGTCGTCTCCAAACTGCGGCCCGTTGCTTGCCTTTATCTGTCCCTTGGGGCAATCATCCTCCTACTGATGCAAGACACTGTTCTGCCATCAACTATGGGACACTATTCCTCCCAATGATACCAACAATGGGACACTTATCCTCCCAATGATACCAACAATGGGGCACTATTCTTCCCAATGATACCAACAATGGGGCACTATTCTTCCCAATAATAACAAAGGTGGGGCAATCCCCCCCCCCCCATACCATATGTGGCAATGTTTACTCCCATTAATGCCAGGAAAATGTCCAATAAACTGGCACTTTGTTTAGAAAGTTTGGAGACCCCTGCTTTAGAGGAATGTATAGTCTGCTATTTTTTACATACATAAAACAATTAGATCAGCTTAATATAAATAACCTTAGCATGGGATAAAATGAATGTCAGTCCATACACAAATCCAGTGTTTCCCACTTGCCAAGGACCATATCACATATCTGGACATCATGACAGGGAGACTGTATCCACCTTGTACCTCCTTGTGACATCAATAAAAGTGATCAATTTTTTTTTTTTAAAACACAATAAAAAAAATAAAAAATAAAGAATTTAAAGCACCCCTGTTCCCCCGAGCTTGCGCAGCAAAGAAAACGCTTTCGCACGTCGCGCTCGCTTATGTTAAATCACACATGTGAGGTATCGCCATGATTGTCAGAGTGAGAGAAATAATTCTAGCACTAGACCTCTGTAACTCTAACCTGGTAACCAGTATTTTTTTTAAAGCGTCGCCTATGGAGATTTTTAGGTACCGTGGTTTATCGCCATTCCACGAATGTGCGTAATTTTAAAGTGTGACATGTTTGGTATCTATTTACTCTGCGTAACATCATCTTTCACATTATAGAAAAAACTGGGCTAATTTTACTGTTTTTTTTTTCATTCATGAAAGTGTATTTTTCCCCAAAAAAATGCATTTAAAAGACTAATACTGTGTGGCATAAAATATTGCAACAATCGCCATTTTATTCTCCAGATTCTCTGCTAAAAAAAATATACATAATGTTTGGGGGTTCTAAGTAATTTTCGAGCAAAAAATGACTTAACGTAGAATTAGGCATTAAGATAAAAAACCTTCTGACTTTACAACCCCTTTAACTTTGCACTCTGCTTCTATTAGCATGTTCCTTGTTAGCATATTTGTATATAGCAAACATGATTGACTCCTGTTGCTGCTTCTTCCTCTTCCAGTCTGCATGTTGTATAAGGGATTCAAAGAATCCTAATATTAGGATATTTATCTCCAAGATAAAGTTGTGGACAGGCACAAGTCAGGAGATGGATACAAAAAAAATCAAAGGCTTTATCAATGCCTAAAAGCACAGAGAAGTCAATTTTTAAGAAGTGGAAGGTATTTGGTACAACACACCCTCCCTGGATCAGGACGTCGCTCCAAACTGGCTGAAAGAGCCAGGAGGGCTGCGAAAGGTGGATGACGTCGAGAAAATGGAAGACCTGGTCCTGACAAGCAAGACAAAAACGAACGGTACTCTCAAACGTGGACCTTATGGAAAATGTTCAAGTACTCGGATGAGGGCCAAGCCCTCAGGGGTGTTAATTAGACACTATACACAGAAGATTGTTGACACTTAACCCATGAACTGTTTGCTCGGATTGTTCTCCTGGGGCGGACCATCGTCCGCCAGCTGTTGTCCATGCTCGTGGCTCTCCCCCTCTCCCCCTACCCCCCCCTCCTTTTTCTCCCCCCTCCTTCCCCTCCCCCATTCTGTAGTCCCTCTTCTCTGCTCTCATCTCGCTGCCTACCTTGGCAGCACTTGCTCTCTCTTTTTTGTTCTTCTCTCACCGTTTCACCTCTATTAGAAAAAGGAAAACGAGGGGAGCTGGTTCCGCGGACCGCTTTTGTCACCCCGCACTCTCAGATCTATAAACTGCTGAGAAATGATTTGAAGGGAATTTGCCGATGAAAAGGGGGGAAATAGGGCATTCTGGGGGAGGCCCCGGGCTGCCCATCCTCCTACCTGAGCCGGATGTTGCTCCGGAAACATATACCTTTCTCGGTATCATTGTTTCTGATGGTGCTGTTTTGATATTGTTACTGTTATGGTTCATGTGGACCAGTTTCTCACTTTTGAATAAATAAACAATTTAAAAAAAAAAAGAAAAAGAAAGAGCCAGGAGGAAATTGGTCAGAGAGACCACCAAGAGGCCTACAGCAACTCTGAAGCAGTTGCAGGAATTTATTACAAAGAGTGGTCATTATGTGCAAATGTGGCCTGTATGGGAGGGTTGCAAGAAAAAAAGCCCCCTGCAGTTACAACTGAGCTTTGCCAAAACACGCCTTGAAGATTCTGAGGCCACATGGAAAAAGGCATTATGGTCAAATGAGAATAACATTTAATTATTTTGCCTCAACACCAAACAATATGTCTGGTGGAAATGCAATACAGCTCATCATCCACATAACACCATTCCTACAGTAAAGCATGGAGGTGGTAATATCCTGTCATGGGGGTGTTTCTCTGCAGCAGGGACTCGGCACTTGTCAGGATAGAAGGAAAAAGTGATGGGGCAAAATACCATCAAATTCTTGAGAAAAATCTGCTGCCCTCTGCCAGAAAGTTGTCAATATGAAGAACCAAAGCACACAGCAAAAATGACCACATGGCCTTATCCTTGCATGGCCTAATCAGAGTCCACACTTACACCCCATTTAAAATCTGTAAAATGACTGTAGCCCACAAACGGTCCCCATCAAATTTAACTGAAAAGTTAGAGACATATCCCAACTGACTAAAGGCTGTAGTTAAAGCAAAAAGTGATTACAAAAATACAGACACAATGGGGTGGTCCTTTTTCCAACTCATTGATTCTGTTTTTGATTTTTTTTTTTTACATGTTACTATATCTTTTACTTGGATGTTATAAGTAATTACAGCTCGATAACACAAAAATGGTATCTGTCTTCATTTCAGGATGCAAAGCAACAGAATGTGATTATTTAAAGGGAGTGTTTATTTTCTATACCCACTGTATCAGTCCCTCCCCTCATGCCATGGTACTAGGTATAATACTGGACTCTGACTTTCTCTTTCAGCCCCATATCACTGTCCAACACTTGCTGCCTTCACTTCTGTAACATTTCGAAAATATGCCCTTTCTTAACCAGTCACACCACCAAGTTACTAATTCACTTACTTGTTATCTCGCACCTCAACTGTTACAAATTCCCTCCTCATTTGCTTACCTTTACACAGACTATCCACTTTCAGTTTATCATGAATGCTGTTGCCTGAATCATCCACTTTACCAACATTTCAGTGTGTACCACCCTGCTCTGCCAACCCCTCCATTTGCTTCTCCTTGGCCAATGAATAAAGTAAAATAAATAACACCAACAACATACAAAGCCATCTGCATTAACCTGTATCACCAATCGCATCTCAAAATATCACCCAACCGTCATCTTTTCTCCTGCCAAGAACTTCTGATGTCTTACTCCCTCATCATTTACTCTCATGATCGCCTCCACAGCTTCTCCAGCACCTCTCACATCTCTGGAAATCCCTTCCTTAATCTCTCTTGCGGTCGCCTACTCTTTCCCCCATAAAACTAATTTCTTCAGGGAAGCCAATCCTGCCTGTACCTAAAAATTGAAATGTAACTTTCTTCGTCAACTCATACTCTCAACACTTGTTCCCACTATCAGGAGCCTTCTAATACTCATCTTGAATTACATTGTAACTGTACTGTCTACATTTATTTTGCAAAGCATTACCTATACTGTTGCACACTATATCCTGTATAATAATAATGCTATCGCAATGCCTGGTAGCACATGTACTACAGTGTGGTGCATCGCAGTACAGGCGACATAACGTGCATTAACAAATTATGCGATCGCACAGGTGTGAATGGGGCCTAATGCCTTGTACGATCGGAATTTTCGTCAGGATAAGCTCCGACGGATTTTTCCAACGGAATTCCGTTCAAGCTGTCTGGCATACACACTGTCACACCAAATTCCAAACATCAAGGACTAACTCTGGGGCATGGGAACCCAACAGAAATCCCACTACAATGGAGTCTATGGTCCTAAAGATCCTAAGTGAAACGAAGACAGGGGAATTTGAAAGAATGTACAGAAATTTAGGAAGAGAAACATCTTAAAAACAGGTTTATTCATCCCATCAGTGTAAGCAGCAGAGTCTGCCATTTCTGCACTGTCTCTTAAAAACCCCTATAATAGATGCTAAATTGAGTTGCACTACAACCCCTAAATATTTAAAAAAGTTAGACATGGGAATGGGACAGTGAATCATCAATGGGAAAGAGGGATGACTTTGTCCAGTTAATTTGAACCCAGAATAGTCTTCAAACTCCTGCATCAGCCCAAAGACCGCAGAGAGCGAAGGACCCCGATCCTGCAGATACAAGGGCATCTTATCTGCATATAGGGAAACACTCTCCTCCAACTGCCCCACTCAAAATCCAGACAAGCTAGTAATAGATCTCAGCTTAGCTGCCACATGTTCTATGGCCAGAGCGAACAGGAAGGAAGAAAGTGGGCATCCCTGCCTAGTCCCAGAGCTGATAGGAAAGGGCTTTGAAATAATACAGTTAACCTGCAATCTGACCGTTTCTGTATACAGTAGTTTCACAGTAGTTTTACCCAGGAGATAAAGACAGGCCCGAAGGTTTCTAGAAGGCTGAACAAGTATGCCCACTCCACTGAATCAAAAGCCTTCTTGGTATCTAAAGAGGCCACTACCCTTGTCCTGGATTTGTCAGGTTCAGTTTGAAGGTTCACAAAAAGTCTCCTGACATTCATTTGAGCACACCTCCCCTGGATAAATCCTGTCTGGTCCGCATCAACCAACTTTAGGATAACTGTTTGAAGTCTCCCAGCAATAATTTTGGCTAGAATTTTTATGTCCACAATCATTAATGAGATCAGATGGTAGGAGTCACACTCACAAGGATCAAAACCACCAATGCTTCTCTCATAGAGGGTAGTAATCTACTCTCCGACCTGGCCATAGTAAACACACATAGCATGCAAGGTGCTAAACTATTCCTGAAAGTGTGGTACCACTCCGAGGCGAGACAATCAAGACCTGGAGATATTCGAGGAGCAAAGGAAGAGATCGCCCCCTCCACCTCCTACAGTGATATCTCCTTCAAAAGCAGCACTGTCTTCGTTCATCAACAGGTAACTCGATATTAGCTAGATATGTTTCCAATGCATCTCCCCCACAGAGGCAGACGACACATAAAGCTCCCTATTAAATTAAGCAAAGATTTGCATGATGTCAGCCGAGTCACACACCTCAGATCTGTGCCTATAATAAACACTTTTTATATATACAGGGACGTAATTCAGTCTTGCTAAATATGCCAGAAGTCTGCTATTCTTGTCCCCAAACGTAAAGATGTGCCTCCTCTGTGCAAGTCTAAGTTGTGGTCTGGTCAATCAGAGGAGCACGGTATTCCCTAGTTTTGTCCTGTAGGGTCAGTGGGCTGTTTTTTATATGACCATCTAAAAACTAATTACCATGTATATTTAAAAAATACTTGAAAAGTATATACATTTGGTTTAAAATACTTCTGCTATAGAGCTGGGCTTTTTAAGTCTGTAGCATACACAACTGACTCCATAAAAAATACCTCAGGTGCAGAAACCAGAGGATTACCTAATAGGGTGCATACAAAGAAATGGTTACCTTAAGTAACATCTAAAAACAGTTCAGGATCAATTACATCTTGCATTGCTGGAGGACTTGTTGGCAAGTGCCTTACACTAACATTTCTCATCTTAAAATGTGACAACATTATACAGCCTAGTAGGATTTAGTTATATTATTGGAACATTCATACAGTTTCCCTCCAAATTCTTTCCTAAGCCAATTTGCAATCACCACGCTGCAGGCAGGCCATTGCACTTCCAACACACAAATAATCTAAGTACATTTAGGATGACAGATCTCTCATACACAAGTTTAATTTTGAATGAAAAATCTCCAATAGTTCTACAAGATTTCTGCACTATGAAGTAGTCACATACATGTCCGCAGAATCAAGTGCACTGTTCAAGTGAAATATTTATGAATTTTTGTGAAAATACCAGCTGAAAACAGTAAATATTATGGAAAATATAAGATTTGGTCTTGTCCCTCGTTGTAAAGATCTTTAGAGAAGGTCCTGGCAGATATTAACCAGGTAGCAGGGACAACCCTCAAGTTGGACCCTGGGACTTTCTATTAAATATAGTGGACGACCCCACCATGAGGAGGTATACAAAGTTGTTCCTAATATATGGCACGTATTATGCTCGCAGAGAGGTTTTACTTAAATGGAAAGCCACACTACCACCTACTGTTTTTGCCTGACGGAGTACCCTAAATGCAGTTTTTCCTTTGTACAAAATTATGTATGTTAACAGAAATTGTCCGAGTAAATTTGACAAGATTTGGTCCTCTTGGATAGACTCCTTGGGGTTCTTTACAGATGGAGATTTCCCTGCCTAGTCCAGAGGTGGACTAAATCCAGGCCAGATATGTTCCCTCTGTTTTATTCCTTTTCTTCTCTTGTCCCTCTGTCACTCCGCCTGTCAATCCCCTTTCCTTTCCCCTTCAGTTTCCCTCTCCTGCCAGACCCCCCAGTCCTCTCTTCCCATTTTCTTATCCCTTTCCCCACCCCCACCTCTCCCTATGTCCCCTTAATTTCCCTTTTTCCTTACTCTATGCCCCCCAATTTCTTTCCTTGCACCTTTTTTGCTTCCTACTAGGAATCCCCTTTTGTTCACATAGGGACTAACTGCCTTGGGATGTGTTAATCTCCTGGAATCTGTAAAGCATTACATCTTAGTTAACTATTCTACGGTTGACTGTTTCTCTTTTCTAATTCCTGTATGAGGTATGTGCATGTATACCGATACCTTTCTGTTATACATTACATATGCTTATGTTACTGACATGTAAATGTTCACTAAAGTTCTTAAATTTGTAAAAAAAAAAATATATAATGAAAATATGTCACCTAAAGAGAAAATAAACTCTGGAAACTGTGCCACAAATGTAGGTTTAAAAAAAAAAGTATTCACCAGTATTGCCTGTGGTCTCCATGCAGCTCATGATTTCCCCACCATGTCTTGTTTTCTGTGTCATTATGTAGGCCGCCATCTTGGTAGAGGCAGGGCTTTGCTTCCTCATGGCAGAGACTCCAGCAAGAGTAAGCAGCACAGTGGTGCCACTGAAAATTTAATGAGTCTAGACACTCTCATATATAAGGAACAGCAGGGCTATTGGAGGAATTCCAGACAAAAAGGTAAATTTTCAGCATACTGCTTAGGCGCAATTAACATTTCTAGATGTTCCTTTTAATATCGCAATATTCACTTTTTGAGCTCAGTTTCACTTTAAAGGTGAATTTTAGTATATATTTTGTGGGGGGGATACAGCACTATACATATTGGTTATGTGTAATGGCATGTATCCCATTACATGCAGGCTTATGTTTAAAATCTTCCCTGCTGTGCCCCATTCAGAGTTACCAGATACTGCCCTGAGCAACTGTCTTCCAGGCTGTGAAAGTTAACTAAAACTGCTGCTGCCAAAAAAGTTGCACCAATTGCCCATCCCTTCTGCCCTTTCTGCCATTCACAGAACTCATAATACAACACTCCTACAATGCATCACGTGAATGAGCAGTGGAGCAATAGAATGACAGGACTCCACTGCTCATTCACGGATTGCCTTGCATTGTAGGAGTATTGTAATGTGAATTCTGTGAATGGCAGAGAAGGCAGAAGGAAGGGGCAATTGGTGCAACTTTTTTTAGTAGCAGCCGTTTCAGTTAACTTTCAGATGCATGGAAGACAGCTGTGCAGGGCAGTATCGGCAGTATCGGCAGCTGTGAAGAGGTATAGTAGGGAGGACTTTAAGCAGAAGCAGCCGCCTGCAATTAATATGTATGGTGCTACTGCCCCAAAAAATAGTTTTTAAGTATATCTAAACATAATCTCTAGACTCTCATATGTGCTTTAACATTGTAAAACTCTCTCTAAAAACTCCACCCCCACATAAGTATATGGAAACACCATTTAGTGTAGTCGTTTTGACTAGCCTGCCATAGTGATTCCACCCCAAGCACATGCCATTGACAGGATGGGATCAAAGAAATGAGTGGAATGACCCAAGCCTTCATTCCATGTGTTAGCATCTCATGGCAGAAAGGAAGCACTGAGGCGGACAGCTCAAGATTGAACTGCATTTCTTTATTATTAAAGTTCCTGGGCTAATTATTATGTTACAATTTCCAAGTAGAGTTCTTCCAAAATGTCATTCAGTTGTAGTTATTTGTCTCTTTAAATCTTTCGTTAAAATTATACCTGGTGATCCTGTCTTTCTGATATAGGATGACAACTGTCTGCAAGTTTTAACTGTGCAAAAATTAATTGAGCAGGCCTACATAATTGTTATTACTATCAGGGAGCCAGTGCTCAGTAATGATGTACTGCAGACCCTGGAGCACGTGCATGTATATAGGCTAAAAAAGGCTGCAGATCAGCAGCACAGAGATGCAAAACATGTAGCACTCGACCTGGAGGACATTTGGGAAACAACCACATATTTCATGCCCAATGGATCTAAAATTTGGTTTTAGAATCCCAAGATAAAATTGAATTTCCAGAGCTTTTTTTACTTGATGCCTACAGCAGTGCTATACACATGAAGGGGTGGGAGAATTTTATCCACAAGGTGCTTATTTGTAAGAAATTATTTTTGCTATTGCAGTATACAAACTGGCTGATTTTTTGCGGCCAGATTGTGTGCGTCTAAAACTCAGCAGAAACACTGACCATAACCATTGTTGGTTAGAGGTTCTATTTACATGTAACTGCTCAGATGAGACGGTATATGTGAACAGCAGAGGCGCTGACCATTGATTTGTATAGAAATCCGACAGTCACTACTTACAGCTTCTGCTGTTCGTTGTTAGAACTCCCAGAGAGAATCAGTGCAACCATGTGAATGTAGCAAAACACTGGTACTTTATCCCGAAAGAAGACACAGCAGTAGTGGTAGGTACAATTATTAACTCCAGGTTAGAATATGCAAATTCCTTCTACCTCGGACCCCCAAAATACCAGCTTGCCTGTCTCCAAGTCATCCAGAACACGGCGGCATGACTGGTAACAGGGAAAAAACCCTGGGAACCAATCACCCCGTCCCTGAGATCCCTCCACTGGCTGCCCGTAAAGGACCGAGTCACATTCAATGCCCTATGCCTAACGCACAAATGTGTACACGGAAGCGATCCCCAATATTTAAGTGAGAAAATAAAACACCAAAACCCCAATCGAGTTCTCCAATCAACTAACCAAAAACTACTACAAATCCCCAAGATTTCCGGCTGTGGTAATTACTATGGCAGTGAAACTGATCAAATCCCTGTGCAAAATAATGGGAAGCCTAAAAACATGACCTGTTGGGGGTACTTGAGGGCTGGAGTTGAGAAACATTGGTCTAAAAGACATGAGAACCAAATGGTCCCCATCTAGCAATGATATGTTAATTTTATTTTTTGTTGACTTACTTTAATGTTTTCCCACAAGCCCACTACATACATTTCTGGTGAAGCATTTAATTATTAGATATTGTATCTCTTTATTTTAATTACCACATTATAACATACAACCAAAATGTTTAATAACATAATTATAGGTGCCTAAAATCTTTATCAAAAGCTGCCACACAGTGTGTAAACTGAATGGAATACGTTGACGTTTAATTATACAGCAGCTCAGTAAAATGGACCAAAAAAAAAAATCCCTCCAGTCATTTTAATTAGAAAGATTTATATATATAATGCATGTCTACAAAGGTTCATGCTGGATAATTTGCCTAATAGATTATTCAGTACTCACAGGTCCCTTCATGAAAGGAATATGATTGCTATGTACGGGGAACAGGGCCAAATGAAATAATCAGAGCGCTGCACATGTTCTACAAAATGAGAGTGCTGCCAAGAAAGGATAAAAGAAATTGTTAAAATATGTAATGCTGTGTCAGTTGGATATACACAGTATGGTTTTGTGTCCACCTACAGGGTCTTCAAACTGTCCAGATCAGTCAGATTTACTGAGCTGTGTACACTCAACTGTTTACTGAGTAACCTCTGCTGTGTATTAGTTTTCCTCAAGTACCCTTTGACATATGTAAATGTATGCCAGAATCTTATCCTGTGCATAACCAAATTACCTAGAGCAAAAGTAACATACTTCTCCTATGTATCACATGAGTACAGCTCGTTCTGCACTCCTGTGACCCATTGTCAGCCAACAGCTGGCTAAAGCCCTCTGTTGGCTGGCTGGGGAAAGATCCTGACCAAATGATCAGGATCTGCCGAGAAGCCTTGATCGGCACCTGGCATAGCCTCTCAGTGAAGTGCTGAGAGCCTGAGCCAGCCATTCTTACCCTTTCCACAGCCCAGCACTCCAGTGAGCACTGGAGGGGAGAGCAGAGAGCCGGTAAATGATAGTCACAGCTCTTTGTTTAGACCAGGGGGAGAACATAGCAATCAGCTGTGTTTGCTCGCTCAGTTCTCACTATCAGTGCTGTGGGGGACAGATGCCACCTTGAATCGATTCTGTCGCCATGTAGGTGAGTATAATTGTTTGTTTTTTTACAATCCCAAACTTCTCTTTTAAAGCTGACGTTGATAAAAAAATGTAAGCATAAAGGATAGTATTTACATTCAATGACATGTGTCCCTTGCCCCTGTGACAGCTGTCTTAGATGAAACTTTTAGAACTCTAACCTTCCCCAAAATCTTCTGGTTCCTTCCATCAACAAAAAACACTCTATGAATAGAGGATGGGCAGATAAATGAAAGGTCCACCTCCTTTATTAAAAGAGCACTATGGTGGAGCTTCTATAATTGGAAAAAGCGGACAGAAAGGTTTAGATGGACTTAGGCCCCGTACACACGGCAGAGAACCTTGACGGGCGGAACACATCGTTCCGCCCGTCGAGGTTCTCTGCCGGCCGTCAGAATCGGCGACCCGCCCGTCGGGAAAGGCAACCAGCCATTCATCCCGACGGGCCGTCGAGCAAATAGAGAACCTGTTCTCTATTTGCTCGACGGGTTTCCCGACGGGCGGGGCTCGCCGAGAGCGTACACACGGCCGAGGTTCTCGGCAGAATGCGGCTCCCAACGAGGTTCTCGCTGGTTTCTGCCGAGAACCTCGGCCGTGTGTACGGGGCTTAAGAGTTTAGAGAAGTTGTAATGGCAGCTGGGTCCCTACTTTTAGCAAGATTAGTTCACAAATGGCATAATCATTAGTGTTGCTCACGAATATTAGCATTGCGAATATTCGCTACGAATATTGCATATTCGAGTATTCGCGAATAACTCGAATATCGCGGCGAATATTCGCTATTTCGAATATTCGTATTTTTTTTTCGCAATCAATTTTGCATTCGCAATTTTTTTTTCGTGATATTCGTGATGTTTTATAAAAAAAAAAAAAATCAATGCGAAATTTCGCAATTTTTTTTTTTTTTTTTATAAAATATAGCGAATATTCGTAAATATCGAATATTCGTGATATTTTACCAAAAAAAATAAATAGCGAAATTTCGCATTGGCGAAAATTCGCATTGGCGAAATTTCGCAATTTTTTTATTTTTTTTTATAAAATATCACGAATATTCGATATTAACGAATATTCACGAATATTCGATATTAACGAATATTCACGAATATTCTTCGAAATATCGCGAAATCGAATATGGCGTATTCCGCTCATCACTAATAATCATTAAAGAGTAACTCCACTTTGGTTGAGAAAAAAACATTTCTCCTCTGGGTGATCTATGTACATTACAATTATTTTAAGAAACTTTGTTGCAGATTCCTACCTTTTGTTATTCTGAAGAAATTACTGTTTGTTTCTGTGTGCCCATGTGCTTCTAACAGGAGTGGTTTCATAATTATCAACCAGTTGCTGCACCTGCGGGTCTCTAATGAGAAAGAAATTGCTGGGTCTGCATCCTTTTAGACGTGATTTCCTATTGGGAGTATCTCACCAAAAATTAAATTATTGTTGCAGGGGATGCCAAAAATCTGACTTGTATCTTGGGGCAGACTTCTGGGAAAATCAGTGAGCCAATCACACAAGCAGAAAACTATCTGGGGGGGGGGGGGGCATTCTGTACACAGTCTGTGTACAGAACGCCTCAAGGTACTAGCCATATTGCATTGCATTTACAGATAATTAGAGAGCTGCAGATTAAAAAGGAAAAGTCATTGTTTTAAAACATTATATTATAATATAACTTGAGTCGCAATTGTATATGCTATATTTTTTATTTGCTATTTTTTCGTTTCCCACAAAAGTGGAGTTACCCTCTAATGCAGGGGTAGGCAACCTGGGGTCCTCCAGTTGTTGTGGAACTTCATTTCCCACGAGGCATTGCAAGGCTGGCAGTAACAATTACTTCCAGAGGCATGATGGAAATTGTAGTTCTGCAACAGCTGGAGTGCTCCAGGTTGCCTACCCCTGGTAATTAGACATGTGCATTCGTTTTCGTTAGAATGCATTTTCGTCCGAAAATCTGTTTTTTCCGTTATCGTTTTAACAAACGATAACAAAAGTGCAAGAAACGAAAACCGAAAGATCCGACATAAAAAATGCTTTATTTTCGTTTTTGTTGCTGTAAAAATTCGATATAGAGAGATTCGACATTATAGGGAAAAGATTCGACATCATAGAGAAAAGATTCGACATTATAGAGAAAAGATTTGACACTATAGAAATAATAGATTTGACATTACAGAGAATAGATTTCGATTTATGAGAAAATAGATTCGACATTATAGAGAATAGATTTGACATTATTACTAGTCATACAACATTAGAATTCTTATAGGTGGAATATTCGAACGGAAATGTACGATTCGTAAAGATTCAACGTTCCGTCGAATATTCTTTTGACCATTCGACAGAAGCCAAGTATTAATGGATTTTCGGACGAAAGCTACTGTATTCCCCAACGAAAAACAAAATAAATCAAAACGATTTTCAGGAGTAACTAAATAAATTTATTTTCCAAACGAAATAACAAAACAAAATATTCCAGTCTGCACATGTCTACTGGTAATGCAGCATTTGCAAAGCACCAGTACATTATACAACAATGTTTACTTTGTTTATCTTTATTTGTTTATATGGTGCTAATATTCTACACAGATCAGTGAGCCATTGACTTCAGTCCCTGCCCATGCGGAACCTGCAGTTTAGTATTCCTACAACAATTACCCACACTAACTGCAATTGGTTCCTGAAGGCCAATTACCTGTACAGTATGGCTTTGTTACAGTTAGAGGAACCTAAACATGGTGAAGAAACAAACATATACAGATTTTTTGTAGCCATTGCTGCCCTCCCAAATCAAATAAGACAAAATGAATTATATAGAAAAATGCATTTTGCTACAAAATGAAGTAAAACCCTCTGTTGATATCCCTGAACATTCTTCTTTACTGAAACTTATATCATGCTGTTTTAAAGTCTGCAAAGTACTAGTATATTGTATGTTTATATGCTTATAATGTGTTCTCTTCCTAGTGTTAATCATGAAAGAGTAATTTTAAGTTTCCCTTTAAGCATAAAGTACACATAACCTCTAGCCAAAAGCTACAGCCAGAGGTTTTCTTTCTGTAGCCAAAATAAATAAAGCTTTTTGGCAGACTGCTACTGCTATGCTTAGCTGTTTGTTTCACATTTTAATTGTAACATTCTCAGTGATGTAAAGGAAGCCACATGGATCGTTTGGTAGCTAATGAATACCTAATAAGCAGAGTAAAACCTTGTATAATAGACACATTTGTAGAAAATGAACACTGTTTAAAGGTTTTGTTTATTAGTGAAAAGCAGCAATCTTTTTTTTATGGCCTCATGCACACAGGGCTTCAAAAATGCCTATTTTACAGGATTTTGGTGTGTTTTTTTTTCTTCACCCATTAAACACACCTCTATGTTAGCCCGTTTCTCCTCGCACACAAATGCGTTTAACCACTTCAGGCCCGCGCTACCGTCGAATGATGGCAACAGCGCGGGCCTGAATATCCAACATGCCGTCATTTGACGGCATCTCCTTTAGGCGTTCCCAGCGCGCGCTGTATAGCGCGCTGCGGGGAAGCCCTGTGTTGTCCGTGTCCCTTGGACACGGCCAATCACAGATCGCGGCGAACGGCCAATCAGAGTGGCCGTTTGCGATGCGATCTGTGGGCGAATGAGAGATGATCTCTCATAGATCATCTCTCATTGCCGTTTTACACAGAGACAGCGTCCTGTCTCTGGAGAGGAGGAGCCCCCCACAGTTAGAACACACCTAGGATACACATTTAACCCCTTCCTCACCCCCTAGTGTTAACCCCTTCAATGTCAGTCACATTTATACTGTAATTAGTGCATATTTATAGCACTGATCGCAGTATAAATGTGAATGGTGCCAAAAATGTGTCAAAAGTGTCCGATGTGTCCGCCATAACGTCGCAGTACCAATACAAATCGCAGATCGCTGCCATTTCTAGTAAAAAAAAAAATAATAAAAAATAATAATTCTCTCCCCTATTTTGTAAGCACTATAACTTTTGCGCAAACCAGTCACTTATTGCGATTTTTTTTTTTTTTTACCAAAAATATGTAGAAGAATACGTATCGCCCTAAACTTTTTTTTATTGGGATATTTATTATAGCAACAAGTAAAAAATATTGAATTTTTTTCAAAATAGTCGCTCTTTTTTGTTTATAGCGCAAAAATTGTGGGGAAAAAAGGACGTAAATTTTGTTTGGGAGCCACGTCGCACGACCGCGCAATTGTCAGTTAAAGCGACGCAGTGCCGGAAGCTGAAATTTTACCTGGGCAGGAGGGGGGTGTATGTGCCCAGTATGCAAGTGGTTAAAGGCGTATTAGAAGAGAAGCAATTTGCAGGCTAAAATAAAAAACATCACAGGCACGTTCAGGAGAGGAGCTTTTGAGCAGGAAAAAATGCTTGACACACCGAAACTCCTGAAAATGCGTCTAGACGCTGGGCTTGTATGGGGCATATTACAGTGGACTTTTGTGAGTGCATTCTTACTGTACGCTTATATCATTTTGAATAAAACCGTGCTACAATATTGGCGGCTTGGTGCATCTTCTTCCCAATCCCTTCCTTTAATAAAGCAGAAACGCTTGATATGCCTAAATGCCCTTAAACACGTGTGCAATACACGGCATTAGGAGCGTTTTTTAAGCAGCTTTTCCCCTGCCAGCAGTTCTGGCATTCAGAGGAGAAAAGCAAATGCCCAGCATGAGGCCTTACTAAAACTCAAAATGTCAGAATTTCTACACAGTAAGGACCTGTTAGTGTTGGTACTTTGAAGAGTGATCTGCAGAGTATCACTCTTCACAGGGCATGTAACAGGTCCCCTCCTCACTGCCTGTGTTAACCCCTAAAATCCTGCATCATTTTGGAGGGGGTTGAATGCTACCCTCTTGCCTATCAGCTATGGGCCCTGGCATTTGAGGGAGCTAAAAGCATTCAGGAAGATATTCTGTTATGTAATGCAAAAGGACATTATAAAGGAGGCCATGACAGTGGACAGTGGATAGATGTATGTGAAAGGAATGCTGATTATTAAGATCTGGAAAGCCTGGGTCTTTCACCCAATAGTTTATTGTGCTCATAAACACACCTTTGTCTTTTAGAAAACTATTGTGTAGCGCCCCCTTATTTTCAGAAAGGGTGTTACGCTAAAATTAGTAGAGTGAGAGACTTACTTGCTCTCACTCAGTTTGATTTGTTTAGGTTCGGCGGCTGTCAGTTCTGAATTGGCCTGTGGGTCATTTTTGCGCTCCAGAGATGTGGTCTCATCTCTGGGTGGCAGGTGGCGCCAGAGGGGTTCAGGCAGAACCACTTTTCCCCAGCAGCCAATTGAAGGAGCGTTTCCCTCGCGGGGTATATCTGTGGCAGACGCCATTTTTCCGGGGTTCTTTGCGGGTTCCTGGTTAGAGGTGCAGCACCCACCTTCAGGGTGTGCGCACATCACGGGCCCCACCACTATGGCTTACCTGGCTGGGGCCCGTGCCACGCGGAGCTCCCGACTTTGGGCCCTCACTAAAGTGACTGGGTAACCTCAGGGACTGACTGGGGTTCCGCATCTAAAGAAGACAGAATTGAGAGGATATGCTCTATTGCTCTTAAGTACCGGACCTGTGGCAGAGGCCTCTACTAATCTTCTAGAGCCAAGTCGGTGGCAGCCAGGGCCGATCCTGCCTATAGGCTCACTATGCAAGCCGCTTAGGGCCCCGCAAAGCTGCGAAGGGCCCCCTAAATTACTAGAGGCCCCGCCTGGTGAGAAGTAATTTTCGCCCCCTCACCCCGCTTCTAAACTCGCTGGCTGAGTAATTTCTGACAGCAGAACACCCCCTCCCCCCGCTTCTCAACTTTCTTTAATGTGACATGTCACTGTCGTCAGCGCCCCCCGCTTCTCATTTTTAATGTGCCATGTCATTTTGCTTAGGGCCCCAGGGAGGTCAGGATCGGCACTGGTGGCAGCGACTTGTTCCTTCTCAGCTTTTCGGTGACACTCTGGCTGCCAGGTCTGTGTGAGAGGTCTGTCCAGGTGCACTGCACCCACTCCGGCTGGAGCAGCGACGTGATTGATTTAACTACAGAAGGCAGGACTGAGGGAAGTTTTAGGAAAAAAAAATTTCCACAGCCCCCTAAGTATAACACGCAGGCACAGTTTACCCTTTATTTTCAGGGTAAAAAAGTGAGTGTTATATGCCAATAAATACAGTATTTGTGTATCATCTCAAATAAATCAGTCCATGTTTAGCAACTAAACGAGTATTGCCTTGTTTGTTGTTAGCAGTAGTTGGAATATCTGATATCTATATTCAGACTGGGAGGAAGGCGTATATGACGAAAGCACTTAAGCGGAGTGTGGAACATTTCTTCACATCCTTAGTTGCTTTAGTTTCAATAATAGCCTTAGTTGCAATAATGGGCCCGGATTCACAAAGACTTACGTTGGCGTATGTCCAGATACGCCGCCGTAATTTCAAATGTGCGCCGTCGCATCTTTACGCAGATTCACAAAGCGAGATACGCCGAAAAACATGGCTTCAGTCATCCGGCATAACTTGCCTACGCCGGCGTATCGTGGGCGTATAGTTACGCTGGACGCATTCGGCCGCTTCATATACGCGCTTTGCGTAAGGCTTACGTCCGGCATAAAGTTACCCTTGCTTATATGAGGCGCAGCTAATGCTAAGGTATGGGCCAGGGAACGACGCCGTCAAATTTTAGGTCGTTTACACCGTTTACGTAATACGTGAATAGGGCTGGGCGTAGGTTACGTTCACATGTCGTAAACATTGCGTGCCGACGTCACTTAGGCATTCTATCCGACGTGATTCTGAACATGCTCACTGGGATACGTCCACGGACGGCACATGCGCCGTTCGTTCGGTCCATCATTTGCATGGGGTCACGGATCATTATACTAAAACACGCCAACTGCCTAGCTACTTTGAATTACGCAGACTTAAGCCGGCCCATTTACGCTATGCCACCGTAACTTAGGGAGCAAGTGCTTTGTGAATACAGCACTTGCCTCTCTGAGTTGCAGCGGCGTAGCGTCAATAAGATACGCTACGCCCACACAAAGATACACCCGGGTACGTGAATCCGGGCCATGGAGTGCAGGTGTCCTTAGACCAAATTGACAGGTAAAGTTTTTAAAGGTTTAAAAGACTGTTGATGTAGAATAAAATAAATGGGGACCGAAATTAGCATCATATCTAAGGCTCCATTCACACTAATGTGCTTTTTCATTCTTTTTGCAGAAACCCAGGACATTATTTTTAACAATGGTTTATATGGAACATGTTTACATCAATGCATTTTTGTGCCTTTGCCTTTTTGGAAAGGGTTTCCTGAAGCATGCAGCGTTTTGCATTTAATAGACTTAAAGCGGAGTTCCACCCAAAAATGGAACTTCCGCTTAATCCACTCCACACCCCCTTACATGCCACATTTGGCATGTCATTTTTTTGGGGGGG
The DNA here is from genome assembly GCA_029574335.1 of Rana kukunoris. Classification (NCBI taxonomy): domain Eukaryota; kingdom Metazoa; phylum Chordata; class Amphibia; order Anura; family Ranidae; genus Rana; species Rana kukunoris. The sequence continues at coordinate 449,479,513 of CM056050.1, forward strand.
GAGTGGGGGCTTCAGGAGGAGTGGGACTTCCTGTCCCACTTCCTCCTTCCGCCGAGGGGCTGGTTAGGTGATTAAGCTTAATTGCCTACAGCAGCCCCTCCCTGTAGGCGATCGCATGGGACACATGACAGGTCCCATGCGATCGCCTGTCCAATCAGCGGCTCGAATGCGCAGTGCGGCTCGCGCATGTGCAGTGGGTGCCCGGCCGTGAAGCTGAAGGCTGTCACGGCTGGGTGCCCAGAGTAAGAATGAAGACGCCGGCCGGGGGGGAGCGGAGCCCCGGTCGGCGCGTCGCTGGAGCGTGGAGAAGGTAAGTGAATGTTTATTAAAAGCCAGCAGCTACACTTTTTGTCGACCGCAACACTGAGGCTCTAGTGTTAGGACTACGGTCTGTAGTAATCTCCAACATGGAGGATACCGGAACAACGGAGTTCTTACGACGTAACGTCGGACCCGTTTTTCGACATTTTGTCGACACAACGTCCGCATTTTTCGACACAACGTCCGCATTTTCCGACTGAACGTCAATTATAAATAGCTAATGCTGTAGACTCAGAGGCACGCTCCAGATGACGTCAGAACGACGAAACCGGTCGAGCGAACGTCCCTTAGAGCTACAGCATATATTTTCTAAAGGCTTTTTAAACTGCATGTAAATTGTGAGTACCCATTGTTTATCAATAAATAATTTTACTTGGCACAAAACGGTATCACGCTATTGGGCACTTTCGTTTTATCCTATCTTCCCTATGAGCGGCTGAATGGTTGAATTAGACCCCATGTGAGGAAACCAGGCAGATCCTACTGAAGTGTGGAGTTTTACTGAGAAAGCCTATTACCCCTGCAGGGGTAGTTGGATCCGGTGAGTGCGGGACCATTGGGGGAGAGCACTGAATGAACCACTGACGGCTATACCTGCATGAAGCACATATCACTTTATATTCTTTGGAAGCAATCCTGAAAATATATTTTAATATTTTTATAAAACTGGACTTTTTTGAATTATTATTATCATCATCATTTAATATTGCAACACTTATTTTGGGAATTTTTATCACTAGGAATTGGACTTTTAGGATTTATGAATTATTTTTATTTTTTCAATCACTATTTTTTCAATCACTAATTATCAATTAATATTCAATTTATGTTGTGTTATATATATGTTATATTTTGACTAGGACCAGCACTTTTGATTTGGACAAACACCATCTATATTTATATTTGCACATTCTTTTATTTCTAGTAGGCGCCATTACCTGCTATTTTTTACTTACACTTTTTGTAGCTGCTGACTTTTAATAAAGATCATATTTGGCTGGAACACCCCTTTAAATAAATTGCCTGCCACACAGTCCCACTATAAGTCGCTGATCACCGCCATTACTAGTATAAAAATATAAATTCCAGCATATATTCCAACATTTTTAGACGTATAACATTGACAACCACTTAAAAAAAAACTTACTGGGATTTTTCTTTTTACCAAAGACGCGGCAGAATACATGGCCTAAATTATGAAGACATTTTTTTTTATTTAACCGCTTAGATATAGATGAAGATATCGTCAGCAGAATGGGAAAATTGATTAGAAAACAACTGCGCTAATAAACTCAAAACAAAATTACAAATGCAAAATTGAAATTAAAATCGGTGCTCATAAATGATCATAATATAAGGACAAAATACAATAAAGCTGCATCTTACTGTGAGTAACTAAACAGTGTAAACATAGGAAAAAAACAAGATGCGCTAGCAATGTGAAAACCATTAAAGGTGCACACAAAAAATTGGTACATAAACGATAGTCCATGCAGGAAAAAAAAGGAAAAAAGTGATCAGAAGTCCTTTGAAAAACAACGTAGATCCAATTCACCAGTGCAATGAAATCATGAATAAAGTGATATTCCAAATAAAGCAGGTCCTCCACCATAAGAGTAATGTATCCGCTTACCAGATATCCGGCGGTCCCTTATTTAAAAAAGGCCCCCAGAAAGCATGTGGGTATCATTGAGGTAGTTGACAATGGACCAAGCCTGGTAACAATCCCCATCTCCAGCCAGTAAATAGAGAAACTTGTTTCCAAATGGCATAGGGAAACACACAAAGGGCCACAATAGTGAAGTACCGTAGATAAAAATATTTATTAACCACTTAGGACCCGGACCAAAATGCAGGTAAAGGACCTTGCCCCTTTTTGCGATTCGGCACTGCGTCGATTTAACTGACAATTGCGCGGTCGTGCGACGTGGCTCCCAAACAAAATTGGCGTCCTTTTTTCCCCACAAATAGAGCTTTCTTTTGGTGGTATTTGATCACCTCTGCAGTTTTTATTTTTTGCACTATAAACAAAAATAAAGCGACAATTTAAAAAAAAATTCAATATTTTTTACTTTTTGCTATAATAAATATCCCCCAAAAATATATAAAAAAACATTTTTTTTCCTCAGTTTAGGCCGATACGTATTGTTCTACATATTTTTGGTAAAAAAAATTGCAATAAGCGTTTATCGGTTGGTTTTCGCAAAATTTATAGCGTTTACAAAATAAGGGATAGTTTTATTGCATTTTTTTTTTTTTTTTTTTACTACTAATAGCGGCGATCAGCGATTTTTTTCGTGACTGCGACAATATGGCGGACACTTCAAGCAATTTTGACACATTTTTGGGACAATTGTCATTTTCACAGCAAAAAATGCATTTAAATTGCATTGTTTACTGTGGAAATGACAGTTGCAGTTTGGGAGTTAACCACAAGGGGCGCTGTGAATTTGAGTGTTCCCTGTGTGTGTGTTTACAACTGTAGGGGGGTGTGGCTGTAGATGTGACGTTATCGATCGCGTCCCCCTATTACAGGGATGACGCGATCGATGCTGCGGCCACAGTGAAGCACGGGGAAGCCGTGTTTACACACGGCTCTCCCCGTTCTTCAGCTCCAGGGACGGATCGCCGCACTGCAGCGGCGATCGGGTCTGCGAATCCCGTGGTCCTGTTCCTGGAGCTTCGGACCGGGTCACGGGAACGCGCCGCGGGCGCGCGCCCGTGACCCACGGCTGGGTACTAAAATCAACGTATATATACGTTGATGTGCCCAGCCGTGCCATTCTGCTGACGTAAATGTGCAGTAGGCGGTCCTTAAGTGGTTAAAAAGTCAAAAACACACTTACATATTAGCAGTGTAAACGTGCTAATATGTAAGTGTGTTTTTGACTTTTTAATAAATATTTGTATCTACGGTACTTCACTATTGTGGCCCTTTGTGTGTTTCCCTATGCCATTTGGAAACAAGTTTCTCTATTTACTGGCTGGAGATGGGGATTGTTACCAGGCTTGGTCCATTGTCAACTACCTCAATGATACCCACATGCTTTCTGGGGGCCTTTTTTAAATAAGGGACCGCCGGATATCTGGTAAGCGGATACATTACTCTTATGGTGGAGGACCTGCTTTATTTGGAATATCACTTTATTCATGATTTCATTGCACTGGTGAATTGGATCTATGTTGTTTTTCAAAGGACTTCTGATCACTTTTTTCCTTTTTTTTTTCTGCATGGACTATCGTTTATGTACCAATTTTTGTGTGCACCTTTAATGGTTTTCACATTGCTAGCGCATCTTGTTTTTTTCCTATCGTCAGCAGATGGGCATGGAATGGAACATCAACGTACCTGTACGTCCCCTTTAAGTGGCTGTCCATGTGGTCACACACGCACCACCGGCGGTGCGCTCGCAACCCTGCCACCAACCCCCGTGAGTCATGTGACACAGAGCCCATCCCCCTACAGTAAGAATCACTATGCTAGGCACACTTAACCCCTACCACCTAGTGGTTAGCCCCTTCACTGCCAGTGTAATTTTCACAGTAACCAGTGCATTTTTATAGCACTGATCGCCACCATTACTAGTAAAACATTTTTTTTTATATAAATGCCATAAAATTATCTCATATTTTGTAAACGCTGTGGGCTAGATCCATGTAGAATTGCCTATCTTTGTGCGGGCATAGCGTATGCTTTTTACACTATGCCGCCGCAACTTTTACAGGCAAGTGCTTTATTCACAAAGCACTTGCCTGTAAAGTTGTGGCGGCGTAGCGTAAATGGCCCGTCTTAATTCAAATTGGGCGGGTAGGGGGCGTCTATTATTTAAATGAAGCGCGATCCCACGCCGAACGTACTGCGCATGCGCCGGCCGTGAAAGTTTTCAAGTGCGCATGCTCCAAATCACGTCCAAATTGTCAATGAAAGCGACGTGATCGTAACGTACGACCAGCCCCATTCTGAATCGACTGACGTAAATGACGTCTGTCCCGACATCCATACTTAACATTGCCTGCGCCTCATATAGCAGGGATAACTTTAGGCGAGGCATAAGCCTAACATAAACGACATAAACAGATACGCCGGCCGGGCGCACGTTCGGGAATCGGCGTATACGCTCATTTGCATATTTTAGACGGGAACGCCACCTAGCGCCCAGCCTAAAATATAAAAATAAAATTCAATGGCGTAAGAGACTTACACCAGTTGGATCCAATGGAAATCTATGTGTTACTGATTCTATGAATCAGTCGCATAGATGGGAGGTGAATATAAAGTCCATAAAATCGCAGTACACCTCCAGTGAGTGCCAATATAGACAGACAGATGACTGTGTAGATAACTTCAAACGTGCTAGACACAGGAGGATCGTCGTGACGTCACCCGCGGCTATCACTTTGCTCATTATACACACTGTATACATCGGCACCGACCGTGGTGCCTTCATTGTGAGTGTTTTTTATCTTTTATTACGATTAAATTGTTTATTCAAACGGAGAGCACTATGTTTTGGCATTTGTTTATTACATGACCTGGGATGATCTATCGGTTTCTCTGTGACGTCTTCACTACTGCTGGATTTGCTGATATTTATACATAAAGCGCATTTGACCCTCCATAATCAAAGAGTCCAGGTGGTGAGGTGAGAGGCCATATCATGTGGTGGTGGATATGTGTCTAGCACGTTTGAAGTTATCTACACAGTCATCTGTCTGTCTATATTGTCACTCACTGGAGGTGTACTGCGATTTTATGGACTTTAAATTCATCTTTTATTGTTTTATTTGAGCGCTGCACCATCTGTATTTGTTTCTCCACAGGGATTTTGTGATTATTGACCCTGGTGTTCAGCTGCTATACAGGGGTTCATTTGTCATTTTTGCGCTGATTTATTTTCTTTTTATTCTGCATAGATAGGAGGGCTCAGATGCAGAAATAAGACGGCTTATCTGGAGATAAGCCGTCTTATCTCTTTCCTGAATCTGGCCCTATAACTTTTGCACAAACCAATCAACAAACGCTTATTGAGATTTTTTTTACCAAAAATATGTAGAAGAATACGTTTTGGCCTAAACTGAGGGGAAAAAAAAATTGCTTCAAAACTGTTGCTTTTTTTTTGTTTATAGCTCAAAAAATAAAAACCGTAAAGGTGATCAAATACCAGCAAAAGGAAGCCACATCGCACGACCACACAATTGTCAGTTAAAGTGATGCAGTGCCGAATCGGAAAAAGTGGCCTGGTCCTTTAGCTGCAAAATGGTCCGGGGCTTAAAGGAGTTGTAAAGGAAAAAAAATGTTTGCCTAAAATTAATGTCTGCAAGGTAGACAGACAGAATAGTCTAATGATTCTGTTAAAAAACAAGTAAATACCTATTAAAATCCTTCATCTATATCACCTCCGGGGGTTCTAGTTTCTGTTCTCTCATTCACTTGCTAGTTTGCGGCGCTCGTTCATGTAAGAACTACATTTCCCAGTATGAATTGCGGCACGCCCAGTAATTCACAGCTCCTTGATGTCTCTAACACGTAGAGAGTGTCCTGCCGCAAAGATGTAGTTCCCAGGAGGGGGCGAGCACGTCACTGACCACCGCAGTAAAGCCTCCCTTCACGGTGGTGAGTAACAATCAGACAAGCAGGAAGTGAACAGAACAGAAAAGAAATAGAGCAACTTCTGAGCAAAAACGAACAATGAGGAAGTGTAAAGAGTAATGTCTGCAGGTAAAGGATGCTTATTATGGAAAAAAATAAAAATCCTTTACAAACCCTTTAAGTGGTTGATGTGTGTGAAAACTTTTTTGGTCTTTTTGTTTATAGTGCAAAAAATAAAAAACCCAGTGGTGATCAAATTGCACCAAAAGAAAGCTCTGTTTGTGTGAAAAATGTATATACATTTCATTTTGGTACTGTGTTGCATGACTGCACAATTGCCAGTTAAAAGTGCTAAATAGCAAAAAACGACCTGTCATGAAGGGGGTAAAATCTTCCAGAGCTGAAGTGGTTAAGGATAATGCACATAGCTGGTGTGATCTCTGTTTGTTTATGGTTGCAGCTTGTCCAGACTACCTCAATCTTAAGAGGACAGCAAAGCAAGGAATTTCCATTTGAGTCAAGATTGGAACAAGGAATGAAGTGCCGATAGCAGCAAACAGGACAGAATTCAGGATCAAACTCAAAAACACTTTGCATACACATGAATGAAAGTTAGGTGAGCAATATCCTCTGTGCTATTCATGTGTGATTTTAGCAATGATGTTCTCACTTGGAAGTAATGGAATTTATTATTCAGCGTTGAAAACAGGGTACAGATCCAAATAAAATGTGGTCAAGTGGTTGTGATGCTGGACTTGAGCATACAGACTTGTGGCTTGAATTTTGTCTCGGCGCTTACATTTTGGCTGATATGGAAGGAACTGTCTTTTGCTTCTCTTTAACAGCTTATTAAAATACTGTAAATAACTTAAAAAGTATATCCCCAAGTTGTTTTATTGAGAATTTTTCTTTTGGGAACCACTAATGGAACTATGCAATCCCTCTGATGATATCATGCTAAATTCCGAAAACTTTAAATATGCTGTGCCATGGATTTCAGAGCCTTAAGGTCCTTTTCCATTTAAATTATCTTATGTGTCAATTAATGTGATACAAGTTATGAAATATTCTACTTTACGTCTTTGCGGAATATGACTATTTTCCGAAAAAGCTGCTCTCTATAAAATACTTGACCTATGAGCTGACAGTTTGGCCCATAGTGTCCAGTTTACCATGTTCTTTCTGTGTGACATTTTTGACGCCTTCAGCTAAAATATTGAATAAGTGAAATGTCTGAAGCGCTACCCCCGAAGGAGCTGCTGGACTATTCCCTCTCACAGTCGTGAATAGTTTTCAGATACATCCCCCGATTCCAAATCCAGGGATGGAATGGTCTGTGTTGCTGTTTGCTACCATGACTTTTCTGACCCGACTTCTGGTACCATGTGACGATTTAACACCAAGAATAGGCAGACAGCAGGAGCTTGAACATGAGCCTGGTGTTTATTCAGCAGCATCCATCTTACAACTAATCACAGCTCCCCGCTCCCAGATCACATGACCTAAACATTTAACGCAGCATAACAATTGAACTTGAATTATAACATAAAACATACACATCTTTACACCCATGGCCAGGCAAAAGGAATTCTACACACTCTCTCTGATGGATTAACCACTTCCCTACGGCCGTACGACTATATGCGGCCGCAGGGTGGTTCTAAATCTCTGGGCTGCCGTGTTTTCACGGCAGCCCCTTTCTTTGTTCCCAGCGCGCGCTCCAGAGCGCGCAGCGGGGAACTTGTGTACTGGCCGTGTCCCTTGGACACAGCCAATCACAGATCGCCGCGAACGGCCAATCAGAGTGGCCGTTTGCGATGCGATCTGTGCAGCCAATGAGAGATGATCTCATATGTAAACATATGAGATAATTTCTCATTGCCGGCTCTCACAATGACAGCGTCCTGTCACTGGAGAGAGCAGACCGATCTGTGTTCCTTATACATAGGGACACAGATCGGTCACCCCCCCAGTCACCCCCCCCCTCCCCCCACAGTTAGAACACAATGCAGGATACACATTAACCCCTTCCTCACCCCCTAGTGTTAACCCCTTCCCTGCCAGTCACATTTATACAGTAATTAGTGCATATTTATAGCACTGATTGCAGTATAAATGTGAATGGTGCCAAAAATGTGTCAAAAGTGTCCGATGTGTCCGCCATGATGTCGCAGTCGCAATAAAAATCGCAGATCGCCGCCATTACTAGTAAAAAAATAAATAAAAAATAATAATTCTGTCCCTTATTTTGTAGGTGCTATAACTTTTGCGCAAACCAAAAATATGTAGAAGAATACGTATCGCCCTAAACTGAATTTTTTTTTTTAAATTGGGCTATTTTTTTATAGCAACAAGTAAAAAATATTGTATTTTTTTTCAAAATTGTCGTCGTTTTTTGTTTATAGCGCAAAAAATAAAAACCGCAGAGGTGACCAAATACCACCAAAAGAAAGCTCTATTTGTGGGGAAAAAAGGACGCCAATTTTGTTTGGGAGCCATATCGCACGACCGCGCAATTGTCAGTTAAAGCGACGCAGTGCCGCAAGCTGAAATTTCACCTGGTCAGGAAGGGGGTTTACATGCCCAGTAAGGAAGTGGTTAAAGAAACAGTCAATGGGTTTTGATTTACATGTTAATTTTGGGAACATAGAACTTGGATAGGGTTTGTCGGTACATGAGAGGTCCAGAACTGAAGAAATTACAAACTTCAAACATTTGAGGACCTGCTAAAGTCTCTGGGCTGCTATAATCCAGCACTGCCCAGTATCCTAATCATACAGCAAATAACACATGCTTCCCTGCCTACAGGGGAGCCAAACTAAATTGACCTGCTCTACCAACTGCAAGGGTACTACATGTCAGACAAGAAAGGAGGACAGCCTGAAGCAGAACAGTATTAGGCCGCCTACACACGATCAGTCCATCCGATGAGACCGGTCCGAAGGACTGTTTTCATCGGTAGACCAATGAAGCTGACTGATGGTCTGATGAGCCTACACACCATCGTTTAAAAAAAACGATCGTGTCAGAATGTGGTGATGTAAAACACAACGACCTGCTGAAAAAAACAAAGTTCAATGCTTCCAAGCATACGTCGACTTGATTCTGAGCATGCGTGGATTTTTAACCGATGCTTTTGCATACTAACGATCGGTTTTGACCCATCGGTCAGGCGACAATTGGTTACATTTTAAAGCAAGTTCTCTTTTTTTTGACCGAAGGATAACTGACCGATGGGGCCCACACACGATCGGTTTGGACCGATGAAACGGACCTTCAGTCCATTTTCATCGGTTTTGACCGATCGTGTGTACGCGGCCTTACAGTGCCTGTAAATGCCAGTATAAGATAAGTCTCCCACCATTTTCAGTTGCACTGGGAAAAGACAACTAACATTTTTTTAAAGGAGAGGTCAGCAATAACAGTGTAAATAACCATGGACTATTGAGCTTAGGCAGTATGTCCGAGGATGAAAAGACATCCGTGATTGGCGGAACAATGAACACGGTGTCTGCTGGGAAACTGAGTCCGAGGATGAAAGAATGTTTGTGATAGGCGGAACTGTGTCTCTGAACCCAAGAACAATTAATGTATAGTTTGCAGTTTACAATCCTTGGATATGGCAACTAAATGCGGTTTCATTTTTTTAGGTTTCTTTCCTTTATTTTCACCTGGTGGTCATGCCTGTAACACACTTTCTGTCCAAGGTTTAGACACTTACTTACTGTACTATATACAGTTGCAAGAAAAAGTATGTGAACCCTTTTGGAATGATATGGATTTCTGCACAAATTGGTCATAAAATGTGATCCGATCTTCATCTAAGTCACAACAATAGACAATCCCAGTCTGCTTAAACTAATAACACACAAAGAATTAAATGTTACCATGTTTTTATTAAACATACCATGTAAACATTCACAGTGCAGGTGGAAAAAGTATGTGAACCCCTAGACCAGGGGGTCTCAAACTCAAATTACCTGAGGGCCACAAGACAAGTTTTCATATGCCATGGGGGGCCGCATGCAAACTTTTAAACTTAAAAAACAACAGTACTGGTGTCAGCGAACGCATTATTAACCCCCCAGCACTGGTGTCAGTGGACACATTATTACCACCTGCACTGGTGGGAGCGGACGCATTATTATCCCCAGCACTGGTGTCAGTAAATGCATTAATAACCCTGACCACTACACTGCACACCGACCACTACACTGCACACCGACCACTACACTGCACACTGACCACTAGACTGTACACTGACCACTACACTGCACACTACACTGACCACTGAATACTACACACTGACCACTACACACTGACCACGGACCACTACACACCCCACTGACCACTACACTACACACTGACCACTCACCATCAGGGCACAGCACATCAGGTCACAGAGCCCAGCACATCAGGGTACAGGACACAGCACACATCAGGGCACAACGCACATTAGGGTACAGAGCCCAGGACATCAGGGTACATGGCAAAGTGCACATCAGGGCACAGCAGGGCACAGAGCACATCAGGGTACAGAGCCCAGCACATCAGGGTACAGGGCACAGCACATCAGGGTACAGAGCCCAGCACATCAGGGCACAGCACAACAGACCACATCAGGGTACAGGGCATGGCACATCAGGACAGGGCACATGGCACATCAGGGCACAGCACATCAGGACAGGGCACATGGCACATCAGGGTACAGGGCACAGGACACAGCACATCAGGGTACAGAGCCCAGCACATCAGGGTACAGAGCCCAGCACATCAGGGTACATGGGGCACAATCAGGGCACATCAGGGTACATGGGGCACATTAAGGCACATTCAGGGTACATGGGGCACATCAGGGTACATGGGGAACCTGAGGGTACATGGGGAACATGAGGGCACAATCAGGGTACATGACGTCACAATCGGAGTACATGGGGCACAATCAGGTACATGGGGCACATGAGGGCACAATCAGGGTGCATGGGGCACATGAGGGCACAATCAGGGTACATGGGGCACATGAGGGCACAATCAGGGTACATGGGGCACAGGTCAGCGTTTACTTGTTGTCGTTTTCTTCACATGCAGACTAGCGCAGGAAGCGTCTATCATAAGTTCGCTTCTCTGTAATGTCACGCTGAGGCTGCTCCCTGCCCCCTGGCGGCCCCCCTCTCTTCTCATCCATCCCAGGTGATATCACAAGCAAATGGGGATGGACAAGAAGAGAGGAGGGCCGCCGGGGGGCGGGGAGCAGCCGCAGCGTGACATGACAGAGAAGTGAACTTATGACAGACGCTTCCTGCCCTACTCTGCATGTGAAGAAAATCTACTCCCCCACTTCCGCGGCACCCCCTGCCCTGCCTGCGGGCCATTCATAACCGGTCCGCGGGCCGCAAATGGCCCGCGGGACAGTACTTTGAGACCCCTGCCCTAGACGAATGACATCTCCAAGAGCTAATTGGAGTAAGGTGTCAGCCAACTGGAGTCCAATCAATGAGATGAGATTGGAGGTGTTGGTTACAGCTGCCCTGCCCTATAAAAAACACACACCAGTTCTGGGTTTGCTTTTCACAAGAAGCATTGCCTGCTGTGAATAATGCCTTGCACAAAAGAGCTCTCAGAAGACCTACGATTAATAATTGTTGACTTGCATAAAGCTGGAAAGGGTTATAAAAGTATCTCCAAAAGCCTTGCTGTTCATCAGTCCATGGTAAGATAAATTCTCTATAAATGGAGAAAGTTCAGCACTGCTGCTACTCTCCCCAGGAGTGGCCGTCCTGTAAAGATGACTGCAAGAGCACAGTGCAGACAATTAGGTGAAGAAGAATCCTAGAGTGTCAGCTAAAGACTTACAAAAGTCTTTGGCATATGCTAACATCCCTGTTAGCGTATCTACGATACGTAAAACACTAAACAAGAGAGGATTTCATGGAAGAATACCACAGAGGAAGCCACTGTTGTCCAAAAAAAAAACATTGCTGCACGTTTACAGTTTGCACAAGAGCCCTTGGATGTTCCACAGCCGTACTGGCAAAATATTCTGTGGACAGATACAACCAAAGTTGAGTTGTTAGGAAGAAACACACAACACAATGTGTGGAGAAAAAAAGGCACAGCACACCAGCATCAAAACCTCATCCCAACTGTGAAGTATGGTGGTGGGGGCATCATGGTTTGGGGCTGCTTTGCTGCATCAGGGCCTGGACAGATTTCTATCATCGAAGGAAAAATTAATTCCCTGTCCATTCATCTGTCCACCAGTTGCAACAGGAAAACGACCCAAAGCATAGAAGTAAATCAACAACAGGTTGGCTTAAACAGAAGAAAATACGCCTTCTGGAGTGGCCCCATCAGAGTCCTGACCTAAACCCGATTGAGATGCTGTGGCATGACCTCAAGAAAGCAATTCACACCAGACATCCCAAGAATATTGCTGAACTGAAACAGTTCTGTAAAGAGGAAAAGTCAAGAATTACTCCTGACCGTTGTGCACGTCTAATCTGCAACTACAGGAAACGTTTGTTTGAATTTATTGCTGCCAAAGGAAGTTCAACCAGTTATTAAATCCAAGGGTTCACATACTTTTTCCACGTGCACTGTGAATGTTTACATGGTGTGTTCAATAAAAACATGGTAACATTTAATTCTTTGTGTGTTATTAGTTTAAGCAGATTGTGATTGTCTATTGTTGTGACTTAGATGAAGATCAGATCACATTTTATGACCAATTTGTGCACAAATCCATATCATTCCAAAAGGGTTCACATACTTTTTCGTGCAACTGTATCTATGGATGCATCGAAACAAGCAGTGCAGCGCTGAACAGCAAAACAAAACAAAAACACAATAATAATCAAATAATATATCAAGTCCAAAAAATTATCAATCAGAGTAGTCAAGCTGACTCTTGCGCCTCACGGAGGTATTCAGATGTAACAACTCATCAAACACAGCAAACAGGTGTCCTAAAATAGAAGTACAAGCCGCTCACCTGGATAAATGGACCTGTGTGTGAGCAGCAGGTCAAATGCGCTGTCCCTCAAAAAAGGGGGTTATAGGTTCAGCTGTGTCTCCTTGGAAGCTCCCTTTCTCCAAAAGGCTCCAGGTTAAGAATGGTCATCAGAAACACTCTATCACGTGAAATGGTATCATGGAAAAGTATAAAAATGACACATAGTGCTCTCCGTATGATCACAGTGACAGTAATATTTATTAAAAAGAGAGGTACTCACAAAATAAAGCACTATATCCTAGTGCATGGAAATGAGTGTACAACAATAAAAGACCAGATAGGTGGCTGTCCTGACATCAAATGAAAGCCCCCCGCACGCGTATCGTCCACAGGCACAGGACTTCTTCAGCGGATTTGATATATTGGGAAGAAGCCAAGCAATTGGGGACTCAATTAAAAGAACGCATCCGTACCAATTTGCTTCACTGTCTTGTCGGCCTGGCTGAAAGATCCTTGCACCGTGAGCTGTGTACTTTTTTTGAAATTTCGCTAAGTGTGTGCGTGGTTACACGATCCTGTGGCAGAGGGCTGTGTAACGACTCAATGACACTCATCAAGTCTGTGGCAGAGACTTTGAACGAGCTTCGCACCGGCTGCTAGGTTAGTGAGAGTGGGCCTATCCAGTAATTGCTAAATCCAGCGTGGAACCGATTTGTCCTCTGGATCTAAGACCCGTGATCTGCAAAGCAAGGTACCTGAATCTTCACTATCCCTCTGTTGGAGAACCTGTTTAATAAAACTCTTGAAGAAAAAAGAAACCAAAGTGTTGGTGCAGACATTCTTTTGAATAACTCTTCAGGAGGGACCCCTAGGATGAGTGTGGTGAACAGTAAGGTAGCGGCTGGCCCAAAATTAAACCACTAGCTTCTTCAGGGTAGTACTACATGTACAGTATATTAAATGGACCAAAAGAAAGCAAATTAGAGTTCATTGTTAAGGTTTACATACACCTTCAATGTTGTCTGCACAAATGTCCTGGATCTGGCAGGGCCCAGATCAGAGGACTGGTTAAATAATCATTTGGCAGCCATTTGACAAAAAAAATCATAAATATTGTATGTTGTTAATTATGGATTTAACTGTTTGCCTGGGTTTTAACTTTAACTCCAGCTAAACTCACTGTGTTGAAAATGAGCCGCACGTTTTGTAAGTGCATTAAGAGCTTTGGAAAATCAGTAATGTACACTGCACCTGTATTTACAGTATCACTAAAATCACCTATTGCAGGCATCTTCTGCAAATTTAATTTAATTGCCAGTGTGCAGAGAAAAAAAATCTTCTCTTCTGCTCAGAGTTTAAGGCATTTTATACAAAAAGAATAAAAAATGTTAAGGGGTTAAGAGGAGTTACCGATGATGTCACATGCTGATATCACATGGTCTACCTGATCCCTCCCCTCTCGCATTTGTAGTCATTTTTGCGGAAGGTAAGGATATAGATTCTTTGCGGTCCTGCTTTTCTTTGTGATGTGACCTGCAGTGCACATCTGGGCATGGAGCTAGTAAGTCAACACTAAACTAGGGTACAGGGCCAGAACAAGAGGATGGGTGGGCATTGAGGAAGAGCAGCTGCCACATGAACAGTGTTTTAATGTGGTAAAAGGGGGCAACGCGGTAGATCAGAAGCAGTAGACACCAATGGCACTTTGTGACATTATTATATTGAACTAGATTGTAACTGAAAAGCCCTCTAATAGCAGCCACTTCTAAATGACTCACCAGCAGACGGTGGACGGTGGAGACTCAACAGCAAAGCCATGCCAAGGTCCAGTGAGTACAATTTAGGGAACAGGGAGTATGTTCTGGAGGTGTTTTTGCATGGGAGGGTGGGGTATTGTATTGGTTGGAGGGTGGAATTTCTGTTTGGGAGGCATTCTATGCTTTACTTGCACAAGTACAATTAGTACAATTGTACACTTGTACTTGGCCCAAAGCAGTGTAGATTTAAGTATTATTAATCCATACCCCTTTAGGCTCCATGCACACTGAAGCTGATAAAAGCTATAAAAAAAAGACAGTAACTTTGCAGGGAGCCTTGCAGCGTTTTTTAGCGTTTTTGCAATAGCTTTAAGCAGCGTTTTTCAGTGTAGCTTTTTGTTTTTTAGCGGTTTTTCCTGCCAAAAAACGGCACTTTGAGCCCAAATTTCGGGCGTTCAGAAAAAAAGGCACTAAACTCCAAAGCTCATTAACACTCAAAAACGCCCAGGTGTGCATGGGCACATAGGCTAATAACATAGAGTTCAGTTTATGGGCTTTAAAAAAAAAGCCAAAATGCTAATAAACTGCAGTTTATCAGCTTCAGTGTGCATGGAGCCATAGGCTTCTCCCATTCTTAGATTTTTTAAGCCACACCCAACATTTGGTGGTGATATTATCCCTGCCCCTGCTCCGTCTATGCCCCACCCCTAAAAAAAAGTGTCCAAGATCAGTAGGGTGTCCCTGGATTTAATTTTGAAAATCTAGTCCTATAACTCTATGCAGATATAAAAGATATACATTAATGCAGATGTGTAATCATTAATACATCATTATTAATTGAATGTATTTTTTTTTTAAATGGTTAAGCCACTGCATTGTCTACATGCAATCCTCTGTGTCCGATAATATTAGGTGCCCAAGTGTATGTGATTTTTTAAAAAAAATGCCGTTCTATACCTTATTTTATAGCGCCACTCAGCATTCATGTGACCAGCTGCCTCTCTCCCTTCTCGATCCGACAGTCAAAGCAGGAGGGGCCGAGAATCCCCCGCTGACATTAGTCAGAAGGAGGGGAGGAGAGGAGGAGATAGGCAGCTGGTCACTCTGAAATAAGATATAGAAAGGCATTTTTTTTTATAGGGCACACAATCCTCAAACACAGAGGATTGTTGAAAAATGTAAAAGCAACTTCAGCAGCAGGAGGTTAGCTGACAGGCGGGGGGGGGGAGGGGCAGAGGAGAGCTGTGGATGATGGAGGTATGTTAACTGACCACGGTGTCAGGGCTCAGCAGCTATGATAAAGTGTAGTCAGTTTACAGGGGGAGGCAGATCCAGGCAGGATCAGCCAGGTATTTCAGATGATAGAATGGGGAAAATTCCACAGCACAAGCACAGGGCTGTATAACATAATTTAAAGGAACAGGATCCATTTTTTGGGGGATAACACACACTTTAATACAAGCAGTGAAAGTACCTGAATGTGACCTGGTATCAACCTCTTGCAAGTCTACTGTACAGGAGGGCTGGAGTGTGAGAGAAAGAAGCAGCACAAGAAGCCAATCAGTTCATATGCTGAAAAGAAGTATGCTAACAAGAAGAGAAAACTAAGTGACAAAGAGATAAGCTCATTTGACAGACTGGGGTGAGTCCAGGAAAGCATAGGCTTAGAGCAGTGGTTCTCAACCTGGGGGTCGGGACCCCCTTGGGGGTCAAATGAGGATTTGCCAGGGGTCACCAAAACCTGGGCTGTTCCTGAAGCCTGCGGCCGCCCACTCAGCCTCTTCAAAGCCGCACCTTCAGTTCACGGCATAGCTGGGGGGCAGGGACTAGAGGTCAGATGACTGGTGAGGAATGTGAAGTGGGAGGGGCTGGAGGAGACCCTATCTGCTGATTTCAGCATAGGTGTCACTGCTATGAGAAACCACAAAGTCGGAGACACCGTGAGTAACACTACCTGTGATTAGAGCTGCTCCTAAAAGTCCCCAGTACAGTTCTCAGATCAGCAGATGACCTTGATCAAGAGCACATAAGTTGGCTGATGCCAACTCCCCGCCAGCACTGCCACTGATCCCATACTCCCCACCAGGGAGTAAGAGAAGGAATAAAAATAGAGACTACATGGAAGGGAGAGGAAAAGAGGAGGAGAAACAAAGAAAAAGGGAGAGAAAGAATAAGAGAAAAAACAAGAAAGATGTCTAGAGAGGGATGGGGAATAACAAACCAGAAATTAGGATAGAGAGAGATAAAAGGGAAAGAAAAGAGGAACAAAGAGAGACAGAGAGAGTGGTACATCCTAAAATGTACTATAAGGGGTTTTATAACTGAGTGGAAGGGACTCAGGGAGCGCTAATTGTCTGTGGGTTAGATCTTGTCTTGTCTTGGGTGCTGACAACCCAAGATAGGAAAATTATTTTACCGTTAGGGGTCCCCACAACTTGGGACATTTTATTAAGGGGTCACAACACTAGACAGGTTGAGAACCACTGGCTTAGAGGATGTGGGTTGAATTATGCAGACTATCAGACTGAGTAGAACTGTTGGACCCGGCTGTCAGCAACAACGGATCAATCAGGCATGGATACTCCAAACCGGCGGGAAGGCCAGACAATCCAAGGGATCCAGGAAGGCTCAGGGAGCTTCTAGATTGAATCTGGGTGGAAGTGGCCGCAAATGGAACCGACGATCACAGCTGTTCACGACCGGGAATCAAACATGGATAACCCGATCCTGTGGATGGACCAAATGACCCACAAAATTCAGAGGTAATCCAAATATTCGGTAAGCTTGGAAAGTGGTAACCCCAACTGGGGTGACGATGACCAAAGCAATATGGGGAGCGGTTTAATGATTTTAGTCGACTAAAATGTATTGGAGGTACATTTAACGACTAAAATTAAATCAATTGCAGATGACTAAAATAGGACCAAATAGGACCAAAACTAAAACCAAAACTACACTGCATCTAATGGCAGTAAAAGATACTGCAAGGGACATCTTTGGATTGAAGGTGAATATAGGAAAAAAAGCTTTTTTTTTTATTATTATTAAATGGGCTATTAATTTTGATCTTGTTATTTTTGGCTGGAGGTCTGCTTTACGTAAAGCTTGGTTTACTGATTAAATAGCTGGGTTTGGATATGTTAAATCTCAGATACCCCAATGACCAAATCATACTGCCATAGTGGTAGTCTTACCACCCACCTTAGTAAGTTCAATCTCTGCCTACTGCAATAATATAAAGAAAATTCAACAGGGAGAGTAGCACCCTCCTCATAATGGCACTGCACTTGTGCAAAGATCTCACCACCACGGAAACCATCATTACAGAGATATCACATCAGATTCAAAGCAGACATTTCCCAAAGAAGGAAGAACCTTTACGATAAAATCAATACAAATATATTTATTGATTCTTCTTTTTTTTTTGTCTTTTACAATTCCTGTGTTGTATAACACATTCTGGAAACTCTTTAATAAATAATAACCTTGCCAAAATAAGTCTTCCAAGGTAAAATGGACTGCCAAATTGAAGTTTAGACTAAAATACAATAGTAAAGCTGTGTTAATATGCTACATGCTCCAAAATAAAATTGAAACCATTCTTGGCACAATCGCTGTACATAAAAGACAAGAGCGCAGATGATTTAAAGCACTCATTGTTTATGCAAAATGGTCAGTAGTGAGTAGATTTGCTGCCTCACGAAATGACTCAAGGATGATATTTATTTCATAATTCTTACATCACAATCAAAATGTATTGTATTTAGTATCAGACTGAATTAAGCAGGAGCCATCAAAGGATCAAATATGAATTATACAAAATGTACAGTATATTGTACACTGTTCTCCATGAACATGGAATAATCAGAAATGGCAGTCCTAAATTTATGATACACTACACCTGTAAAGTTACGTTCTTTATGTGAATATCACACTATTTATGGGGCTTCAAACAATTCTCTCTCTCCTACAGTACTGGTCATCACAAGCCTTTTCACGTTTATTAATATCACATGGAAACTGCAATTTTTTTACAACAGGTACTGCGTCCAACATTGTAGGTCCAGGAATTCTGCTGGCATGTAGTAGGCAACCATGGCCTGATTGAGAAAAAAGCTGTGGCATAAAAGGCACATCAAGCAACATTTGTGAATATAATCCAACTTAAAGGTATACTTACTTAATTTTCCACTTTTACAATTCAAAGTAGAATTCTAGGTATGAATATTTTAGACTTACTTGGCCTTGACATTACTGCTCCATCTCGTGCAGCCAGAGACCGCTTTGCATTTATTCAGAAAATGCAAAGCATTCTTAAATGGCGTCCATGTCTAGTGGCTGGCATCCTGTGTTCAGAATGCAGCAGGGTGGCTGCTCAGAGTGGGACCAGGAAGCAAGTGGAGATAACTGGAGTAGTGGTGTCTACGTCTGTGATTTGCAGCTTTCATGGGCATTGGCCAGGTATGGTATAGGAATAGTTACAATGGTCTAAGCTGGACCAATGTAACTACATAAAACATTTCCAGTAGAAAAAACAAGACAAGATGCGCCAATCTAAGTGCAGTAAGCCAGCATTTAATAAACAAATTAATACACGACAGTGAGATGGCTACTCACAAACACGGAGAAACAAGGGCCTTAATATAAGTGCAGGTCCGGAGTCACAGTAGTCTTCCTCCATGGGAATCCTCATCCAAGGCAGCAAGCCGCAGTTGTTACACAGACGCGGAGACCAGAAGAGACGTTCGGGAAGCGACGTGCATTTCACTGTGGAACGCGGCGTGCCGTCGTCGCACCTTAAGTGACGTGGGCGTCCAGGCCGGCCAATCGGATTATGTGTTTCACAGCGTCAGCTGTTTCATCAGATCACGTGAAAAGGCTTGTGATGACCAGATGGATCTGATGAAACAGCTGACGCTGTGAAACGCGTAATCCGATTGGCCGGCCTGGACGCCCACCTCACTTCCGGTGCGACGACGGCACGCTGCGTACCACGGTGGAACGCACGTCGCTTCTGAACATCTCTTCCGGTCTCCGCGTCTGTGTAACAACTGCGGCTTGCTGCCTTGGACGAGGATTCCCACAGAGGATGACTACTCTGACTCCAGACGTGGACTTACATTAAGGCCCTTGTTTCTCCCGTGTTTGTGAGTAGCCATCTCACTGTCGTGTATTAATTATTTTTTTTATATGCTGGCTTACTGCACTTAGATTGGCGCATCTTGTCTTGTTTTTTCTGATTCCTCCAGAGGTCTGCTTCTGCTTCAGGTGCTGCCACTAAGTCCCCTCATAGCCACTATACTCTGTCTACCTGGACTTTTTGGACACTAGCCCTAAGTTCTATATGGACCATATACTACATGGACCTGATTGATATTAACTTTTTATCATTTTTAATTGTTTATTTATTGATTACTGTCTATGCCTGAGCTGATCGTGCGCCATAAACCTATTGTTTTACATAAAACATTTCCATACCTGTAATCCATCTTTAAAACCTTGCTTAGGAGCAGACACTAACACGGAACCTGCTTGTGGGTGGATGCAACGTAAAGCAGGGGCAATAATGCACACTAAGTCCAGGTGCAATCGAGAGAACTTGTAGTAAAGTAGAGGCAAGACAGTTCACAACAGGCCCAGCGTAAGTAAGCCCAACCAGGAACACTTATGAATGACAGCGTGTAGGTAAGCAGGTCTCAGCCAAGCTGACATCATCTGTCTGGAGGGTTGGAATGCAGCCCTGGTCAAAGCCGAACCAATGTAACTACATAGAAAATAGCCATCCCTGAAATTCATATTTAAAATCTTGCTTAGCAGCAGACACCACAAGGTACCTGATTGTGGGTGGGTGCAGCGTGATGCAGTGGCAATAATACACACTCAGTCCAGGTGCAATCGAGAGAACTTGTATTGAATACATTTTGAGTATGGCCTCAAGTCAATTGTTTAAATAATCTTATAATGTACCATCATCCAGAAATTTATAGAGAGAGAGGGACCAGAGGATAGAATGGTGGCGGCTGCTAGTACCGCGAATCCAAAATAACTATCGCCCAGAAAAAGAATGCTTTCTCGGTATTGATGACGCAAGTAGATACAGTAAAAAACGAATTTATTATACATAAAAAAATATACAATTTAAAAACAGAACCATGACAATCAACCTCACACTGGTTTCAGCAGTATAATATTAACGGAAATCCGTATAGTATCTGTTGTTGTGAGGTAAAATCAAGGGAGACCTCTACCGGTTTCGTGGAGAGACCGTTTCTTCAGGAGGTAATTTGTATAATGAATAACATCATATCATATCATGACTAGCAAAAGACATAAATAACAAAACGGCAAGAGGTCAAGTATGCAAATTAATATAGGTCTGCTTACCACTCGCCGAGTAACAGTTTACAGTGCTGCCCCAATTACTATACTGTGTTGGTGATTGGGTGTTGGTTTTTTGTCTTTCCATTTCATTCGTCTAACTTTTTCCTCCTTTTTCCATCACCCCCTCCCCTTCCCCCCTTCTTTGTCTTTCTCTCCCTCCCCTCTTTTCCCTCTTATAACGTTATAATGAAAACCCTAATGTGCCCTATAAAAGTTGAGATTTGCCCCCAGCCAAACCTACTCAATGGTCACCGAGGCCAAATATCTCAATGAAAGTAGAGAGGTTCAGGTGGTGGTGATGTTAAGGCTAAACTATGTTGGTTCATGGTTTAAATACAATTTTAACTTTCTTTCTCTTGATATCTACAGATTGTTCCAACATATGATACTCTCTTGTTTGTTATTGATCAGTGAATTATGGAGGAACTGTTATTCTATGGAGCAGTAGATGAACCTTTCAGTGGGCTACAGTATATGCCACCACAGTTACCACAGTGCACTAGCCATGGCCTATGTTACATATTGACAACCCAACCCTGCTCACAATGTACTAAAACAGAATCCAGAAGACAACCAGGGCCTTGCACCCTTAAAAAAAACATCAAAAGCAGAATCTATAATTTGATCATCAGAGGTCCATTTAAGGGACACCAGTCAAATCTAAAAATGATACTTTGCCTACCTGCTGAGTAGTTCAGTTTTTTATATGCAGGTATAGCTGTACTGCAGTACAATGGGTACCTTTAATATATTATGATTCCAGAACAGCACTTGTCTAATGAACATCTGTAGACTGAAATGAATCACACCATCACAATGTATTCCTTGCCAGCAAAGTCTAGTAATGAATCACAGTTCTGGAGAAGACGTCAATTTGTCTGAACAGATACATATATCATCGAAAGGTTAGGAGTCAGAAGGACAGGGGCCTGGGAAACATAAGCCTTAGTAATGCTCTCTCATATAATTTGATTGCTGATATTTATGGTCTTTACATTGCGCAAAACATGGATTGTAGAAACTTTCTTAGTACAAACACTGCCATGTTTACATCCGTGGAAGCAAACAATGACATATAATGTATACTTAAGTCGAATCTTTCTGGTACACAGCCGTAAAACATATGTGTTCAATTTACTGTATACACACACATATAGTATTTGGGTGTTTATATGCATGTACACAGACAGGCAGACCTACCCCACAGACTCTAGAGCATGGGTGCTCAACCTGTGGCCCTCCAGCTGTTGCAGAACTACAAGTCCCATGACACATTGCAAGGCTGAGAGTTACAATTGTGACCATCAAAAGTAGAGGCATGATGGGACTTGTAGTTCCCCAACAGCTGGAGGGCCACGGGTTGAGCACCCATGCTCTAGAGTTTGCGCTGACTACTGACCCTATTTGTGCCTCCATTGTCATGTAGGAGTCCAAGATGACCCGAGACTTTTGACTTTGGCGCTAGGGGTGATGATTTTGCCCAGAATGGGCGGGGGTGTCCAGGTTGTTGCAGGTTGATTCATATGCTTGGCGTGAAACAGGAGAAGTTCTGTTTTCGCTCTGTTGAGTTTAAGATAACTCTTTGTCATCCAGTTCTCTATCAAAGAGAGGCATGTCTCTAGACTGAGGTGGGGATGGATAGATTGATGAATAGATTGATGGACAGAGAGTTCAACAGAGTATTTGTATAAGGAAATAGCCATGGAAGTTGAGTAACATTATGAGAAGTTGAGTGGCATTATCAGATGTTTTGGAAATTGTGTGGATGGGTAGACTGATTATTGGATGGACAGAGAGATCAACAGAGTATTTGTATTAAGAAATGCCCATGAAAGTTGAGTAACATTATGAGAAGTTGAGTGGCATTTTAGATCTTTTGGAAATTGTGTGGATGGATGGACTGATGAATGGATGAATGGATGGATGGACAGAGAGATCAACAGAGTGTTTGTATTAAGAAATAGTCATGGAAGTTGAGTAACATTATAAGAAGTTGAGTGGCATTATCAGATCTTTTAGAAATTGTGTGGATGGGTAGACGGATGAATGGATGGACAAAGAGATCAACAGAGTATTGTATTAAGAAATGCCCATGAAAGTTGAGTGGCATTATCAGATCTTTTGGAAATAATGTGGATTAATGAATGAATGGAAAGACCGATAGATCCATAGAGTATTTGTATTAAAAAAAATGGATGTTGAGTAACTTTATCAAAAGCTGGGTTGCATTATCAGATTTTTTGGATATTATATACTGTAGATGGATTGATCGACTGACAGATCCACAGAGTATTTGTATTAAGAAATGCCCATGGAACTAAGTTAAGTAACTTTATCAGAAGCTGGGTAGTATTATCAGACCTTTTAGAAATTATGTGGATGTTTAGATGGATGGGTGGACAGATAGTTCTACTAAGTATTTGTATTAAGATATGCCCATGGAACTAAGTTAAGAAACTTTATCAGAAGCTGAGTGATATTATCTGACCTTTTAGAAATTACGTGGATGTATAGATGGATGGACGGACAGATAGTTCTACAGAATATTTGTATTAAGAAATGCCCATGGACGTAAGTTAAGTAACTTTATTAGAAGCTGGATGGTATTATCGGACCTTTTAGAAATTACATGGATGTATAGATGGATGGGTGAACAGATAGTTCTACAAAGTATTTGTATTAAGAAATGCCCATGGAAGTAGGTTAAGTAACTTTATCAGAAGCTGGGTGGTATTATCAGACCTTTTAGAATTTATGTGGATGTTTAGATGGATGGACGGACAGATAGTTCTACTAAGTATTTGTATTAAGAAATGCCCATGGAACTAAGTTAAGTAACTTTATTAGAAGCTAAGTGGTATTATCAGACCTTTTAGAAATGATGTGGCTGTATAGATGGATGGATGGACAGACAGTTCTATAGAGTATTGTTATTCAGAAATGCCCATGGAAGTAAGTTAAGTAACTTTATCAGAAGCTGGGTGGTATTATCGGACCTTTTAGAAATTACGTGGATGTATAGATAGATGGACGGACAGATAGTTCTACGGAATATTTCTATTAAGAAATGCCCATGGACGTAAGTTAAGTAACTTTATTAGAAGCTGGGTGGTATTATCGGACCTTTTAGAAATTACGTGGATGTATAGATGAATGGATGGACAGATAATTCTACAGAGTATTTGTATCAAGAAATGCCCATGGAACTAAGTTAAGTAACTTTATCAGAAGCTGGGTGGTAGTATCAGACCTTTTAGAAATTATGAGGATGGATGGACAGATAGTTCTACAGAGTATTTGTATTAAGTAATGCCCATGGAAGCTGAGTGGCATTATCAGATCTGTAAATGTAATAGCACCTCTGTTAAAATTAAGCTTTTTCTGTAAGACAGTTCAAAGAGGCTGGTAAGTAGGCAAGGCATCAAGGCAATAAGTGCACATTAGAGATGATCTTTATATTGGTAGCCATGAGTCTCTTTGGACACCGTCCTAACTCTCTGTACTGCTTTACCAATAGTACAAGCAATTTAAGAGGCCAAGAGATAGCAGAAGCCTATGAAGAGCAATACTGTGTTACAAATATATTTATTTTTTAATAATTTTAATCTTTTTTACTTTTTCACAGACAACTATACCTCTATCCCTTTAAATGTTATAAAAGAGCATATCCAGCATATACTGTACAGTACGTTTACATCTCTATGTCCGACGGGACCAGCTGAGACATGTAGTTCCATAGCAGTAACTGACAGCACAGTGTTACGTTGCCAGATATCCACAAATGACTGTGAAGTAAGTGCTACCTAAAACATGCCTCACATTGACATTCTCTCACAAAGCAAACTGACAGACTGCAAAGTAAACCTACTCTAAAGTAAACTGTTAGTAAAACTTAAATGAGAAAGCAGTGTGCTCAAGGACTGAGCTGACCACATAAGCAATCACACATCAAAATACTTACAACTATAGCAAAAGTCTTTAAGTAAATTGAAATTAAATCAAATTTCAAAAAGCAGCAGAAGTCTCAAAGTTCTCTAACTAAACCTTCGGAAGAAGTGAAGTGTCCTGGGCAGTTGGAGCGACTTTTAAATAGAATTCTTCTTTTGTAAACCTCCCCTAACACAATGCATTTGATTGAATAAGAAATATATCCAGGTAACCCTACCTTCATAGGCACACACCAGGTAGAAATTCAAGGTGAACAACCACAGCATGCAACGTAAGGCCCCCATGACCATAAAAACAACTCCTTCTTCAGAAACAGATTAAGTGGCAGAGGAAGCATAGAGAACGAGAGAGGAAAGAATTCTACACAGTCTTAAAGCTTCAGGCTAGAAGCAAGATACCGCAAGTTTTTTTTTTTTTTTTCCCCTTGAAGAACTGAATCTCTGCCAGGAAAAGGGGGGGGGGAGAGCACTGCAATCCCTTATTGGACGCAGCCGATTCCCTACACAACTCTACTATATGATTGCTTTGCAGAAGTTGTTTTTTAATTCCACTTTTTTTTCTTCTCTTTGTAGAAAAGCAGACATTTTAATTAAAAGACGCCCTTTCTGTTTAGAAATAATTGTAGATGAACCTGGTTTTGGAATGTAAGCTTTTTAACCCATTTGGCCTGTTTGCTATGGTCTGATTTTATTAATGGTTGCATTGACAAGGGTTATTTCCTCCAGGCTGCTGGACTAACATAGTCTTCCAAGGATGTTTACATTGGAAACAAGCCAGATGAAAAAACTAAATGCTTTCTACAGTATATCCCTAATTTGTACATTGCTAGATTTTTTATTCATTTTTTAATGGGAAACAGTTTTCATTAATTTTATTTACACCTTTAATATGTAGTTTGTAGACCTCAACCTTGCATAAACCAAATTTTTCGCAATTCTAGCATAATAAAACATTACTTTTTACGACAAACAAAACACATATATATGTGTGTGTATATATATATATATATATATATATATATATATATATATATATATATGATGTAGAAACCTATATGTGATATGTGAGAATTGCTGGAAACAATATCATGCAATCATAAGGCCCTGTACACACGTCCGATGAGAATGGTCCGATGGACCGTTTTCATCGGGCCACCGCTGAAGTGGTCTGATGGTCTGATGTGCATACACACCATCAGCCCAAAATCTGATCGGGTCAGAACGTGGTGACGTAGAACACAACGACGTGCTGAAAAAACAAAGTTCAATGCTTCCAAGCATGCGTCGACTTGACTCTGAGCATGCTCGGGTTTTTGGTCCAATGCTTTTGTGTACTAACTATCATTTTGGTCAGACGTCTATCGGACAGATTTTAAAGCAAGTTTTAAAACTTTGGTCCGATGGACAGCGGTCCGATGGGCCGTACAAACGATCGTGTGTACGCGGCCTAAGATGTATGTGCACTGTTTATATAAGTGGAATACGTGGAACACTAATGGTGCGTACACACGTTTTTTGGGATGTAAAAAATGAAGTTTTTTTTTTAATGTCATTAAAAACTACCGTGTGTGGGCTCCAGAGCATTTTTCACGATGTAAAACATGGCCATTAAAAATTTAGAACATGCTCTAATTTTTCACAACGTTGTCGTTCCTAACGTCGTAAAAAATGGTTGTGTGTGGGCTTTAACGACGTGAAAAAAACACGCATTCTCAGAAGCAAGTTATGAGACGGGAGCACTCATTCTGGTAAAACTAGCGTTTGTAATGGACTAAGCACATTCATCACGCTGTAACAGACAGAAAAGCACAAATCGTCTTTTACTAACACAAAATCAGCTAAAGCAGCCCCAAGGGTGGCGTCATCCGCATGGAACTTCCCCTTTATAGTGCCGTTGTACGTGTTGTACGTCACCGCGCTTTGCTAAAGCATTATTTTTCACGATCGTGTGTAGGCAAGGCCGGTTTAACGACCGGTTGAAAAAAACATTGTTTTTTCTAGACCATTAAAAATAAAAAAATTTACATCCCGAAAAATGGTCGTGTGTACGCGGCATAAGAGTCATATAGGTAATGAACAACACATATACAAGTGTAAAATGTGAGTGACCAGAAAAAATATATAAATTAAATGTGAGATGACATAAAAAAAGGAATTGAATCAAATAATCGCTAAAATAAAATGTCCCAAAAAATTCTGTGACACCCGTCACTGTGAATTCATCAATAAGTGTCCAGATTGAACATCATAGATCAATGCAATATGATGATAAAACTTCAAATGATCTATATAATAATGGTATGCTGTTTGGAAACGTCACCCGGGAGTGCATTCACCTTTGGGCTGGGGAGAGAAATAAATACTCTTACCCTCCAATGTGAACCCAACTCACCCTACAGTGATGGATCGCTTGAGCTTATGTCCCAAATAAAGACTCGAGGGAACCGGATCTGCAAATCACCTCCTTTCTCTTCTAGCGGCACTTCCTACCAGATCAGTGACTCCAGAGTAGGGACCCAATATGACGAGGTTAGGTATCCAGACCAGAACTTTCCCAGGTATCAAGTATGTAAAAAAGAAAGGGAAATCCTCCACATGGTGTAAATCCAAATAAAACAGAATTTATTTAAAATCTTAAAAAAGCTCAACAGCTGAATAAGAAAAAATCCAAATATGCAATCAAAGAAGCGTGGTATGAGCAGCTGAAGCTGACATGTAAACCCTGTGTGATATAGTGTGATACAGGACATGATAAACCCTACAGTTCCAAGTGGTATTACATCCAAAAACAGCTTACCAATTCTCAGATGTGGTGGCTGCATTATTTTTGTTTGTTTTTTTAGGCTCGTTCACTTTTTTATTTTTTTACCTGTTGATCCTGCCAGTAAGTTTGTTATTTTTCAACTTCCTGTGAGGCTGCGTACACACGATCAGACCGGTCCGATTAAACTGGTCTGCAGACCAGTTTCATCGGACCAATTCGATGGTGTGTACGGCCTATCGAACCGTTGTGCGTCGGACCAAAGTTTTAAAACTTGCTTTAAAATCTGTCCGATGGACACCTGTCCGTCAGACAGATTCGATGGTTAGTATGCAAAAGCATCGGACCAAAAACCTTGCGCATGCTCCGAATCAAGTCGATGCATGCTTGGATGCATTGAACTTATTTTTTTCAGCACGTCGTTGTGTTCTACGTCACCGCGTTCTGGTCCGAGAGGAATTTGGTCCGATGGTGTGTACACACATCAGACCATCAGACCACTTCAGCCTGGCCCGATGAAAACGGTCCGTCGGACCAGTTTTATCGGACCAGTCTGATCGTGTGTATGTGGTCTTACAGTCCAAGCTGCCTTGCAAAAGTGTCAATTAGAACATTGAGACATGCCAGGTAATGCTAACAGGGGTTCTTACAATGGTCAGCTTTTATTCTTTTGTGTAAAACCTCTATCCCAAAAGCAAAAAGACTGTTGCTGTAGCTGCTTAAAGCAGAGTTCCACCCAAAAACTGAACTTCTGTTTTTCCGGTTCCTCTCCCCCTCCGGTGTCACATTTGGTACCTTTCAGGGGGGAGCAGATACCTGTATAATACAGGTATTTGCTCCCACTTACAGCACATTCAGTGGCGATCTACGCCACGTCCGGCCCCTCCTCCAACCCCCAGCTGTCTTCTGGGAGACCGACAGGTCCCAGAAGACAGCTACGACCAGTGAGCACATGCGCAGTAGGTAACCAGGCTGTGAAGCCGCAAGGCTTCGGGTGAAGTCATTGCAGGCACCCTAGACAGGTAAGTGTCCCAATATTAAAAGCTGCAGTATTGGTAGCTGCTGACTTTTAATTATTATTTTTTTAGCGGAACTCCGCTTTTAATAGTGTTAGCTGATTTTAATTAGATTTAGTCAATTTAAATCTGCTAGTGCATCTAACACTACCCTCTCACCAGTTTCTAATGTTCTACATGTAATATGTTGTAGCTTAGCATGATTTTTTTCCTATGCCGCGTACACACGACCGTTTTTCGGGTTCTAAAAAATTACGTTTTTTTTTTGTTATTAAAAAAGATTGTGTGTGGGCTCCAGAGTGTTTTTCACTATCTAAAAAATGGGCATTAAGAATTTCGAACATGCTCTATTTTTTCACAACGTTTTTAACGTTGTCGTTTTTAAGGTTGTAAAAAATGGTTGTGTGTGGGCTTTAACGACGTGAAAAAATGCGCATGCTCAGAAGAAAGTTATGAGACGGAAGCGCTCTTTATGGTAAAATTACCGTTCGTAATGGAGTAAGCACATTTATCACGCTGTCAGGCCCCGTACACACGGCCGAGGTTCTCGGCAGAAACCAGCGAGAAGCTCGCTGGGATCCTCATTCTGCCGAGAACCTCGGCCATGTGTACACTCTCGGCGAGGATCCTGTCGGGAAAGCCGCCGAGAGAAAATAGAGATGGTCGCCGATTCTGACGGCCGGCCGAGAACCTCGACGATGTGTTCTGCCCGTCGAGGTTCTCGTACGTGTGTACGGGGCTTAACAGATTGAAAAGCGCAAATCGTCTTTTACTAACACAAAATCAGCTAAAGCAGCCCAAAGGGTGGCGCCATCTGCATGGAACTTCCCCTTTATAGTGCCGTTGTACGTGTTGTACGTCACCGCGCTTTGCTAGAGCATTTTTTTTTTCACGATCGTGTGTAGGCAAGGCCTTTTAATGATTGGGTTGAAAAAAACGTTGTTTTTTCTAGACCATTAAAAACATAGGCCCAGATTCAGATAGAATTAGACTATCGTAGAGTATCAGAAATACACTACGCTGCCGTTTTTTACCTGGCTCTACGTGGAATCCAGGTAGATTTTGTCCAGTAAACGACGGCGGCGTAGTGTATTTCTCCCGTCGCAATCCATCTGCGCGAGTAGGGGGCGTGAAGCATTTAAAATAGGCGCGTTCCCGCGGCGATCGAAACTGCGCATGCTCCGTTCGCAAATTTCCCGCCGTGCATTGCGCGAAAACACGTTGTTACGTCATTCGTTGTTTGAGTAGCGTCGTTTACGGACAATCCTAGTCCCGAACGAGTTACGTAAAAAAAAATAATAAAAAAAAAAATTTGACGCGTAAACGACGGCCATACTTAACATGGGCTACGTACCGTTAGACCAGCAAAAAGCTGGTCTAACAGTACGTAAAAAAAAATAGACGAAAGCGATTGCGAAGACCACTCGTATCTTCTTGGATCGCCGTAAAAAAACACATTTGCATATCCCGACGCATCAAAACGACGCGAACTCCTCCCAGCGGCCGCAAAAATAATGCAGCGTAGATCCGAAGGCTTACGAAGACGTAAGCCTCTCGGATCGAAGCCCGAAGCCGCCGTATCATGGTTTGAGGATTCAAACTAGTGATACGGCGCGCGAAATTTGAAATTACTCCTGTCTAACACCAGTTAGACAGGCGTAATTGCTTTCTGAATCTGGGCCATAGTTTTTTAGAACCCGAAAAATGGTCACGTGTACGCGGCATCAGGCTTTATTTTCACCTGGTGATGCGGCCAGTAACACACTTCCTGTCTCCTGACTCCAGCAGTCAGCAGCTTCAGTATTTGACTTAAAAAAAAAAAATTTTTGCCGGAACTCCGCTTTAAGTTCTCAACAGTGAGAAAAATAATAACTAGTTATCAATCAAAAATAATCAATGTGGTAGAACAGTAATAAACTGTTTTGGCTTTTTTGTCAATTGTGGAATAAATTAGACCTTTACTCTCTGTAAAATAAATGAACCCATAAAAAGTGGAAATCCAAATTAAATAGACCATGTAAAATCATCCTTCTGTCGCATAAGATTTAGAACACAAGAACAAACTTCCACAAATTGATATTGATATAGAAGACCTAAAAAAATTCCAACACACAAGTGAAACCAAGTATATAACTATAAAAAATAACTAACAGAAGAAGAAACACAAAACTCATGATGTGGCACATGAAGCAAGGAAGTATGATCTTCTAACAGCTCTGTAATTACATAGGACAGGAACTGTTCCCACGGAAGTAACACATACTAATGACACATCTACAACTTAAATGAAAAAACACATACTACTATAGTTGTTTCTATATATTTAGTTTCTAAAATATTTAAGTTTAAGAAGATTCTATTGGGATTTTAAATGTAAAATAAAGAAGTATACAAAACAATGGAGCAAGAATTAAAAGGTGATACAGCTAAGAAGAAAAAAGGTAGCAGATAAAAACAGCACCATAAGCCTATTTTATAGACAGCGACTATACCTATTAATGCACATGTCAAGGCAAAAAATAAAAAATATATGCTGTATACCTCTGCTATACATGCACATGTCCCCCTGCTTTATTGTTTTAAAGACCCCAGAGCTCCAGTAAAATACCATATCTGTTGGTCTTCCAGAAATGCACTCAGGTCCTAAGTCCTGCTGTTGGCTGACAATAT
Organism: Rana kukunoris; assembly: GCA_029574335.1. NCBI lineage: Eukaryota > Metazoa > Chordata > Amphibia > Anura > Ranidae > Rana > Rana kukunoris. The sequence goes on from CM056050.1 coordinate 449,510,908, forward strand.
ACAGCGGTTCCACGGAGCCCTGGTTGAGAATTGCTGCATTTTAAGAGTGAGGTGAAGCTCTTATGATTCCATCATCTAATCACGCGCAGTCAAAAATACTTTTTATTTTTTATTTTCTTTGCATGTGATTAGATATTCTTTGCAAAATTAATTTCACTATATTCACTAATCTAAGGGAAGACTCTCTTGGAAAGTGAAAATTCCCTTGCAAAATGAACAGCCTATTCTGCTTAAAGGGTCACTAAAGGAAAAGAAATAGGCTCAAATGACTGTTTACAGGGTATAGAGACATAAAAGTTAACTGATTCCTTTTAAAAATGATTAAAAATAGATAAAAATCAATCATATAATCAACCTACAGTTCTAGTTTAGTTTTTGCTGTTATTTCCTGTCTCTCTGATGTACAGAGCCAGAGAGCCAATAGAGGGCAGTGATGGTTTGTCTAAAACCCCTCAGCACCAACCCAGTTTCAGTTTACACACAGTAATCACACCTCCTTGATTAGTGACCACAGTGAGAAAGCTCCCAGCACTGTGGTTATAAGGAAACAGACAACCAGGAAGTGTGGAGATCAGAGCAGAATTAAAGCAACATCAAAGCAAAAACGAACAATGAGGACATGAAACAGCACTGCAGTAAGGTAAAGGAAGCTATTTAGCTTAAAAATTTTTTTCCTTTAGTGACCCTTTAAGGCTGGGTTCCGTGCGAATTCCAAATCAGTTTTCCCTGCGAAGAAGGAAAGAAAAATCAGTGTTTCACTACAGTTTTTGATCAGGATCAGGTCAGGATTGCATCAGTATCAGGCCAGATTTACATCAGGATCAGTTCAGGATTTTATCCTGTTCACAACGGAACACATCAGATGCGTGCTCATAGAAAATAATGGGTCTGAATTCGCACCTGAGACGAACCACACTGCCTAGAAAACACTGGACTGGTGTGAACCCAGCCTAAATAAGGATCAGGTCAGGTATACATCAGGATCAGGTCAGGTTTACATCAGGATTAGGTTAGGTAAACATCAGGATCAGGTCAGGTTTACATCAGGATCAGGTCAGGTATACATCAGGATCAGGTCAGGTTTACATCGGGATCAGGTCAGGCATACATCGGGATCAGGTCAGGCATACATCGGGATCAGGTCAGGTTTACATCAGGATCAGGTCAGGCATACATCAGGTCAGGCATACATCAGGATCAGGTCAGGTATACATCAGGATCGGGTCAGGTATACATCAGGATCAGGTCAGGCATACATCAGGATCAGGTCAGGTATACATCAGGATCAGGTCAGGTATACATCAGGATCAGGTCAGGTATACATCAGGATCAGATCAGGCATACAACAGGATCAGGTCAGGTTTACATCAGGATCAGGTCAGGTTTACATCAGGATCAGGTCAGGTTTACATCAGGATCAGGTCAGTATTGTATCTTGTTCACAACTGAATTAGGGCCCTTTCACACGAGCGGACGAACGGTCCACTTTTCATAAGTCCGTTTACGGACTCACAATGCATCCCTATGGGATCGCAGACGTTAGCGGACGATGCATCCGCTAACGTCCATAAACATCCACCTCCGTCATGATCCGGTTTTTCGGACAGAAGAAAATCCTATTTTTCTTTCGTCTGGCGGATCGGATCGGATGAATACGGACACATGGTCCGTATTCATCCGATTCCCCTGCTGAGCAGATGGACACACACGGGGCGGATCAATACGGATCCGCTCCGTGTGAAAGAGCCCTTACACTCGCAAACCGAATCAGGATTTAAAAGAAATGCATGTATTGTGTTACTTGCATTTCGAGGTATTACTGTATATAAAAAAAATTATCAATACTCTTTTTCTCCTTTTTTACAAGTGATTTCATTCCCTCTGTTCTCAGCTACGTATGAGGTGGAGGCAGAGAAATAGCACCACACTGAGCTTCACAGTGGGGGTGTGTCAGGACAAGTTTGATCATCGGAGGAGAGCAGGATGAGTTCCCAGCATAGCTAGAGAACTGACCACAATAAGCTCTCCTGCTTAGTGAGGCCAGTTGTTATTAGGAAAGCAGAGGAACTGGCAGGAACACCAGGAATTTCACACAAAGGAATCAGTACAAAGAGAAGACTACATGGTACAGCAGGTGCATATCAGGAATGCGAAATGTTGGAGTAACATACACTTTAAGCTGGCTGTCTCTTGACATGCTGGACCTACACTCTGGTCCTTGACCAGGCCACACTGTATGCCAAATCCTGAAGCCTGACAGGAGATGGGATGCAAGTATCCCAGGAGGCTACAAGACCAAGGACATGTCATACTGGCTTAGCGTGCGTGGCCAAAGAAAAAAAATATTAAAGAAACCGATAAACAGTATTTAAATGGGTGGTGGCTGTCGAGTGCTTCATCCAGAAAGTGGTAGAGCAAATGCAACAAGAGAGACACCGCACACCACCAGCTCATCAGATAGGAAGAAAGGTGAATGGCTTTCTTCCTGTCCGACAAGCTGGCGGTGTGCAGCATCTCTCTGTCCAATGGGAAGTGTTATATTATTACATTACAAATAGTTTCCTAGGCTTAGCATTAGTTTAACCACTTAAGGATCGGACCAATATGCTGGTAAATGACCCAAGGGGTTTTTACAATTCGGCACTGCAACGCTTTAACAGACAATTGCGCGGTAGTGCGACGTGGCTACCAAACAAAATTCGCGTCCTTTTCTTCTCACAAATAGAGCTTTCTTTTAGTGGTATTTGATCGCCTTTTGCGCTATATACAAAAATAGAGCGACATTTTTGAAAAAAAAAAACAATATTTTTTTACTTTTTGTTAGAAGAAAAATGAATATAAAGTAAATTTTAGTCAAACATTTAGGCCAAATTTATTTAGCCACATGTCTTTAGTAAAAAAAAAAAATCACAATAAAAAAAAAATAGCTACCTAGCGGGATCAGCGACACTAATACAGCGATCAGAAAAATGATCGCTTAGTGACACTGGCAATAGGGAGTGAAAGGGTTAACTAGGGCGGTGATCAAGGGGTTAAAACTTTATTAGGGGGGAGTACGAGGGCTACCCTGAACCTAACACTAACTGCCTGTCACACTGACACTAAATGCAGTTATCATACATATTTGATCACTGCATTCAGTGACACTGTGAAAGGGGGAGGGGGGGTGATCGCAAGGGGTTAATGTGCCTGCGTGTACTGATGTCAGTGTAGTGTTGTGCAGACTCACTATGTGATGTGATCTCTCCTCAGCGGCGGTTGAAAAAAAACGCCGAGAGCAGAGATCACATCACTTCCCTCTTCCTGTGTTTACACAGGAGGAGGAAGTGCACTGCAGGGGGAGCGTGCGCATTGGCTGGGAGCGATCCCTCAGCACGGATCGCTCGCACAGCCACCTGGACCGTCGCATGTACCGGGGGGGTCCCCCAAACCCATGTCAAGGCAGGGACGTACAGGTACGCCAATGTGCCTGTCCGTGCCATTCTGCCGATGTAAATGTACATGCGACGGTCCTTACGTGGTTAAATGAGGACCACTCTTGCTAAATCAGGTCAGAAAACGTATACTATATATTGAAGGCAATGCAATGTTTGAATATACTGGGGGTTTACCAAAGATGTCTGCAGTAGGCACTGTATTAATAAATGAGAGCTACTTCCTTTTAACTTGCAGCTTATTTTCCGGCCAGGTAAGATATGTGCATGTTTCATGTGAAAAAGATTGCAATTCAAGGATCTATGGTATTTATTTCATATGCATTATATGCAACTGGGCTATGGGTGGAGGAGACCCAAGATCAACTCAATCCTTATGCCCCTGAATACTACCTGAAAAGGCAGTGCACAAAGTGCCTACTTGACCTTGCCTTTATAAGCACACTAATGTGACCGAACTTTTAGGAATCCCGACTTGGCATTCAAGACAAGAAGTATGAGTTGGCAAGCAATTTGAATTAATGTTGGAACTGCTGGCAGTCATACACTGAGCTCATCTGTGTGCAATGTTGGTATAAGCAAATTGAGGAAAGTAAATTATTGCTGTTCATTCATAGAATGCAAACCATATATTTGTTTTTTAATGCTCAAGTGGGATATACAGTATTCTATGGTGAGTGCTCTGGATGTGTTAACTTATATTTTATACACGTAACTTGTAGGGACTTTTTGCTTCTGATGAGGACAGAAGTTTGCTGTTTGGCATACTGCATGAATTGCATTCATTAGACTTTCTTTGTAAATGTTAAAGCGGTTAAACTGCGGCATTTAAAAAAAAAAATCCTAAGGGCGCAAGGTTAGATTGACACATTGAAGTTGATTTACTAAAGGCAAATAGGCAGCTCAGAAAGCAAATACAAACTTTTTTGCACTTAGCCTAAACCCGAGTTGCTGTACAAATCTGAATTATTGTATATTAAAAAACATTATATGCAACATACCGTGCTACCCAACAAATACATATATAAAAACTAGTAATTCATACTACATTTCTTCACATGTTTCCAAGCTTCTTCACCCCTGAGGCCTCTCACGCACTACTTATCTTCTGTGAGACCTCAGGCTAGGTACTTGGGACACCTTGCACCCAGGGCCGGCGCTAGGCATAGGCAAGTCAGGCGGCTGCCTAGAGCGCCAGGGTAGGGGGAGCGGCAAAATCCGGTACCCCAGCCATTCGCTGGGGATTCGGATCATCAAAATACCTCCTGGACCGGAATTTTAGAAAAAAACTTCCCTTTGGCGCCAGGGCCGCCAGGCTGGGGGGGGGGGGGGGTTTGCGCCTGTGAAGACATCACCTTCACAACGCTATTCCCAGCCTGCAGCGCTGTAGAAGCGGCAGTGAGATGAGGGGAGAGAGCTGGGACAGCAGCTGGCCGGAAGTGCTGCTTGACGATTGATGGTGGAAGTTGCTGTTGAACTGGCCAGGGCGGGTGAGATGGAAGCCCTACATGCAAGCCGCATGCTTGCTATGATGTCCGATCGCCCCCCCCCCTCCTCCTGGTCGCTCGGGGTCGGGATCTGTAGTGAGATAAGGAGAGACTGGCAGCAGCGCCGTTCTCCTTCAGTAAAGACTTAACCCCCGCTGGCTCAGGTACACAATACAAGCAGGACGCTCAGTGCTGCAGCATGCACCCTGTCACAAGAAATTAAAAAATTTACTCTAGTCTCTGCTGTCAAGTTTACATTGCACTGTATACAGAGGGGGAACTGGTTTGTGTGTGTGGGGGGGCAGATATGTATGTATGTGTGTGTGTGTGTGTGGGGGGGGGGGCAGATTGTGTGTGTGTGGGGGGTACAGAGTGGGAACGTGTGGGGGGGCAGATTGTGTGGGGGGTACAGAGTGGGAACATGTGGGGGGGGGCAGATTGTGTGTGTGGGGGGGTACAGAGTGGGAACGTGTGGGGGGGCAGATTGTGTGTGTGTGTGGGGGGTACAGAGTGGGAACGTGTGTGGGGGGTACAGAGTGGGAACGTGTGTGGGGGGGGCAGATTGTGTGTGTGGGGGGTACAGAGTGGGGGGGGGATATTGTGTGTGTGGTGGGTACAGAGTGGGAACGTGTGGGGGGGGGCAGATTGTGTGTGTGGGGGGTACAGAGTGGGAACGTATGGAGAGGGGGGCAGATTGTGTGTGTGGGGGGTACAGAGTGGGAACGTGTGGGGGGGCAGATTGTGTGTGGGGGGGTACAGAGTGGGAACTGGTGTTGTCGGAGAGAGATGTGTGTGGGGGGGGTACAGAGTGGGGCCTGGTGTGTGTGGGGGGGACAGGTGTGTATGTGTGGGGGTACAGAGTGGGACCTGGTGTGTGTGGGGGGGTACAGAGTGGGGACTGGGGGGTACAGAGTGGGAACGTGTGGGGGGGGCAGATTGTGTGTGTGTGTGGGGGGTACAGAGTGGGAACGTGTGGGGGGGTAGATTGTGTGTGGCGGGTACAGAGTGGGAACGTGTGGGGGGGACAGATTGTGTGTGTGTGTGGGGGGGGAATATTGTGTGTGTGTGGGGGGGTACAGAGTGGGAACGTGTGGGGGGGGCAGATTGTGTGTGTGGGGGGTACAGAGTGGGAACGTGTGGGGGGGGGGCAGATTGTGTGTGTGGGGGTACAGAGTGGGAACGTGTGGGGGGCAGATTGTGTGTGTGGGGGGGGGTACAGAGTGGGAACTGGTGTTGTCGGAGAGAGATGTGTGTGGGGGGGTACAGAGTGGGGCCTGGTGTGTGTGTGGGGGACAGGTGTGTATGTGTGGGGGTACAGAGTGGGACCTGGTGTGTGTGGGGGGGTACAGAGTGGGGACTGGGGGGGACAGAGTGGGAACTGCTGTGGGGGGGGGGGGCAGATGTGCATGGAGGGACAGAGTGGGACCTGATGTGGGGGGGATATATGTGTGTGTGGAGGGGTACAGAGTGGAAACTGGTGTGGGGGAGACAGGTGTGTGTGTGTGTAGAGGGGTACAGAGTGGGAACTGGTGTGGGGGAGACAGGTGTGTGTAGGGGGGTACAGAGTGGGAACTGGTGTGTGGGGGGGGGGGGCAGATGTGCAGGGGGGTACAGAGTGGGAACTGGTGTGGGGGGTACCGGTTGTGCAGTGGGGTACAGAGTGGGAAATGGTGTGGGGGGACAGATGTGCAGGGGGGTACAGAGTGGGAACTGGTGTGGGGGAGACAGGTGTGTGTGTGTAGGGGGGTACAGAGTGGGAACTGGTGTTTGTGGGGGGGCAGATGGGCAGCAGGGTACGGAGGGGGAACAGATGTGTGTGTGTTGGGGCGGAGGGTTACAAAGAGGAACTGATTGTGTGGGGGAAGGAACAGATGTGCAGGGGGTACATATAGGAACTGATGTGTGTGTGTGGGGGGGGGGGGGGGGTTTAAGGGGAACAAAGGTGGGGGGTGCAGAGGGAAACATGTGTTCAGGATGATACAGTGATGAGGTGATCCGAGGTGTAAAGGTGGTAGAATTTGGTTAATCTTAGACCTAAAAAAATACAGGAATTGGGGTGATTTGAGGTGTGGAGGTTCAAATACCAGTTTTGTATAAAAATAAATGCAGATCTTTTTGCAGGTCAAAAAATGTGCATTTTTTTTTTTACTAGGAACCTAGCATTGTTAGTGTATTTGTTGCTCGTACAGGCAGTCAGTTACACAGTTGGGCTCCCTGTATACTGCTCTAGCCTGTGGACCACGGCTGGCGTGAGGAAGCGAGCCGTTGCCATCCTTCTAGTTGTCTTTTGGCTGGGTCCAGAGGCACATGTGCAAGCATGTGGACCACGGCCGAAGAAATAAGTGAAGAGGCACCACAAAAATTGCAGTGAGGGGCGGAGCGAATGGTGGGGGGGGCGTCAAAATGAGGCTTCGCCTAGGGTGTCGAAAATCCTTGCACCAGCCCTGCTTGCACCTCGATAACGGTTCTGGTATATTGGACACCAGTCTCTAGGGAGGGGCCAAGCCCGAAAGTCTACATACTGCCAGGGCCTTCTGTCAAGTGTCAACCTATGCCATTTCACTGACGATTCCCCTGCTGGCTGGTTGATTAAGCACCCAACATTACTCTTATTGTCACTAGCAACCACAATATAGCCTCTTCTACTTAAGTTCCACTGCCCGTTAGACCTCTGTAATGTATCTTCACTGACTCATCTTCATCACCATTCTAATGCCTGTTCTTAGATATGCCATACATGAACCTCTTTATAAGTAAATTCAGACCAGATAACATATTTGGAACTTCATAACTTTTACTAGAACCTTTTCAAGCACATGTTTGTACATAACAGTCTTCCACATTCTCCTCCCATACTTTGCTCTCAAGGTAATTCTGGCTTCAAGCTACCCAGCATCATACCTTTCAGAAAAGTGCAAAGTCAATAGAATAAAGTCCATCTAAGATTAATCTGACTTTGTTACCAACTGGGTACCCACTAGGGGGATTCCAATAGCAAGAACCGTTCTACATGCTGCAGCACTCCTCCATGCAATTCCCCATCTAGGGAACCTGCAAGGTTGCCTTACCTTGAATCTATAGCTCACCACAAGGATGCAGGAATATAAAAAAATACACACTGAACAGATTTAATTAGTAAAAGAGTGCTAACAAAAATGAGGTAGAACATAGTCAAGTATTTACCACAAGTAGGCACCTACCTAGAAGCCTAACTGCTTGGTAGAACACAGTGCTGTAAAATGCATGTAGCATCAGCTACATACAACAGGTGTATCTGTTAGTGAAGGTTCATTTGGAGCAGCTGGGATAGATAGAAAGCTGGACGTTGGCTTTAAGTAATTTTTTCAAAGTGTCAATAACCCACATCATAAAAAAATCTATCAATAAATGTGGTTCCACCCACCTGGGCATATCACCCATTCACAGCTCTCTGTGGATGGAAAACTACGAGGTCCACCAGCCTTTGTGGCTGTTGGTTTGTAGCTTTCCATGAACTACCACAGCGCTGTAAGCATTGAGGTAGTTCATTCATTCTTCAAGTCAGCATGTATCAGCTTCATCACATGAGGTACGAGAAAGCGGATACAGTCTCAGATTTGCTGGAGACCTGCATGGCACCAGTGATCACTGGTGCTATGCTTATTTAGGCTTCTGCAATAACATAAAATAAATGCATTTATTATTTTTTGTGAAAAGATGAACTTATCCTTTAAAACCAGCACAAACAATCTAGCACAATCCTGCCATTACACATTCTATTATTTGTAGCTGTAGTTCACACAAATCGAATATCCCACTTCTGGTACCAAATATGCAGGGAGAGATCACACAAATACTTGTAGGTGTAACATTTAAGTAACCAGTTCCAGACCACCCACTGCACATTTACTGTGGAAGGGCGGCCCGGTTGTGCAAAACAACGTACCTGTACACCCGCGGGTAGGGGGCTTTGCGGTGATCAAATTGGTTTCAGAACTGATTAGGAGCCCCTAATTATGTTTTCTGGCCGCCTTTTATAACTGTTTATCCCCAGCCAATGTGCCAGATATGGGGTCAAAATGTATAAGCTCTGTGACAGGGCAACAGGCTATACATTAGTAGTTTCCTGGTTTACAAGGGAAAATATAGCAGTGTGGAGCCACCAGACTGCCCAGACTACATGGGGAGCAGCGGCAAGATTGTTTGGTACTTGGTGTCACCCTTATTTTGAAAGGTGTACCATTTATTTGTGGACAATTTTTACACAAGCGTGTCACTTTTTAGACACCTCTTTTGAATTTGGAATTGGCGCATGTGGCACTGTGCAATTTAAGAAAAAGAATGGAGGGCGCACGGACCTAGTGTGATACCGTATTACAAGGTTTTTATTAAAATCATTGGTTATACTCACAAAATTGAGTTTAAAATCAAGCCTTAAAAAACAGCACAGCAGAAGTACAGCGACACCAGCAGAACATGATAATTGCTTGAGTCAAAATCCGATGTTAGGGCTCTGTGCAATCTAACAGCCAGGACCCCCTCCCACTGGCTTGCAAATACCCGACTTAGACAGGGGGAGTGACGCTGCTTGAGGTTCAATAAATTGCATGCAGTGAGGTGGAAGGACAAACGGAATGTTTTTGTTTTGTCTTCCATTCACGTAGATACGACTGTCCAAACTGTAATGGTAACTGGTGTTGTTGAGAAACCCTTCGGTGTCCACAAATACAACCTTAAAATGGGAGGGGTGGAGTTTAACGACCGCATGATGGGGCTGTACTTAATTGCTCGTAAGGCCAGACGCTGGTACAAAAAAGTATCTGTATATGTATTCCAATTGGCTCTGTTCAACGCTGTACTATACAAAGTGCTAGGAAGAAGTGGAGCCTTCCAAAAATTCCAGGAAGAGATCATCACAGCCATTTTGTATCCAGAAAGTGCTGTGGCCCAATTTCCCAGACCAGATTCAGTGAGCCGGGTGCATGAGAGGCATTTTCTGGATGTCCTCCCTATTACCCCTACCCAAAGAAGTGTTGTGTCTGTGGAAAACACGGATTTTTGTCCCGCCTGTCCTGGCCAACCTGGTCTCTGTATCGGGGAGTGTTTTCATCGCTTTACTTTGAAGGAAAACAGTACACTTCTCTGAACAGTGTCTGGGAGGCTGTGGTTGCTGTTGCACAACAAGTTGATCAAAAGATCAAGAACCTGACAGACTCCATAAATGTAAGGCTTATTTTTTAATAGAAAGGCTATATTGGTCAATGATAGTTGTTCTTTTTTTTTATGTCAGAAATGTTTATATGTAATTTTGCTTTGTATTCTCACTTTAACAAATTACAAGAAACACCTGAGATGGCAAAATTGAAGTTTTTCATTTAGTTGCATCATAATTGTGCACACCAATAGTTGCACACATAAATATTCTCCTAAGAAAGACAAAACCTCACTTTTACTGAGTAAAAAAATAAAAAATCCTGCAGTTTGTAGACACACTAACTTTTGCGTAAATCAATCAATATACGGCCATTTCGTTTTTTTTCCAAAAATATGTAGAAGAATATATGTCGGCCTAAACTGATGAGTAATTTTTTTTTTTTTTGAGGGATATGTATTATATGTAATCCACTGCATATCGCTTTTTGGATGGCCGACATGGGCTGTGGCAAGCATTGAGAGCTAATTGGGATCCATACTGAGTGGTCTTGGGGAGACCGGATGTCCCTGTGTTCCATAAGACTGGTGCAAAACAGTCTTTCTTTGCGGTAAGCAGGCATTCTTACCTCACAAATTTTTGGTGTTTTCTCCCTTTCTCCAACTGACGGGTATTGGATTTCATCTGACCAATTTTTCTTCACATTTATTTTCATCACCAAGATTAACACCAGACTTTACTACTAGATCACTCATTGTTAGAAGATTTCTCTTTTTTCCACTTATACCATATATCCTCAGTGTTATATTACATATGATTGCTTTCATTGGCAATCTTTATCAATTGTTTCACTATCACTATTCCCACCGGACTTTACTACTAGATCCTTGAACATTTATGCTGATTCAGTTTTTTCAGCAAGGTGTATGTAATTTTGCTCCACAAGTTTTTTCCCTTCATTTATTAATGAATGTTGTATCATATTAACCTTCTTCTCACTTTAGCGCTGCACCCTCTTTTATTTTTTATGCTTTATTGATTGTTGTACACGATTTTGTGCCAGCTGCTTACACGTCCACCTTATCATTGGTATTAATTTTTGATTAGCGCAGCGTCACCCCTTAGAGTCGGTTCACACTGGGGCGACACGACTTTCAGAAGCAACTTCAACACTACTTGAGCATGAACCACAGGGCGATCTGGGGCGATTTACAACACGACTTGAAGTCCTTTTCAGGTCAGGAGACATTCCAGTGGCCAATAAAACAACAATCAGCTCTGGGAGAGGGAGGGGGAGGGGGAGGGGGAGGGAGGGGTTTGCCTGAGAAATGTATGTTATCTTGCTTGAAAGTAGCTTCAATTAAAACAGTGATCAGACTTGGAAGCGACTTCCATTGAAATCAATGGGTACAAATCGCCTAGAAGTCTGATTGAAGTAGTACAGGAACCTCTTCTGAAGTCGGAGCGACATGAGTAGTGTGTATTAACACCGCTCCCATTCACTTACATTGCTTTTCTGGACAGCACGACTTGGGACGACTTGAGACGACTTCAAGTCTGATCCCAAGTCGCCCCAGTGTGAACCGACTCTTAGGCCCCTTTCACATTGAGGCGTGGAGCCGCGGTGACAGTATAGCCGCGCTATTTGTAGCGCCGCTATACCGTCGTGTTTACCGCGATATTCGGGCGCTAGCGGTGAGGTTTTAACCCCCGCTAGCGGCCGAAAAAGGGTTAATACCGCCCGCGTTGCGGGCAGTATTACCGCGGTTTCCCATTGATTCCAATGGGAAGGCGCGCTATAGGAGCGGTGAACACACCGCTCCTATACCGCGGTAAAGATGCGGCTAGCAGGACTTTTGGAGCGTTCCTGCTAGCGCACCGCTTCAGTGTGAAAGCCTTCGGGCTTTCACATTGAACACTACAGGGCATGATTTTTCATGCGGTATAGCAGTGCTATTTTTAGCGCTGTACCGCATGAAAAACGCCTCAATGTGAAAGGGGCCTTAGGGTTTTTTTTCTCTTGGATATGTATTATAGCAGAAAGTAAAAAAAATAAAAAATTGTGTTTTTTTTGTTTATAGCACAAGAAATAAATACCACCAAAAAAAGCTCTATTTGTGGGTAAAAAAAGGACTTCTTTTTTGTTTGGGTACAGTGTTGCACAACCATGCAATTGTCAATTAAAACAACACAGTGCCGTATCACGAAAAATGGCCTGGTCATTAAGCGGGCAAATCCTTCCGAGGCTGAAGTGGTTAAAGAATCTATATAGCAAATCTCTGGATATACTGGTCAGAGGTAACAGTGTGTATTTGAGACGTGTATTATAAGTCATAACTATTGCCAATATTGTAAATGTTTGATATTTACGACAAAATATCAAGTGGAAGAGTAAAGAGGTAACCGAGTAAAAATCCAGCAATGATCACTCTCATTCAGCTGGCACTTGAATTGCTGTCTTTGTGCAGGGTGAAGCTAAGAGTGCCATTGTTGTGCATCATAGACAGCGTGGTGCGAGTTTGACCAGCCATTTGTCACAAGTTGGTGAAGGTGGCTGGGGTCTGACGCAATTTCTGTCACAGGCTCATGTAATAAAAGCTTAGATTTCTGTGCCTCTGTTTGGAATTTTGAAGATGAATTTATCCACAATGCCTATAGCGTCTAGGAAAACTCTATGATTTCCAGTTCATATTTACCTGTACAGGCATACAAGTCATTTATACAATCAGCTGAGTTGTCCTTCAAACACAAATTATGAAGCTATGAACACGCATCTAAAGAAAGAATTTCACTGCTCGTCCAAGCATGCTAACATGCATGAGGCATTGAAATGGTTTCCTTACCCAACACTGTTCTTTGAAACAATGGCCAAAATGTTGTGTTAGTATGACATTGGAAGCATAATTAAAATAAATAATCTTTGTATGTGTTGTAATACTGTAATTTTACCTTAAAATATCCCACACAATATTCATGCCATTTTATTAAATATCACAATATATTATTTAAATCACAATGGAATGTAGACAGTATACAAAAAGGTACAGGTATAGTATTTTTCTTTTTTAAAACCAAGACATTTAAAAAAATATATTTATTTGTTTTACAACACTGAGCAATGAAAGGCCACAGGAATTAAATATAATTTTCATTCACACATTCTAATAAACATTGTAAAATAATTCAGTGCTCACATCATGCATACAATATACAAAATTATAAATATAGCTGCTGTATACAGACATGCAAAATGAGAGTCCCCAAGGAAAGTTGCACAAGAATTGTGTAGGATACACGGATACAAGGAAAAATTTGAAATGATACAAAGCCACAAAAACATAAGCACTATAAACATTTTTCTTTCTTAAAGATTGATTAAAAACATGTTAGGCCCCTTTCACACGTCCGCCTCCGTTCATCCGTTTTTACAAACGGATGAACGGACTTGTAATAGACGCCTATGGGGTTGCATCCGTTAGCGGATGATGCATCCGCTAATGTCCGCAATGATCCGCGTCCGTCTTGATCCGGTTTTTCGGGCGGAAGAAAACCCTATTTTTCTTCCGTCCGGCGGATCGGATGAATACGGGCAAATGGTCCGTTTTTATCCGATTTCCCATAGGGGAGAGTGGAGGAGAGACAGGGCAGTCCCTGCACAGTGTGCGGGGACCGCCCTGTCCGCCGACAGCTCAGCGGGGATCCCCGCTGAGCCAACGGACACACACGGAGCGGACCGAAAAACGGATTGCTCCGTGTGAAAGGACCCTTATGCAGTAAAGGCTCAGTTTAGGAAAAACATGATAATTATAAAATAATGTAACAGCATTGCTGACTGCAGTAAAGTGCATGCAAAAAAAAAACCTTCCACTGCAAACAGAACATGTTGTTGTCTAGTCAAGTTGTGAAAAGGATAGATAGTAGTGGTATTCCCATTGTAAACCTCCATGTCTGTAGAATCGGGCACATCTTTCCAGCATCAGAAACAATGGTGGCTGATGCTCCATTTCTTGGGTGAGGGGCAGGGCAGCGGCAAGTAAACCATCCTCCACAGCCTCCCCGGGTCGGTCGCACCTCCGACACCCCACCCCTTCACTCGTTCGTCAGCCCCCCCACTTACCCCATCTAGGTCGTGGGCAGCACTTCCTCAGTGGCTTCACCCTGCGTCTCTTCCTCCTCAGCTTCACAGGGGCTTTGCCTGCGTCTCCTCCTCGGCGACCAATGCGATTGCTTCTCCTCTCGGCCAATGGGGTCTCAGAACCCACTACCTGATTGGCCGGGAGGAGAATCAGAAAGACAATAGCAAATATTAATTTCTATTGTCACACAACTGGGTGAGCTCAGGGCACAGTGCTCTGGTCCCCGAGCACACCCACACCCATGCGCCCATCGCCCTGCATGTAAATAAGGGGCCAGGTGCATGGATTAAGGGGCGGCGGCCCTTATGGACGAGCCGCCACAATTTAGAAAGCACCCATAAAAGGTATACTTGGTAATAGTAGGTTTTTGCCCCTAAAGAGCAATTCAAGGGAACACAATAATTACAGAAATCATTAAAAAAAAAAAAAAAATCAAAAAAAGGTCAGATGCCCTGAAGCTATTATTTTAATACAGGGTCTGGTTAGGAAAACAGACTTCTTGTCTGCATAAGTGATGTGCATAGAAATTCTTATGGTGAAGCTGGGAATTCAAGACCTTCAGAATCTGAAGCTCAGTAGTACCTATTCTACATGGTGTGCAGGCCAGTCCCATTAATTTTGGGCACAAACCCTGTACAGTGTGATGTGAGAAAAACATCTAAAGTATCAATTATAATGAGCGAGTACCAAAAAACCCTGTACTGCTAAAAACTTCAGTATCAAAGTTTGGCTTAAAGGGAACATTACTTCCATGCCAACATTAACAGTCTTGCTGGGACGGACACACGACAGTATCAGGAAGGCCATAATCTAGTTTCTTCAAAAAAAGGCTAATTCCGATTCCCTTCAGTGTTAGCCACAATTTGAAGACCTGTGGACCATACCAAGTGATCATTTGTAAAGGGCAATATCAAAGATCAGATTTACTAATCGCTTTAGCAGAAATCATGACCACATGTCTAGGATTTAGCTCCCCTGTTTAGCACTAATTAGATCCTATTCCCCATGAAAAGTAGGAATTTCTATTTATTAATGCATCCAGTCAAGATAATTAACATTTGAGAAGATAATTTTAATGAAAAAAATAAATAAAAAATATATCAAAATTGTCATTAATACTATTATTACTTGCGGAGAAAAGCTGGATTGTAGCAATCTGTTGTAATCTGCTTTATACATTTTTCACTTACATCCTATAGTTCCTGAGTTACTAAATGTTTTTAATAAAGAGGCTATTTCTTCCTGTAGTAAAGCAAGAAACTCGCTGCCCTCTTCAAACAAGGGACAATAAATGGGGTCTTTACACCATTCTCACTATTTACCATTACCTTGTGTGATACAAAAACGAATGTTCCCCAAGACATTTTGTTTGACAGGAACCATCAACTTTATTGTCCTGAATTTATAAATAGGTCCTAACCACATAGAAAGGTGCTCTTCCTGAAAGATGGGCCAACACTGACTTGTACTGTTTAGGAAATATGGCTGTTAGTCAGCTGTTATTCTATTATACAGCATGAAAGGAGTAGCGGATATGTAGGCCTCATAAGAGTGCACAGGTGGCTGATTTCGATTTTTTGTCTTGCAGGCTCTGGATATTTTCTGGGCTTTCCTGAAGAGGTGGCTCAGTAACTTTAGCCTCTTCCTGCTTAGTGTTCTGATTTTCATCTTTGCTGCCATTTGTTTTTTCTGCTTGCTTGGTCTTCTCAGGACCATTTTCTTTTGAAGAATTAGCTATGCCTCCATTTCCTTGCAGGGACTTCTGACTTGTTGTAGATCGTCTTTTAAATAGTGATAACTGAAAAAGAGTAAAAAAAAAAAAAAAAAAAAAAAAAAAAGTAAGCATATTACTTCATAAACCTGACAAATGAAAGCTACTGTACGCAACAATAAATAATTTAAAAACTAAAGTTCTCAGTAACAATGACTATAACACATATAAAGTGAAGAATTCTAATGATTTTGTGGTATGTGATATTCTAATAGGAAAGGATTAAAAAAACTTATTTAGTAATCAATGTAAATTCAAGTGAATAACGGCACTCTTATATTGCAAATCGAAAGTTGCACTTACATGTACATATACTGTATATATTTATAAAATTGCAAAGTACTTATAGAAATGAGTTAAAGTGCCAACACATTGTTGACGTGAATTAGAACATTTAGCTGGTTACATTCACATGTATATTGTTTTATACGTTGTAGATTCCATTTAACCGCTTACGGACCAGCCGCCCGTTATACTGCAGCAGGCTGGCTCCACTGTGCAAACCATCGTAGCTGTACATCGGTCGCTTTAAGCGGGCTAGCAGGTGCGCCCGCTGCATTGCGGGGGTGCCGATGAGCATGTACGGCAGTCACAATAATCTCCGGGCACGAGAGGCAGAACAGGAACGTGTGTGTAAACACACACATCCCTGTTCTGTTCAGTTCGGAAATGCAGATTGTGAGTTCCTTACAGCTAGAACCACGATCTGTAATTTCCTCTAGGTCAGTCCCTTCAGTTAGAACACACATTAGGGAACACAATTAACCCCTTGATCACCCCCTAGTGTTAACCCCTTCACTGCCAGTGACATTTTTACAGTAATCAGTGCATTTGTATAGCACTGATGGTTGTATAAATGCCAATGGTCCCAAAAAATGTGTCAAAAGTGTCAAATGTGTCCGCCATAATGTCGCAGTCCCTAAAAATCACAGATCGCTGCCATTACTAGTAAAAAATCGATAATGAAAATGCTATTAATCCATTTTGTAGACGCTATAATATTGCGCAAACCAATCAATATATGCTTGTTGTGATTTTTATTACCAAAAATATGTAGAAAAATACATCTCCGCCTAAATTGAGAAAAAAAATAGCTTTTTTAAAAACAAATTGGGGATATTTATTATAGCACAAAATATTGTGTTTTTTTTCAAAATTGTCGCTCTTTTTTTGTTTATAGCGTAAAAAAAAATAAAAAAAAATTGCAGAGATGATCAAATACCACCAAAAGAAAGCTCTATTTTTGGGAAAAAATAAAAGACGTAAATTTTGTTTGGGTACATCGTCGCACGACCACACAATTGTCAGTTAAAGCGACGCAGTGCCGTATCGCAAAAAATGACTGGTCATTGAGCAGTCAATTTTGGTATTTGCTCAACGGTTTTTCAAATGAAATTTTTGGGGAAGAAAAATACACGTTTTAAAATTTTAACCACTTCCTTACTGGGCACTTAAACCCCCTTCCTGCCCAGACCAATTTTCAGCTTTCAGTGCCGACGCATTTTGAATGACAATTGCGCGGACATACAACACTGTACCCAAATTATATTTTTATAATTTTTTCCCACAAATAGAGCTTTCTTTTGGCGGTATTTGATCATCTCTGCGGTTTTAATTTTTTGCGCTATAAACAAAAAAACAATATTTTTTTACTTTTTGTTATAATATCCCAATTTTTATTTTTATTTTTTTTATTTCTCAGTTTAGGCCGATACGTATTCTTCTACATATTTTTGGCAAAAAAAAAATTGCAATAAGTGTATATTGATTGGTTTGCGCAAAAGTTATAGCGCCTACAAAATAGGGGATAGATTTATGATTTATTTTTTATTTTTATACTAGTAATGGCGGCAATCTGCAATTTTTGTAAGGCCTGCGATATTGCAGCGGACATATCAGACACTTTTGATACAGTTTTGGGACCATTCGCATTTATAAAGCGAACAGTGCTATAACTATGCACCGATTACTGAATAAATGTGACTGGCAGGGAAGGGGTCAACACTAGGGGGCGACAAAGGGGTTACATTTATTTCCTGGGAGTTATTCTTACTGTGGGGGAAGGGGACTGACTGGAGGAGGTGACCGATCTGTGTCCCTATGTACAAGGGACACAGCATCGGTTTCCTCTCCCCCTGACAGGACGTGGAGCTCTGTGTTTACACAGAGCTCCACGTCCTTGCTCTGTCACTGCCGATCGCAGGTACTTGGCAGACATCGCGGCCGCCAATGCGCAGGCATGCGCATTGGCATCACGTGACACGCCGGGCATAGTTTTTGCCTGCTGCGTGCCCTCGGCGGCGCACACAGGGAATGTAAATAGCAGGACGTCCACCCAGCAGTTGAGAGCCGCACTGTCTTTCGTCTATAGCATGGCTTTCAAGTGGTTAAAAAAAAACAAAAAAAAAAACAATATGTAACACAATTTTTTGTATAATATAAAAGATGATGCTATGTGCCATAACTCCTGATTTAGAGGGACAGGTTATATGTGTGTGTGTGTGTGGGGGGGGGGGGACACGAGCCTTGCTTTACATCCATCCTTAGATTAATCCAACCCTACTCGTGCATTCCTTAAGAAAGCCCGAAAGTGGGTTACAGGTGGCAAAGATGTTACATTCTCTTAATCTAGTTGATGCACAGTGTGAGTCCCAATTGTAATGAGAGATTACACCTTTTCTCTGCACCCCACGCCACATACTCCCAAATTGACCATATATTTGTCTTGTGCACTCTGTTACCCAGCATCTGTAAAGCCACTATTGTAGAAATGGCATGGTCAGATAATTTTATGGTTTCTGTGTCTTTGTCAGCGTTATTGTGTTTCTCCTTGTTCTAGCCAGTGGAGGCTCAATAAATCTCTACTATAGGATCCTTGTTGGTGTGAACTTTAGCAAGAATATGATGAAGGGCATCTGCCCTGTAACTATATGGGCAGCCCACAAGGCAGTAGGACATGGGAAACTAATCCAGCTATCATCTCAACTCCATCAAACACGGAAGGCACGGGTCCAAGCACTGGACACTGAGCTACAATCCATGCTCAAACGTCATAAGCGTTCCCCTGAAGAGTTGCGTATTCAGCAAACTGATGAGCTTAGAGTAGAGCTAAATTTAGCATTGACAACTAAGGCAGAGAAGAGTGTCCATTGATCCTCCACTAAATTTTACATACACAAAGATAAGATTAGTTCCTTACTGGCCCATAAGCTTAAACCATGTGCAACAACTTTTGCTGTTCCTCGGGTCCGATGTTCTGATGGTACATACTCCCAGAATCCTCAAAGTATTGGAGGCATCCAGTAACTTTTACACATCTCATTATAAATATCAGGGTAGGGAGGATCCGCGATTATGTACCCAATACTTGCAGGGTGTCTTGTTACCCAAGGTTCTGCCCAGGGACCGGGTGGATTTTCGGCTCTCTATTGCAAATTTCAAGATTCCCTGGTTCCCTCTCTCCCAAATGGCCTATATTTCAGTGGTACCAAAGCCTAATAAAGACCCTGGGGAAGTTGGGAACTACCAGCTCATCTCGCTTATTATGATAATGATCTTAAACCGTTTACGAAAGTGTTGGCTAACAGACTGTCCTCCTTCATAAATACATATGTCCATAGGGATGAGGTGGGTCAGATCAGATTTGCAGAGCAGTGGATGTTATCTCATTACTACAGTCTGGTTGGTCCAAGTACCCCACACAAGAGGGACTTCTATTGTCAATAGACTGGCACAAGGCCTTCAAATTGGGGTCCTGGAATTATAGGTTTCAGGTTTTGGTCCCCCTTTTTTTGCATACCCTGGGAAAACTTTACTCTCGCCCCCAAGCTAGGGTGAAATTGATGGGCTATCATTCTACCCCCATCTCAATTAAAAAGGGCACAAGGCAGGGGTGTCCACTATCCCCATTACTCTTTGCTATTGCAATTGAGATAGTGGCTATAGTCATCTGAGAAAATACGAACATACAGGGAGTGCAGTGTGGTTCTTTAATGCATAAGTGCACTTTATGTGCAGACAACGTGTTGTCTGCCACCTCTCCCCTTATCTCTTTTCCGAATATACTTGGAACCCTCCATGAGTACGGTCAGAGTGAATGAGACAAAATCCTCTGCCATGAACATCAACATCTCTGAATCTATGTTTTCTCGTTTACGGGACTCCTTTCCATTTCAATGGATAAATACAGCCCTCCCACATACTCAGCATTATATGAAGTGAATTATCCTGCTTACTTTCTAGCTGGGCCCTGTACAGTTGTGCTCATAAGTTTATATACCCTGGCAGAATTTATAATTTCTTGACCATTTTTCTGAGAATATGAATAACACAAAAACATTTAATTTAATCATGGTTAGCGTTTGGCTGAAGCCATTTATTATCAATCAACTGTGTTAATTTACCTATTAGTAAAAATTGTACATGGTAGTTTACTCCCACTTTAAAAAAGCTTTTAATTTAGCCAAAAACCTTTTAGTCATGTGTGGAAACAGTAAGAATAATCACAACTCTTAAAGTCCAAAATGGTCTTTGGACTAGCAACAAAATGATTTACTTGAATTAGTATATCTATATTGCTTTTCTTCCTGGGGACTTGAAGCCCTTAGGAGGTGAGGGAACCATCTTGGATGCATTCAGTTGAGCCAATTAACCTACAAGTCTGTTTAATGTGGGAAATCAGAGTATCCAGAGGAAACCCAGAGAAATCCCACACAATCACAGGGTGATTAGATTAAAAAAATATATAAAACAATTTTTTTATATGTCTATACACAAATGTTTTGCCTTTATTTTCTATTTTGAAAAGTTTTTTTTATTTCACAAGGTGAGGGTATACTTATAATTTAAACCTTACTATCTAAACCCCACCCATCTCAGAAAAAACTACAAGGGTGTTGCCTATCTTCTTGCACTAAGCGCACTGCTTTCTCTAAAACTGCAGATGCATAAAATTAACTCAGTACTATATATATATGACTTACCCGTCTTGTCTTCTCAAACAATGTTGATTTGGTTACATCTTTTTCTGAAGGATGAACTTCATTAACACCTTGTGGATTTTCTAGTTCTGCAGGTTAATTATATTTATAGGTAAAACTAAAATTTCTGCTCATAAACAAGATTACAATTTGCTTATAGACTGAATATCATTTGTGAATTAATAACTGGACTGGAAATTCTAAGAACAAATAAAAAATGCTGCCAAACTTGGAATAAATAGGTGCATGCTTGTATATCACAAAAGAATCATATACTTCATTTACTTGTGGTCCAGTTTGTGCTTTGCACTTGGGAATAGGTAAAATTGCTGGTGTCCACATACCTCCCAACTTTCACACAGGAGAAAGAGAAATTTCAAAACAAGCAAAGGACACACCTCTGGACACGACCCCAATTACACAAATCATGGAGAAGTAATACACAATGATCATAGCTTTTTTCAGTTGTATTGCAATAAAGAGTGGGTAAAGGACAAAAGGGCCCACAAGAGCTTCTAATTGCCAAGATTGTAAGGCACAGCATTCAAGAGTGTGAAAATTCACAGATCCACCCATTGACAAGTTATCGTGCTTGTGGTTCTCACACCACAATAATAAATCTGCAATAAACCACATTTTAAACACCTTTCATAGATGAACCTTTCTGACCAAATCAAATGTCTATGATAAATGTAGGAAAACTAGTACTTTTATTCCCCCCATATTCTTTGGTGTAACAGATTCAGATTAAAGGTACAGTGGAACCGCGGATTGCGAGTAACACAGTTTACGAGCGTTTTGCAATGCAAGCTATTTTTTAGCAGCTGCACTGTTCAGTACTGCATTTGGACTGAAGTGTGGGGGCGCCGGTGACACTCGTAGACACTTGTGTTTCCAAGTGTCTCCAGCACCCCAGCACCTCTGGCCACATGCAGTATTGCACAGACCAGCAGTGGCAGTAGAACGGATTATTGGTGTTTCCATTATTTCCTATGGGGAAACTCACTTTTATATACGAGTGCTTTGGATTACAAGCATGCTCCTGGAATGAATTATGCTCGTAATCCAAGGTATTACTGTATTTTTTTTTATGCAGTATTACCTTTTCATATATTTACATGGCAAAAAACAAGTCACGATAATCATCCAATAATTAACCACTTACGCACCTCCCCATGCACATATACGGTGAGGGGCGGGCGATCTGCCCTGGATCACGTACATGTACTTGATCCACTACTTTCGGGTAGGAGGTGCGCACCCGTTGCCCCGTCTGTGCTGTGATTTAGTACAGCAGAAGCGAATTAGCAGGTCCTGACCAATGATTTATGGCCAGGACCTGCTGATCGGCTTAGCAAAACACAGTACTGAGCCCTGTGTTTGCCAATAACACAGGGCTCTGTACAGAGCAGCGATGTGGCTGATTTTTTTCTCCCTTCATCCCTGGTTCACACTGATGCTACTTTGAAATCGTGCTACTTTACTTGAAGTAGCACGATTTCAAAGTAGCAAGGTCAGCACGATTTCAGGTGCTACTTGATAGACATTTGAGTGGCTTCATACACAGATGTCTATGGAAATCGCACCTGAAATAGGCAAAAGTAGTGCAGGAACTACTTTTGCAAATCGGTGCGGCGCCGCAAAATCTGTGTCGCACCGATTAGAACAGTGCCATTGCCGCCAATAGGCTGCGACTTGTCATGCGATTTGATCTCCCAAATCGCATGACAAATCGCTCCAATGGGAACCTAGGCTAAACAGGAAGACAAATCAGCCATATCTATTAGTAAAAGCACCACATAAGACACACATTACATTTGTTAGGCACACACAGATAATCCCTTGTTTGCCCCTGAATGTTAACCCCCTCCCAGCCAGTTTAGGTAGTACAGTGACAGTGTATAGTATTAGCACTGATCACTGTATTAGTGTCACTGGTGATGTCAGTGTCAGACAGTTCCCACCCAGTGTCAGTTGGTTTCAGATGGACCGCCACACTATCACAGTCCCACTAGAAATTCGCTGATCACTGCCATCACTAGTATAAAAAAAAAAAAAAAAGTATTATATATACATATACTGCAACAATTCTCATGAAGAGCTTATTTTTTTTAAAGTAAATCAAGCCCTATATCTGTCAGTTTATTTTATTATAATGATTTTCATAGTTTAAATCAGCTTTTTTTAACCAGAGCCCACAATTGGATGCAAGCCAGTGGGTAAAATAAGCCTGCCTTTTAGTAACACAAAGCAACAGGTTTTAATTGTGTACCATTACAACCTTCCAGCCCCCGCATCCCAATATTCAACGACTACAGCTGATAAGGAGATAAGGAGGACGTCGGGGCACCTGCACAGCATCCATTTACCCTCCCCTGCCCTGCTCTGTCAGCACTGGGGGCACATTAGTGGAGTGAGGGAGAGAAGCTGAGGGACAAGAGAAACACTGGTATACTAATCAATACCAGTGTGTAACAATGTATTTGCTTTGGAAGAATGAAATCACCTCTAATGCTGGATGTCCTACATGTTCTGGATGTTGCTGCATTTTGTAAATCTATTAGTTGCAGGGTTTTTTACATTTTAGAATGGGGTGCCTCGAGATTGTGCATAATTGTAAAGGGTGCCTTGACTGAAAAAAGGTTAAGAAACACTGGTTTAAATGATGTATGTTTAATAGTTAAGATACCCATTTCCTCCATTGAAAATATTTTTAGGTGTAGCATGCAGAGTATGAAAAATGATACGTACCACTGGCTGTTTTGTTGCTGGAAACAATCTGCTCAGTAATTTTAGTGACCTGATAACAAAAAGCTTAGATTAACCATGGTTTTGCAGTTGGACAACTAAATATATACTGGCTATTGCTTAAAAAGAGATGAATATATACCACTTAAAAACATTGTACTTTTACTTGAAGGAGGCTTTAAAAAAGTCTAAAACACTTAAATAGCATTGTCTCTGAGACCAATAGGAAGATTTAGAGTAAAACAACATTGTAAGTATACCCCCCCAAAAAAACTTTTTGGGTTAAGCAGGCCTGTAAGAGAGTGCCCTTCTCTTTAGGTATTTAAAACAAGCATGAGACCACATGGACTTTGCTGGAAAAAAAAAACACACTTGCCCATCGGTAGCACTGTTTATGTCGAATGGCCTTCATCGGTACAAGGTTGATAGTTCTGGTCAGCATGTGAAGCACAAAACATATCGGTTCACTATAGCACACAGTAACACAGACATTAAAGGGAATGGCCAGGAACTGTAGTTCTAATTATACCGTATGCTGGCTACAGCAAGCTTTTACCATTACAATTTTAACTCTTATGTCAAGTATAATTTTTTACAGTTTACATTTTTACTCTCTGCCATTTTACTGCTCTGCCTGCCCCTCCTTTCCACTGTCAATTCACAAAATACTTTTTTTGAATTTTTTTAAACAGGTTCACATATTTCAAAACCTTCATTGATTGGGCAAGAGACAAGGAGGAGCTGACAGCACAGCTGCAAACGACTCTGCAGTTCTTGTTTTAGAGTGTCAGAGCACTGGAAATATAGTAATAGCTGTACTCCTGTAGCCCAGTACAAATTTAAATGGTAAATAAAAGAGATATGTCCATGAGGTTGTATACACCTTGGTTGCACTCAACTTTCTATAAGCCAGCAGATTTTTTTATATGCTGCGATTCCTGAATGCTCACTTGGAATTATATGCAAAAAAAAAATAATTGGAAAAGGAGGAAAAAAAACTTCCGGACGTCCGTATAACATTTCCATACCTACCCGTGGACAGTACTGCTTCAGTCTAATGAACCTCATCTGCAAGGGGCTGGAATTTTGGTCAGCTTGTGGATTGACTTAGGAATGCCTTTATATAGATACTGTATTTGTACACACAATTACATAAGGACAATGGCCACCATTACATGATGAACAATATTTTAAACACTGTCTGGCTAATAATCATATTAAAAACCCCCTTCTGTCATCTGCCTGTGAAAAGGGGTATTGTACAGTACAGTATAACTCAGTGATCAAAATGTGGAAATAGGCCACATCATTTACTTTTCTGCTGTCACAATTTTAGTTTCATAAAGACACTCTACATCACAGGTGTCAAACACCAGGCTCGCGCGCTGAAACTGGCTATTTCATGTGGCCCTCACACCTCTCCCCCAGACCCCTACTTTCTGCTTTCAAGCAATGCATCCAGCTTCTTCCCAGCAGCAGTATAAGGAAAGTAGGGTGCACTGATGTAAGGGAGAGTGGGGGACTCAACTTCTGATGGTGAAGTGGCTCTTGACATTTAATGTAAAAGGGGAGGGGATGCGCTGAACATCTAATCTTACAGATACAACTGGCCCTTTTGAGGGCAATCATAATGCTGATGTGGCTCACGATGAAATGGAGTTTGATACCCCTGCTCTACATAGTTAGCTAGTCTCACAAGGACCAATAATCCTTTATATGCCATTATTTTTACCCTTTGAGAAACATGAGACATAATACAGGGAGTGCAGAATTATTAGGCAAATGAGTATTTTGACCACATCATCCTCTTTATGCATGTTGTCTTACTCCAAGCTGTATAGGCTCTAAAGCCTACTACCAATTAAGCATATTAGGTGATGTGCATCTCTGTAATGAGAAGGGGTGTGGTCTAATGACATCAACACCCTATATCAGGTGTGCATAATTATTAGTCAACTTCCTTTCCTTTGGCAAAATGGTTCAAAAGAAGGACTTGACAGGCTCAGAAAAGTCAAAAATAGTGAGATATCTTGCAGAGGGATGCAGCACTCTTAAAATTGCAAAGCTTCTGAAGCGTGATCATCGAACAATCAAGCGTTTCATTCAAAATAGTCAACAGGGTCGCAAGAAGCGTGTGGAAAAACCAAGGCGCAAAATAACTGGCCATGAACTGAGAAAAGTCAAGCGTGCAGCTGCCAAGATGCCACTTGCCACCAGTTTGGCCATATTTCAGAGCTGCAACATCACTGGAGTGCCCAAAAGCACAAGGTGTGCAATACTCAGAGACATGGCCAAGGTAAGAAAGGCTGAAAGACGACCACCACTGAACAAGACACACAAGCTGAAACGTCAAGACTGGGCCAAGAAATATCTCAAGAATGATTTTTCTAAGGTTTTATGGACTGATGAAATGAGAGTGAGTCTTGATTGGCCAGATGGATGGGCCCGTGGCTGGATTGGTAAAGGGCAGAGAGCTCCAGTCCGACTCAGACGCCAGCAAGGTGGAGGTGGAGTACTGGTTTGGGCTGGTATCATCAAAGATGAGCTTGTGGGGCCTTTTCGGGTTGAGGATGGAGTCCAGCTCAACTCCCAGTCCTACTGCCAGTTTCTGGAAGACACCTTCTTCAAGCAGTGGTACAGGAAGAAGTCTGCATCCTTCAAGAAAAACATGATTTTCATGCAGGACAATGCTCCACACGCGTCCAAGTACTCCACAGCGTGGCTGGCAAGAAAGGGTATAAAAGAAGAAAAACTAATGACATGGCCTCCTTGTTCACCTGATCTGAACCCCATTGAGAACCTGTGGTCCATCATCAAATGTGAGATTTACAAGGAGGGAAAACAGTACACCTCTCTGAACAGTGTCTGGGAGGCTGTGGTTGCTGCTGCACACAATGTTGATGGTGAACAGATCAAAACACTGACAGAATCCATGGATGGCAGGCTTTTGAGTGTCCTTGCAAAGAAAGGTGGCAATATTGGTCACTGATTTGTTTTTGTTTTGTTTTTGAATGTCAGAAATGTATATTTGTGAATGTTGAGATGTTATATTGGTTTCACTGGTAAAAATTAATAATTGAAATGGGTATATATATTTTTTTTGTTAAGTTGCCTAATAATTATGCACAGTAATAGTAGTCACCTGCACACACAGATATCCCTCTAAAATAGCTAAAACTAAAAACAAACTAAAAACTACTTCCAAAAATATTCAGCTTTGATATTAATGAGTTTTTTGGGTTCATTGAGAACATGGTTGTTCAATAATAAAATGAATCCTCAAAAATACAACTTGCCTAATAATTCTGCACTACCTGTATAGTAGTACAATACAAGATGCCTAGGTTGATCCATTTGATCTAAAGGGGTTGATAAAACTACCAGGCAGAACGTGGCTTGTGCAAGAATCTAATTATTCAGTCTTATACCTCGTACACACGGTCAGAATTTCCAATGGAAAAAGTCAGATGGGAGCTTTTCATTGGATATTCCGACCATGTGTATGCCCCATCGAAATTTCCAACGGACTTAAGAGTGCAGATTCTCAATTTTTCAGACGGAAAAAAATTCTATTGGAAAATCTGTTTGTCTGTTTGATATTCCGACGGGAAAAAAACATGCATGCTCGGAAACAATTTGCTCGGAAGCATTGAACTTAATTTTTCTCGGCTCTTCGTAGAGTTGTATGTCACCGCGTTCTTGGCAGTTGGAAATTGGTGTGACCGTGTGTATACCAGCCAAGCTTGAGCGGAATTCCGTCGGAAAAACTATCTGATTTTTTTCCAGCGGAAAATATGTTCGTGTGTACGTGGCATTATATTTCTACAATTTGAAAGCCTTATTAAAACTGGCAATATGTATGGGCAGGGAGATGGTACCAATCAACTTCTCTATAACCACCCTGTGGTATTTTACCTGATTGAGTGCCGCCGGCTATAGCTGGCAGCACTGATCACTGTATTCCGATGGTGGGCAAGCTGTCAGAATACACAGCACAGAGTGGGACAGATTCAGGTAGAATTGCCTTTAGGCGGGCGTAGCGTATCTCAGATACAGTACGCCGACGCAACTCAGAGAGGCAAGTACAGTATTCACAAAGCACTTGGTGCCTGACTTTGCACCGGCCTAACTTAATTTAGTCGGCATAAGCCGATGCAAGTGGAAGTGGGTGTGTCGTTGTGCAAATGAATGGTCTAGTGATTTACGCCCGGCGTATCTTGAACGGAGCATGCTCAGTACGTTCGTTCCCTTCTGAGCATGCTCACAACTATGCCGGCCCAACTTACAGAGATACACCGGCCCAACTTACGCCCAGCCTAAAAATACGCCCAGACATGCGCCAGGCCGATGCAAAAGTACATCCAATTTATTCCCCCCCCAGGGAAGGTACTTTTGCTGTGAGATGGCTGCTCCCGTTCCCCACAGGCAGAATAGGAAAAAAAAACTTTAACACCCAGGAGATGTCAGCCCTCATAACAGCAATGGAGACTTATGACCAGGGCCGCCATCAGGGGGGTACAGGCAGTACACCTGTAAGGGGCCCGGGGGTCCCCAGGGGCCCGGATGGGAACCCCCCCTTTTTTTTATATATATATTTTTAATATATTTATATTTATATTTTTTGATGGACAAGAAGGCCTGGCTTGCAGTCTCTGCTTTAATTAATTTCAAAGGTGTTCTATCGAGTTGAGGTCAGGACTCTGTGCAGGCCAGTCAAGTTCCTCCACCCCAAACTTGCTCATCCATGTCTTTATGGACCTTGCTTTGTGCCATGGTGAGCAGTCATGTTGGAACAGGAAGGGGCCCTCCCCAAACTGTTTCTACAAAGTTGGGAGCATGAAATTGTCCAAAATGTCTTGGTATGCTGACGCCTTAAGTGTTCCCTTCAATGGAACTAAGGGGCCAAGTCCAACTCCTGAAAACAACCCCGCACCATAACCCCCCTTTCATCAAATGATTTGGACCAGTCCACAAAGCAAGGACCATAAAGACATAAATGAGTGAGTTTGGGGTGAAGGAACTGGACTGGCCTGCACAGAGTCCTGACCTCAACACCTTTGGGATGAATTAGAGCCGAGACTGTGAGCCGGGCCTTCTTATCCAACATCAGTGCCTGACCTCACAAATACACTTCTGGAAAAATGGTCAAACATTCCCTTAGACACCCTCCTAAACCTTGTGGACGGCCTTCCCAGAAGAGTTGAAGCTTTTATAGCTGCAAAGGGTGAGCCAACCCAATATTGAACCCTACAGGCTAAATGATCGCACACACGATCGAATATTCCGATGGACATGTTTTGTCGTATAATCAAACCGTCTGTACGCTCCATCGGACAAAAGAGCAGAAAAACTACATCGTTTCGTGAATGATATATATATATATATATATATATATATATATATATATATATAATATAATTATTATTATTAGGGCCCAGAGGTCCCGGATGGAAAGCCCCCTTTATTTGGTAATTTATTTTTATATAAAAAGGGGGGGGGGGGGTTCCCATCTGGGGCCCTGGTGGCCTCCGGACCCCTAAAAAAATAAAAAATATAAAAAAGTTTTTTTTTTTTAAGGGGGTTCCCATCCGGGCCCCTGGGGACCCCCGGGACCCTTACAGGTGTACTGCCTGTACCCCCTGATGGCGGCCCTGGTGGCGGGGGGACCCATTAGTAGTGCTAGGACCACGGCTGCCATGTGTTGTCCTGTAACGGTGCTGCTGAAGCTGCTCTCCAGCTGACTTGTGCAAGTCTGGCGCAAAGTTACCCCTGCTTTTATGAGGGGTAACTTTAGGCCGGCCAAACAGCTTAGGCACACCGCGCGTAGCCTGCGCCGAACGGGCCTATGTTCGGGAATCAGCGTTTCTCCCTCATTTGCATATTTGCATTGGAAATCAATGGGTTTGCCAGATGCTTCCGGCATAAATGTGCACCTAAGATGTGCAGGCGTAGGCAAGTTACAACGGTCGGGAATAGCCTATTTTGGTGCGTATCTAGTTCTGTGGGTACGGTGCATAGATACTCCGGCGCAAATTTACACTTACGCCGTGCATCTCCATATACCCCGGCGTAACTTCTTTGAGAATCTGGCCCAGTGTGTGGATGGGGAATTATTATTTTTTCTTGTTTAACCTACCGTTTGAACTAAAAAAAAGGATTTTTAATAAACAGCTTACCTGTAAAATCCTTTTCTTGAAGTACATCACGGGACACAGAGCGCATAGCCATTACACTTGGGTTATATGGGTACCTTCAGGTGTGGACACTGGTGTAATCAATTTCACAGGAAGTTTCCTCCCTATATAACCCCCTCCCACTGGGAGTGCTTCAGTTTTGTAGCAAGCAATTCCTCCGAGGTTACCCAATGTTCCCCAAAAGAGGGGTGGGAGCTCTGTGTCCCGTGATGTACTTCAAGAAAAGGATTTTACAGGTAAGCTGTTTATTAAAAATCCTTTTTTCTTTATCGTACATCACGGGACACAGAGCGCATAGCCATTACACTTGGGATGTCCTAAAGCAATGCTCTATGAAGGGAGGGAGACCGTAAGGCCAAGAATAGCCAAACAAAAAATTATCAGGAAGTAAAGTAACTCCACCAACAGAAAAAGGGGGCGTGACCTGGACCAGAGGATTCTATACTGCTGCCCGTAGGACCGCCTGCCCAAATGCTGCGTCCGTACCCTTTGCAACGTCCAACTTATAAAATTTAGTAAACGTATGTACGGAAGACCAGGTTGCCGCCTTGCAAACCTGTGCCATAGAGATCTGATGGTGTGCCGCCCAGGAGGCACTCATGGCCCTCGTAGAATGGGCTTTAACTGATAAGGGAGGTGGAACGCGCTTCAGACCATAGGCCTGAAAAATCAGCTGCTTAATCCACCTAGCCAAGGAAGACTTGGCAGCCGGCTGACCCTTCTTGGGGCCATCCGGAAGAACAAAAAGCACATCTGTTTTCTGAATCTTCTCTGTAGCCTTGAGATAGACCCTCATGGCTCGAACCACGTTCAAAGTATGAAGCAGTCTTTCCTCTCTGGACTGGGGAGTAGGAAAGAAGGATGGTAGGACTAGGTCCTGATTCAAGTGAAAACTGGATATGACCTTAGGAAGGAAAGAAGGTTGAGGCCGCAGAACCACTCTGTCCTTATGCAGAATAAGGTATGGCTCCCTGCATGACAAGGCTGCCAGCTCGGAAACCCTTCTGGCCGAAGCCATAGCCACCAAGAAAACCAACTTTCGGGTTAGTAGCACAAGAGGGATTTCTGTCAGAGGTTCAAACGGCTGCCTTTGTAAAGCTGACAAGACCAGATTTAAATTCCAGGGGCAGAGGGGAGCTCTAATAGGGGGATTCACATGCAAGACCCCCTGCAAGAAGGTTTTCATAAGCGAATGGGTGGCCAAGGGTCTTTGAAACCATATCGATAAAGCCGACACCTGCCCCTTT
Organism: Rana kukunoris; assembly: GCA_029574335.1. Classification (NCBI taxonomy): domain Eukaryota; kingdom Metazoa; phylum Chordata; class Amphibia; order Anura; family Ranidae; genus Rana; species Rana kukunoris. Next base: position 449,542,035 of record CM056050.1, read on the forward strand.
AGAGTACTAAGAGCCAACCCTTTGTCAACGCCAACCTGGAGGAATCGCAAGATCCTGTCAATAAAAAACTTTCGAGGATGCCATTTTTGAGACTCGCACCACTCCACATAGGTTCTCCAGACTCTGTAATAAATATTTCTGGAGACCGGTTTCCTAGCCTGAATCAACGTAGATATGACCTGATCTGAGAGGCCTCTGCCCTTAAGAATTAGGGATTCAGCCGCCAAGCTGTCAAATTTAGCTGCTGTGAAGCAGGATGGCAGATTGGGCCCTGAGACAGCAGATCTGGGCGCAGGGGGAGCGGCCACGGCGCCCCGACTGACATCTTCACGATGAGTGCGTACCAAGCCCTCCTGGGCCAGGCTGGGGCCACCAGGATCACAGGCCTGCGCTCCACCCGGATCCTCCGTAGAAGGCGGGGAATCATCTGCAGTGGAGGGAACGCATACAGAAGAGAAAACTGGTGCCAAGGACAAACCAAGGCATCGGTCCCGTAGGCCGAGGGATCCCTGGCTCGGGATATGAATTTGTCCAACTTTTTGTTGGATCTCGTTGCCATAATGTCCACATCTGGGACTCCGAATCTTTGGCAAATCTCTTGGAATACCTGGGGGTGAAGAGACCATTCCCCCGGGAGCAACTGTTGACGACTCAAAAAATCTGCTTGAGAATTGTCTATCCCTGGGATGAACACCGCCGAGATGCAGGGTACATGGGCTTCGGCCCATGAGAAAATCAGGTTTACTTCTCTTTGGGCTGCTGGGCTCTTCGTGCCCCCCTGGTGGTTTATGTATGCCACCGCAGTGGCGTTGTCGGACTGTATCCTTACTGGCAGACCCTGAAGGGGGAGAGTCCAGGCGATCAGGGCCAGCCGGGCAGCTCTGATCTCTAGGATATTGATGGGAAGCAGTTTTTCTGCCTCCGACCACTGCCCTTGCTGGGTCTGTCCTTCTAGAACTGCCCCCCAACCTGACAGGCTGGCATCCGTGGTTACTATCTTCCACGTGATGGGGCAAAAGGATTTCCCCTTTGACAAATTTTGAGGGACCAGCCACCAAAACAGGCTGCGCCGGACTCCTGGGGAGAGCACTAACGGACGATCTAACGCCTGAATGGACTTGTTCCAAGCAGAGAGAATGGCTGCCTGAAGATATTCGGTATGGATCTGGGCGTAGGGCACTGCCTCGAAGGCGGCCACCATCTTCCCCAGCAGTCGCATACATAGGCGAATAGTCGGCCTCTTCTTGCCTAAGATCACTTGAACTGCTTGAGTTATTGATCTGACCTTTGCTTGAGGTAAAAATATCCTCTGGCAGTCTGTATCTAGCCGAAGGCCTAGATATTCCAACTGCTTTGTGGGTTTCAATATCGATTTTTCTTGGTTCACAATCCACCCGAATTCCTCTAGATGCTGAACTGTGCGAACTACTGCCTGATTGAGGCTGGAAGCTGAGCTGTCGATAACCAGAAGATCGTCCAGGTATGCCAGGACCAAAATGCCTTCTGTCCTTAGGACGGCTAGCACCGGGGCTAACACCTTTGTGAATACACGCGGAGCTGTTGCCAACCCAAAAGGGAGGGCTACGAACTGGTAATGACGGTGATCTATCATAAAACTAAGAAACTTGTGATGTGCCGGGTAGATCGGCACGTGTAGATACGCATCCTTTATGTCTATAGATGCTAGAAAGTCGTCTTGATGTAGGCTGGCTGCCACCGAACGTATGGACTCCATACGAAAGGTCTGAATCTTTAGAAAGCGATTTAGGCGTTTGAGGTCTAAGATAGGCCTGACATCGCCAATGGGCTTTGGTATTATGAAAAGGTTGGAGTAGAATCCCAGACCCCATTCCTGGGTTGGTACTTCTACAATTACTCCTTGGAGCAAGAGACAATCCAATGCTTTTACAAGAGAGGCCCTCTTTAATGGGTCGCTTGGAAGACTTGACCCCTGAAAATGAGGAGGGGGGACTTCCCGAAACTCTAGCTTGTAGCCCGTGGCTACCACGGACAGTACCCAAGAGTCGGGAATTCTGGCCTCCCACACTTCGGAGAAAAACCGAAGCCTTCCCCCCACCCAAGAGAGTGGGGGCGCCCCTTCATGAATCTGACTTGATGACTGGTTTAACCGGCTTGCGAGACCATGGCCTCTTGCCTGCCGTGGCTTGTCCTTGTGGGCGGCTATTAAATGCTGAACGCCCGGGAGGCCGTCGATACTGACGGGAAGTTGAAGGGGCCGAGCCTGCGAAGGCCTGTCGCTTAAACGCGGGCACACGCGATCTTTTCTTGACAGGCAAGAAAGAACTTTTACCACTTGATATGGTCTGGATATATTTATCTAGGTCTTCACCGAATAGTCTCCCACCATGAAAGGGAAATCCTGCTAAAAGCCTTTTGCAGGGTGCCTCTGCTGACCAGTTTTTCAGCCACAAAAGGCGACGCATATGAACCAACAGCAGAGATAAACGGGACGCCTGTTGAATGGAGTCCTTAATAGCATCTACTGCAAAGCAGAGAGCCCTTGGGAGGTCAGCCAATTCACGAGCTTGCTGAGCCGGTATGTCCCTTAATATCTGTTTAGTCTGATCCTTTAAAGCCTGACAAACGCCAATGGCTGCCACCGCTGGCTGAACCACGGCACCTACTGTGGTAAAAGAAGCCTTCAGTAGGGTCTTCAACTTTTTGTCGACTGGATCTTTAAACATCTGGACATTTTCAACCGGACAGGTCAGGGATTTATTTACGCAGGAAATGGCTGCGTCCACGGTAGGGAGTGCCCATTTCTTTGCAAATTCTTCTTCCATAGGATAGAGAATAGTGAACCTTTTAGGAGGGATAAAAATCCTATCAGGTCGAGCCCAATCCTGAAAAATCACGCTCTCCAGAAGGGGGTGAACCGGAAAAGACGCACCACTCAACGGTGCCTTCAAGGAACCTAAAGAGGATACCGCGGGGCTAATTGTTCTGACACTGGAAGTTTAAAAGCAGTGCGAACCATATCTGTCAGAGACTGGATCCACAGGCTCTCTGCTTGAGAAGCCGAAAAAATGTCATCTATAGTTGAACCTTCAATGTCTGAACCGTCGGGACTCGGGTCCGCTTGATCCCCCTGTGGGTCCAATTCCTCCGAAGAGAGGACCTCTGCATCTGAAAACACCAATCTAGGTGACGGGGATCTAGCCCGTTTGCCACCTGGCAAAGAGTGGGCAATTAAAGCAGTTAACCTTTCCTCTAGCCCACCCAGGGTGGTCGCTAGCATTTCTTCCGTAACGTAAACGGGAATGGGTTGATTGGGGGCCGCCTCTGCCCCTAGCACCCTCAATGGCTCCTGCAACATGCTGTTGGGTGGTCTATCTGGTGAGGGTGGGACCGCTAGAGCCTGGCCCAAATCCTCTGACCCCGATGGAGACCCCTTTAGTTTTTTGGTACCTTTTGCAGCCTTAGCTGGTCCTGATCCCTTGGGAGCCATTGCACAACCTTGAGACACCCCTAAAGCCAAACACCCAACTGTTGTAGCTAGAAGTGAACCATTAATAAGAACAGGCTATGGTAAAAAAAATCCAAATTTTCATACGCCCGAGAAGGCGGCAATACCGAGGAAGGTCCTGTGAGTATTGCCACACCAATGCCCGTTAGCTGGAGCCCAAGGTTGCACCGACTCAGATACTGCCAGATCTAAGGCTAAGTCCCTTTAAGAAAAAAAACTTTTTTTTTTTTTTCTGGTCAGTATGGAGCCAAGTCCAGACCTGAAGATCCACAAACCCCCACTGGGTGTCACTGTTAGCCAGAAATAGCTCAGCTGCGCACTCTGTGTCCTCAGCCTCCTCTGCTTTCAGGAGGGAATGACCAGCCAGGAAATGCTTTGCTGCTTTAATTGAGACCTGACGCTGCTGGCCCGCCCCCCCCACGCACGCTGACGCTGTAAAAGGCGGCGCGCACGCGCCCCCCCCCCACGCTGAAACCAACATGGAGGAGGCAGAAAGCAGAGGAGAAGCCTGGACCAGCGCTAGCAACCCAACAGACACCAGGCAAGACACTAATCTTTATTGTAGTGTACACATAGAGGAAGCTGTCCCCATAGGCTTCCTAAGAAACAGGAGTTTTGTCAGCATTTCCTCCCTATAGCACGTGGGGCTGCAGTATCATGCTAACAGGCAGATCTGGGGGGAGTAGCAAATACATATCTTTAAAAGCATACATATACCTACATGTTATCTGGGTAAACATTAGTACATCCCATCCTGCCTCAAAAGACATAGTGGAGATAGTGGCTGATGCACAAGCATACCATTAGCCAACCCAGAACCCCCAGGGGGATACCTACTGTCGAACCAAGTCCCGCAGGTTCCCTCTTACCTGCTCCACGCCGCAGGGTATTGCAAAATGCAAGAGGCCCAACCTTCCCCCATCTCCGTGGGTATTGTCTTGGACCTTCAGGGACCGGGGTCCTGTGTTAAGGAACCCACACACCTGGACCTATATAGCATCCTGGCATCAGTAGCGTTTAGTTCTTGGAAGAGACTAAGGCACTGGAGCCCAGAATCCAGCCCTCCAAGGAGAGGCATTATAGGCAAAACCCCACTCCAGCAGGGCCCGGGTACCGTACACCTTGGCTTTGAAGCACTTCGGACGGATCCGGCTAGCTATCCTGGGTCCCGAGACCTCCGAGGGACAGCTAGACGTGACCAACACCTAAGACACTGGCGAAAAAACTGAAGCACTCCCAGTGGGAGGGGGTTATATAGGGAGGAAACTTCCTGTGAAATTGATTACACCAGTGTCCACACCTGAAGGTACCCATATAACCCAAGTGTAATGGCTATGCGCTCTGTGTCCCGTGATGTACGATAAAGAAATAATGGCTCATCTCTAGGCTGAAATAGATTGGAAGACAAAAAGGTAGAAACGCTGCACACCGGACCTCAGACCCTACATATAGCTGTATTCAGCCTGAACTCATTCTGGCTATGCGCCTTTGACATGCTTCACCCTGTCAATGCTTAAGCCCTGTAGGTTGATTGAAACATGTCAGAGGAGCATAGACAGGAGGAGTTCAGGCATTTCTACCTTCTGTCTTCTGATGTGTTTAAGTTAGCCTGGGTGAGCTTGTTTGAATGTTGGCATCTGATCTGTGCTTTGGACTACAGTGGGAAGCTTCTTAGTGGTTTGAGCGGCGCTGCAAGTTTTTGTATATGGGTCATCTATAGGCTGCCTTACTTTTTCTGACTTAAGCCCTGTACACATGACCGGGAATCCCGTGGGGGAAAAAAAACGATGGGATTCCTGGCAGGCTTGACTTGAAGTCACACGGTCACACAAAATGCCGCTTTTTTGAATGGCAAGAACAGGGTGACGTCATCGACTACAACGAGCCGGTGTCTGATCACATTTGATGCCGTTGCCGCCATCTTGCTATACCCCACACCAACCTTGTATGCTACCGCACATGTGTCGAAGTGTTATCGAGCAAAGCACGGTTTTTCACCCATACAGACGACCGTTTTTTTTCGTCAGGAAACACTCTGCCGGGAAACCCGACGAGGGAATAGAAAGCAGGGTTCTCCATTTTCCAGTCGGGATTCCCAACGTGAAAACTGCTAGGGAGCATGTACACGGCCAAGAATTCCAGCCAAAATCTTTCCTGGCAGTTTTCCTAGGCTGTACGAGGCTTTAGACTTCAGAGCCTAGTGTCAGAGGTCTCCTAAAATCAAACAGCTGTTGCCCTCTCACACTATCTCCGAGCTTTTGATAATATATACTAAAAGTGCCCTACGTTAAAATGATTGTAAGCAAATAAGGGATTATATTATTTAGAAATACATATTTTCTTGGAAAATGCATTTTTTTTAAATATGCTATAGATGTAGAATAGAATAATTTGAGACTGTATTGTGACTGGTTCTCTATAGGCTTTTACATATTCCTCTGTTCCCAGGCTCTTTAATTCTGTGAGAAAGCTACTTTAAAGAGGAATTTTCCACATAACCTAAAATGTTGGCAATGTTGAGGGTGTCATACCCCCTCCCTGCTGAAAGGCATGTGACCTGGTATGGTTCCGATAGGGGAGCTGCATCCTGGCTGTCCTACCTTTCTGGGTCAGGACAGCCAACCAGGTTAAGTTTGAACTGCAAGGGAAACTGCACAGTTTTATAACTATGTGCAGCTTTAGACATCCCCAAACATGTTTAGTAAAGTGGTTGTACACCTTTAGTTATAAAATATGAACAAAGCACACATATCTGTAGTGTTCACTTGTTTCTCTCCAAAGCTCTAACTGTTGTTTCGCAATGGTGCTTTAATCCTCTTATCAGCATGTGTCACTTCTGACAAGTTTTCCCGACACATGAGATAAAATAGTGACGAGGAGGAGAGCTCAACACACAGTTTGTCTGTTCACAGCACAGCTTTGCATTGTTCCTTCATCGCTTGTGAAGTGGGTGTATCCCTTTCCTCCAATTAGCTCTCATGCACTGTTCAAGAGCTCTAACCACAGCTCCCTGCCCCCCTCCTTCATGCTACTGACAGATGCAGAAGGATTTTTAGAATCATATGTAGACAAGAGAAGACTACAGATAAACAAGTAAACCATAAGTGGGTGGATTCGTTTCATCTTTGTGGATCATCTGAGGCCAGTTACTTTACTGGTATATGAGAGGGTTTACAACCAATTTTAAGAATTTGTATACTTTCAGTGTTGTTCTTCAAACCGCATGAAAAGACCTTCTCTCCAATGAACGTAAAAAACTCCCTTGTGCACATTTCATCTATGCATTTATCCGATTTTAAGATGTTAATGTGTTTAATGAACAACCACGCTATTTAGTCTTTATTTGGTTAAAGTTATTAGAATGGTTTATAATTTACCTCCTCTGGCATCTTCACTGGTGACTCTGTTCTGCTCCTATTTGATACAGAGTCATTATTTCCTTTAATTGTATTATCCTTCTCATTCTTTTCAACATCTTCCTTATCATCATCTTCTTCTTCTTCAGCTTCCTCCTCATCAAATGCCTCTTCTTCCTCTTCATCTTCCTCAGACTCATGTTTATACTCCTATTTTACAAAGTAATGTACAAATCCCTGTTAAGCCATAATACTGGAGCATGCAATTTTACAAGTCAAGTCATCACTGGGCCAATCCTGGACTCTAAATATTAATTCTTAAAATGGTTAAGTAGGCATTACACTAGTAAAATTGTATTTGAAATATTTAATTTAAAGAAAGTTTGTTTAATTTTCCCAATTAGTAGGGTCAAATTGACGGTTGTTTAGGATTACATTCTTTCCAAATTCTAATGTTAAGTGCAAAACAAATTTTTAAATACTTCGAAATGACTTTTGTCATCGACTCTGCTAAGAATTTATATACAAATGTCTGTGCGAACCTTCATTACAAAATGCATAGTGCATTGAGAGCTTTAGAATTGCACAGAATTATTTATCATTTTTCCCAATGCAGGCAAAATGAAAATGATCAAAAAAAACTGTTTGCAATAGGACTTGTTTCGACTACACTGCAAGGCCTGTTCACCTGCGTCTTTCCTTCAAAAAAGCATCAGAATACATCTGAATATGCATTGTAATACAATGTGGGTTAACACAGCATTTTTCAGTGCATTTGGCAAGATGAAACCCATAGGCCTCGTACACACGAGCAGACAGATTTGTTCAAATCGGTCGGACAGACCGATTTGAACAAATCTGTCTGCTGAGATGTATTGGTTTGATCGTGTACACACGATCAAACCAAAATCCCCGCCGGCAGACGGCACGCTGACGTGTTGGTGACGTGGCGGTGACGCCGCCACGTCACCGCACCAGGAAGTGAATTACTTCCGCGCATGCGTCGAATCCATTCGACGCATGTGCGAGAAGATATGTCTGCTGGTTAGCGTACTAACCAGCAGACATATCGGGCGGACGGATTCCCAGCCGACAGATTTTAAAGCATGCTTTAAAATCTGTTGGCTGGCCAAATCCGCCGGCTCGCCCGTAAACACGATCAAATCTGTCTGCTGGGACGGTCGGGCCGACCGTTTCCAGCAGATAGATTTGATCGTGTGTACGTGGCCTTATAGTGCCCAGCAAATGAGTTCCGAAAAGCTCCAAGTTCAATTAGTTATAGTTTAGTGTTTTGTCACATTGTTTTTTTATACGGTATTGCACGTTTTATGAAAAAAAAAAGCTTAAAGTACAAGTTCATGTTTTAAAAGAAAATCCCAGGGGAGTGATTTGAGGTCCCTTGCCTCTTTTTTTTACGCTCCTACCTAGACCTCAGATGAAGCACAGTCCTGCCTGGCTGTCCACCGTGCCCGTTCAGCAATATGCAGGCAGGACTACAAGTACTACAGAAATTAGTTGTATAGCTAAGACCCCTCTCCAATTCAGGTTATGGCATTTGTAGTTACATCTGACTACTGATTAGTATTAGAGAGCAGGGCTGTGTCGCATAACATGTTTGTGTGGGGACACAATAGATTGGGGGTGGGGGTACTCTACAGGGCTTTTTTATTATAACATCAACTTGTACTGTAATATTTTTATAAAGCTAGCTATTCCAATACAAAATACTGGTTAGATCTCAGCGTTACCCAAAAACGATAAAATCCAACCAAGATGATACTTACGGGAGCTAGTGTTGAGGCATAAAGAAAATAACCCAAAATAATGCAGAAACATAGTCATCAAGAACATACAAAGCCAAAATAGACAAACCTATACTTGTAGCTTTACAGTTTCAAGTTTTAATAAGTGTGTGAATTTGTGTTACTGTAAACATCAAAAATACTCAAAATTAAGGCGATTAACTAAAAGCATTTAGGTAATAAATTTACTATAGGCAGACCAATATTTGAATCAGAATCACCTGTGTTCTCTGGTCCGGCTATTAAAAACACTATGCGATGCATAATCCATCTCTATATCTGAATTCTGATCTGTGTGGCCCAGATTTACAATTAACTTGTATGCATAAATATCTACAAGGCACATGAAGCAAAACTGCAGCATGATCTTAGAAGATTAAATCTATTGGTACAGGTTCTTCTGTTTTGCAGATAACTGTATAAGATACAGAGTAGAATCAGATTAAATGGGATAGTTCACCTTTACAAAAAACTACCTATGCAAGTAAAGGGCGTCTATAGAAATAAACAAACTTCAGCTTTAACTAAAGTTGAATAATGCCCTTGGCATAGGCCATTTACATGCATCCCTGTGCCTTTGAGGAGTTGGCTCCCTCCAGGAAAACCTGCCCTTAATTTATCCACTACTATATATGCTCTAACTTGGAGACTCAAGTTATATAAAGTTAGGATGGCAGTATACAGAGCAGCCTTGGTGTAGGCACGGCTTGTGATGTGCATGGCTTCCTTCTATGTGCACCTTATGGCAAAGGCTAGTTATAAATTGGGATGGTTGCCGTATTTTGCTATAGCTTGTTTGCTGGATTTGGCGTGTGGACACATTGGATGCCTTCAACTGCCATTGTGCTCTTGCTAGGTGTCAAATGGGTTCTTGGGAATTTGAGGAGTGGGCATCCTCCAGGTAAACTTACCATCAACTTATCCACTGCTATATATGCTCCAACTTGGAGACTCTCAAAAATATAGCATTAGGACCGCAGTATACAGAGGAGCCCTGGCCTAGGCACTATGGCTTTCACATAGATTTGCAATATTAATAACTAACACCTCTAGGCTTCACTTAGCAATGTACTGGGAGCATTCCAGTTAAGCTTCAGATCTGAATGATCTACATATAGCAAGGGCATTATTCCACTTAAAGCGGATATCCGCTCGAAAAAATTATTAAAAGCCAGCATCTACAAATACTGCAGCTGCTGACTTTTAATATTAGGACACTTACCTGTCCTGGAGTCCAGCGCCGTCTGCAGCAGACGGGATGTGACGACATGCCCGTATTCTGCCCGAGACTGCTGGGCCGAAAGTGGGTGCAAATACCTGTCAAATGTGACACCGGAGGGGGGAGGGTTATGATCAGCGCGAGTTCACTTTAGGGTGGAGCTCCGCTTTAAGTAAGAGCTGCATAGTTTGTTTTTATCTACAGACGACCCTAATCTGCATCTACAGTTTTTTGATAAAAGAGATCCAAACCTTGTTCCCAATTCAGCTCAGATACTCATCTCAATCATCGGCTTGTTTTTTGAAACTATATTCTACAGGGCTGTTCTTTTGTTCCACCACGTAATTATCTCCCTTTAATAGGCATGGTCATATCTGATGTCCCTACACCTTCCTCTCCTAGATCAGTGTTTTGCCAAGTAGTGAAAAAAAGATAATAAACCTCAATACTAGCGCTTTCAAAAATAAATTAGAAATGTTAACATGCACATTTCTTTCTTGATGGGCTCCATTAGGCTTCATATATATCATAACAGACTTTGAATGCAGGGATTCTCTTTTTACACTGCCATGACCTGGTTCTACAGTATCATTTATTTAGTGCATGATCAGAGTGCTATGGCTTGTTTGCTAAAAGGCACAGCTATCCTTTAACAGCACTAACGTAAAACATAAGAAACCTGCGTTTTAGCCTTTCATTTATATTTTCATTTGCCCTATTGGACAACCCTCAAGAACTTGTAGTCGTCAATTTAGCAGAAGAACTAAAAGAAATGAATGATGGGGTTGTTGAATGTAGTTATAAAGACATTTGGTAGCTCGAGTATCAAGCAACAATTTCCATTTTTCTCTACAGGCTCCTGATTGGTAAATGAATAGTTTAGTGCTAGTTTGGCACAACTGCTGCAAATCATCTTCTCACAGACATTCTGCTTTAACTTTTCTCACAAATAACAAGTCTCAGTAAAAGGGAAACATGGTTCACTGGTGCCTATGATAGCAGGAACTCTAAATACAACCCTTCCATCACCTTAATCTGCAAATGTTTATACAGCATTTAGATGTATAACTGTTAAAATTGTATTTTCTATTACATGTTTTGAAACATTTCATACAAAAGGGTTGTAAGATTTGAGGGCATAAACCGCCTGTCGTCCTTTTCAGCTTACCGAGTTGCTTCAAACCATCTGGTTTTCTTAACAAAAATGGATCTACCAGATGTCCACAGCAAAACAAAACTATGTTGTAAGGAATCTTTGACATTCAGACAGGCATATTTGCTGTTGTTTTTAACACTAAAAAAGTAAGCAGCTAGATTGCAATACATTACAGAAGGATAGTAAAGGGTTTCATAGATAACATTGTGCTTTTATAAGGATTTGTGCACATGCATATATTTGCTGTTCAGCTGGAGCAAACCCACAGGTAAAGCATGCTGCATCATCACGAAAGAACGGATGTAATCTCTTTCTAGAAATGCTAGTTGTCGAATCCACCTCTATACTGCCTCTGAATCTTAAGGGCATTATGTGGTCCAACCTAAAGCCGTATCACACTCTTTCCAAACGGAACATAATAGTTGCTCAATTATTGCAACTATGGAAAAAAAACAATGACATATAATCTCTCCTCTCAGACCCCTTCACTGGCTTTATACCTTGGGGACCCCAGATTCCCTCATGCTTACCTGGATAGGACCCTATTTAATAACTGGATTGCTAGAGATCTCACAACCTTAAAATCACTTACTTTCAACTCAAAATGTCTCCCCTTCTCATCTTTACAAGCCAAATTCAACCTTCCCCCCTCCAATCTCCCCCAATACTCCCTAATTCAAGCCTTTTATGCAACAAATTACTCCACTTGTATCACTCCTCCGAGTACATTATTTGAACACATATGCATATCCTGCTCTAGAGACAAAAGGCCCGATTTCTCGATTATATGATAACCTGAATACCCTTCACCAATCCGACAAGTCTGGTCCGATGTTGCATTGAGAAGTTGAACTCAACTGCGCCTTCCCTGTAGACCAATGGTCTGATATGATAGAGAACCTATGTAAAAGCAACTGTGCTGCAGCGTTTAGGGAATCCCCACTAAAAAAATTTACTAGATGGTATTTGACCCCAGCCAAAATCCACTCCTTTTACCCGCATCTTCTCCAAACTGTTATAGAGGTTGCCCCGAGGTCAGCAACCATCTCCACATCTTTTGGGAATGTAAATAGTTAGATCCGATATGGAATGCACTTGTCAGCAGACTTGAAATTTCCCTCAACAAGAAAATCTCCCTTACCCCACAAATTTGCCTATTGTATGCCACGGTTTCAGATGTTCCCCCTCCCTGTAACAGACTGATCCACTCTCTTATTAGCTCTATACAATGGATGATTGCATGTAACTGGAGATCACAAAACTTACCGTGGCCTCAGGTTGTATCCAGAATGGAATCAATCAAGAATCTCAGAAAGAATCTACCACACCTTATTTGACAGTGATAAGTGGATTTACTGGTCATTGCCAGACAGGCAAGTTTTATAACCCCCCCCCCCCCTCACTATATTAACTCTCTCTTACAATCCTTTTTCAACTATATGTCTATTTGATACGGTAATACCTTTTCTCTGTAACCCAAGCTACTATATAGCCTGTACACATGATATTATACCCCTATCTTGTATGTTCCCCACCCATCAAACCCACCTTTTTATAATCTTTATACATTCCAACCCAATGCTATGTATTGAACTGTATAATTTTGTGTTTTCCAAATAAAACTTTTTGTAAACAAAAAAAAAAGAAATGCTAGTTGTCTGGTAAATGGCCTCAATGCTTTCTTTACTGACCTGGAACAAGTAGTTAGGAAGTGAAGTCATAAGCTCCTGGTCAGCATTTTTGTTCTGGGTCAGTGACAAAGGAAGTGTTAAAGCCACTGGTTCTTTCTGATTGTAGGGGAACTAATATTTTGAGGAGGGTTTTACAATAGCAGTCTACACATTTATCTCTGATAGGTTTCTTTTCATTTCAATCTTTTCATTTCATTTCAATCTTTTCATTTGAATCTAAACAGTAGAGTATCTCATGTGGATTACATCACACACAGTAAACACTCAATCTTGCCCACATACATATAATACTACTACATACACTTATGCCACGTACACACACAATCACATTGTGTGATGTAAAAAAAAAACTTCATTTTATCTCACGAAACAAAACGGTTTTCAAACTTCATTTTAAAAAACGACTTTGCCTACACACCATCGTTTTCTGAAAATGCTCTTGCAAAGCGCAGTTACGTAAGACACGTTTGACGGCACTCTGTTCCATTGAAGCTCCCGTCTCATAACTTGCTTCTAAACATGCGCGGGTTTAAAAACGTTGTTTTAAATGTCGTTTAGCCCACACACACGATCATTTTTTAATGACACAAAAAACGACATTCTGAAAAACGACAAAAAATTCAAGCATGTTCGAATTTTTTTTTGGTCGTTTTTCAGAAGACATAAAACGTTTTGCCCACACACGATCATTTTAAATTCATCACAAAAAGTGATCGTGTGTACGCGGCAATAGGCCTTTCATACACATTAGCGGAACCATGGACATATACTGTATAGATAATTAGTGTTGAGCGGAATACGCCATATTCAATTTCGCGATATTTCACGAATATATAGAAGAATATTTGTGAAATATTTGTTAATATCGAATATTCGTGATATTTTATAAAAAAAAATATATTTCGCTAATGCGAAATTGATTGCAAAATTCTCGTCCGCGAATGCGCGCGAACAACACGCGAAAACGGAGATAATTTCCTGGATTACTAAACTAATATGCACTAAACACTAGCTCTACTTACACAAACTTATATGACTAAACTAAAGCTAAATTTTTTTTTTTTATACACAAAACACAGAGACTAAACACACACTAAACTAAGCTACCTTAACCACTTGCCCACCGGGCTTGTTTTTCAGATTCGGTGTTTACGAGACTAAAACAGTTTTTTTTGCTAGAAAATTACGTAAACCCCCCAAACATTATATATATTTTTTTTCTAACACCCTAGAGAATAAAATGGCAGTCATTGCAATACTTTTTGTCACACCGTATTTGCGCAGCGGTCTTACAAGCGCACTTTTTTTGAAAAAAAAAAAAACACTTTTTTGAATAAAAAAATAAGACAACAATAAATTTGGCCCAATTTTTTTATATATTGTGATAGATAATGTTACACCGAGTAAAATGATACCCAACATGTCACACTTGAAAATTGCGCCCGCTCGTGGCATGGCGTCAAACTTTTATCCTTAAAAATCTCGATAGGCAACGTTTAAAAAATTCTACAGGTTGCATTTTTTGAGATACAGAGGAGGTCTAGGGCTAGAATTATTGCTCTCGCTCTAACGATCGCGGCGATACCTCACTTGTGTGGTTTGAACACCGTTTTCATATGCGGGCGCTACTCGCGTATGCGTTCGCTTCTGTGCGCGAGCTCGTCGGGACGGGGCGTTTTACATTTTTTTTTTTGTTTTCTTATTTATTTTTAATTAGTTTATAATTTTATACATCGAAATAAATAAAAAAAAAAAAATTATCACTTTTATTCCTATTACAAGGAATGTAAACATCCCTTGTAATAGAAAAAAGCATGACAGGTCCTCTTAAATATGAGATCTGGGGTCAAAAAGACCTCAGATCTCATATTTAGGCTTAAATCCAAAAAAAGAAAAAAAAAAAAAAAGTCATTTTTCAAATTTCAGAAAAAAAAAATGTTTCTTTAAGACGCTGGGCGGGACTGACGTTTTGACGTCACTTTCGCCCAGCAGAGCTGTGGGGGACGGGTGGGGGCGATTTTTCCCTCACTCGTATCCCAACACAGCCAGCAAGAGGACCCGATAGCCTCCGCCGTTACCGACGGCTCCGGTAAGCGGCGGAGAGCGCGGGAGAGCGGCGGGAGGGGGGGGGGGCCCTCTCCCGCCACCGATAACGGCGATCTTGCGGCGAATCCGCCGCTGGGACCGCCATTATCGTGTACAGCACTGCCCACAGAAAAGATGGATATCTCGGTTGTGGCAGCAGCTGCTGCCGTTACCGAGATATCTGTCTTTAAAATCATGACGTCTTTTTACTATGACACCGTGGGCAAGTGGTTAAAGAAATGTACACTTACACCAACTACACAGAAATCTATCTAACACTAAGCTACACTAACCTGGACAAAACAACACAAATCTGAGCTTTTAGAAAAGCTGTTGGGTCTTTTGCTTTGAAAAAAGCATTTGTTTTTAGAAGCAGGAAACTCAGAACTGAAAGCACTATAGGAAGCACAATGCTAAGCTCTAAAATCGCAATACACAGGAAAAACGCACAGAAACACTCCACTCTCTCTAGCCACCTTGTGAATCTGCACTGAAATACTGCTGGGAGTGATCTTATATAATGGTCGTGCAGGCAGGTTCCTATTGGTTGCTATGGAGGTTGCTAACCTCTGACAACTGTGGTAGGAGAACTCTGATTGACTCTGATGCAAAAGAAGGGCAGAGAAAGTATTCGCGAATATTCGTAATACGAATATTCGCATTGCGAATATTCGCATTGCGAATATTCGGCAACATAAAAGGATCGCCTCAGCTACTCGGCCCAGGGTCTCTAATCATACCAGCAATGCTTTTAGACGTCGATGGAGATCACTAGGATGTGATCTGTTTTAAAAATAAATTTGAAAAAATACGAATATTCGCAATAGCGAATATTCACCGCGATATTCGAGTTATTCGCGAATACTCGAATATGCAATATTCGTAACGAATATTCGCAATGCGAATATTCTTGAGCAACACTATAGATAATCAGACTGTGCTTAAAGTGATATTAAAGTTTATTTTAAATAACAAACATGTTATACTTACCTGCTCTGTGCAGTGGTTTTGCACAGAGCAGCCCTGATCCTTCTCAGGTCCCTTCTCCTTGCCCCTCCCTCCTACTGAGTGCCCCAGAGCAAGCAGCTTGCAATGGGGCACCCAAGCAGGTTTGCTCATGAGCTACAGCTGTGTATGTCTATTCACACACAGAACGGTGGCTCGGCCCCTCTCTTTTCTTGATTGACACAATGTCTGCGATTGACAGCAGTGGAAGCCAATTTTACATGTATTTAATGTTTTTTTTTTTTTTTTTTTATATCTACACACAAATGTATGGTGTTTCATTTATATTTTTAACTGAATGGGTTGTTTTTTTACAAGGTGATCATTTACAATCCCTTTAATATTGAATTAAAAAAAAAAAAAATATATACAAATAAGCTAGTCATTTCGTTTTTTATTCAATGGTTTGTCATTTTAAATGGTTGACATTCACTTCAAAGCTCAAAATGATTTCTTCCAGAATATTAATTTATTGGCATAAATACATTCGAACAGTTCATTTAACTCTTACAATGAACAATACAAACAAAACAAAAATAGAAAAGGAAAAACATAACATAAAAATAAACATACATATAAAGAAGAAATAGCAAGGCAAAACAGATATATTGAAAATGTTATATGATGGAAAAGAAAAGGCAAGAATATATATAATATATATATATATATATATATATATATCACCATCTGAAAAAAATATGTTTTCGTGAGATAATTTATGAGGGCGTGTTTAGTGGTGGGGTTAGTGGCGGGGCATGGCAGGGGTTGGGCGTGGCAACTGGTGGCGAGGAACCCTTGAGGTCTGGCTAGTAGGATTTGAAATGTTGAGCCCTGACACTAATATTAAGTATAATAATGTCAGAATTAGCTTATCTTTTAACTTGAACAGTAGAAGTGTTTCTAATACAGCCTCTGGCAATGGGTGTACAAATACCCCCAAGTAATAGGGTTTCTGGTACTGTTTCAGAGGATTGACAACAGATTAAAAAATTCCAGCTTACACCTTAACCAACTTTAAAAAACTGTCCCTCCCTCCTAACGCCTATGCTAACTAACATGTGTAAGAAAGATACACTTACACTTCTATATTATTAGCCTGCTCTGGTCCGGTCATGTGATCTCCCCTGTGTCAATCAGTGGCAGCTGCAGGGGAGAGGAGAGAGTGTTCTGATGGATAGTAAAGTCTGGAGCAGTAAGGTCTTCCATAGGCTTAAGTGACCAATCCATTGTCAGCGTCCAGGTGGACTGAAGATTGGTAAGTATGTCAGTTAGCATAGGTGTTAGAAGGGGGGAGGGGACAGTTTAACCCCTTCATGTCAACACATACCTTAATACCCAGACCCTATTTTACACATTACTACAACTGTACATATCATTGTAACTACGTAGTGTATCTAGGCCGACTAGAACTTTTTTTTTTTTTCAGGACAGATTGCACTTTCATTTGATGGTAAATGGTAATGGATAGTCCCGAGATTGGCAACAAAAAAAAAAAAGTTTTTTTTTTTTTTTTTACATTTTAGCCGTAAATTTTCATGCCATTACCATGACCCAAACCCAGAAATACCTGCAAAATAAGTTCCCTACTCCTGACGATCGCGACAATATCACATAAGAGTGATACACTGTATCTTTTTCTCCTCAGAGAAGTCTGTTGTTTCTCCTCTCTACATGCTACAAAATGATCATTGTGGTAGCTTTTAATTCACAGATTATCACAGCGATCATGTGATCGAGAGTCAGTTCTCGATTGTTACTAGAGACCAAGAGCTGTCACAAAGAGCTTGGGCTCAGTTCTGAGAGCGCGCTTCCAGCACAGAGGAACACATATATGTGGCACCCAGGATTAAAGCCAATGCCGTGTACACACTATCGTTTTTCGGCAAGGAAAAAAAATAAGTTTTTCCAACTTCATCATTAAAACTACGTTGCCCACACACCATCATTTTAAAAAAATGCTCTAGCAAAGCTCTGGTGATGTACAACACGTATGATGGCACTATAAAGGGAAAGTTTAATGCGGATGGCGCTACCCTTGGGGCTGCTTTAGCTGATTTCCTGTTAGTAAAAGACGATTCGCGCTTTTCTGTCTTTTCTGTCAGCGTGATGAATGTGCTTACTCCATTACAAATGGTAGTTTTACCAGAATAAGCGCTACCGCCTCATAACTTTCTTCAGAGAATGTGTGGGTTTTTTAACGTCGTTTTAGCCCACACACGATAATTTTTTACAACCCGAAAAACGACATGTTCGAATTTTTTTTTCCAGAACCCGAAAAATGATGTGAAGCCCACACGCGATCATTTTAAATGACTTTTTTTAAACTTTTTTTAATGCCGAACAATTATCGTCTGTACGCGGCATAACTACTGGGATGTCGCTTATACAGTACAGTGCAGAAAATAAGTATTTGAACACCCTGCTATTTTGCAAGTTCTCCCACTTGGAAATCATAGAGGGGTCTGAAATTGTTATCGTAGGTGCATGTCCACTGTGAGAGACATAATCAAAAAAAAAAAAAATCCAGAAATCACAATGTGTGATTTTTTTAACTATTTATTTGTATGATACAGCTGCAAATAAGTATTTGAACACCTGAGAAAATCAATGTTAATATTTGGTACAGTAGCCTTTGTTTGCAATTACAGAGGTCAAACGTTTCTTGTAGTTTTTCACCAGGTTTGCACACACTGGAGGAGGGATTTTGGCCCACTCCTCCACACAGATCTTCTCTAGATCAGTCAGGTTTCTGGGCTGTCGCTGAGAAACACGGAGTTTGAGCTCCCTCCAAAGATTCTCTATTGGGTTTAGGTCTGGAGACTGGCTAGGCCACGCCAAAACCTTGATATGCTTCTTACAGAGCCACTCCTTGGTTATCCTGGCTGTGTGCTTCGGGTCATTGTCATGTTGGAAGACCCAGCCTCGACCCATCTTCAAAGCTCTAACTGAGGGAAGGAGGTCGTTGCCCAAAATCTCGCAATACATGGCCCCGGTCATCCTCTCCTTAATACAGTGCAGTCGCCCTGTCCCATGTGCAGAAAAACACCCCCAAAGCATGATGCTACCACCCCCATGCTTCACAGTAGGGATGGTGTTCTTGGGATGGTACTCATCATTCTTCTTCCTCCAAACACGGTTAGTGGAATTATGACCAAAAAGTTCTATTTTGGTCTCATCTGACCACATGACTTTCTCCCATGACTCCTCTGGATCATCCAAATGGTCATTGGCAAACTTAAGACGGGCCTTGACATGTGCTGGTTTAAGCAGGGGAACCTTCCGTGCCATGCATGATTTCAAATTATGACGTCTTAGTGTATTACCAACAGTAACCTTGGAAACGGTGGTCCCAGCTCTTTTCAGGTCATTGACCAGCTCCTCCCGTGTAGTCCTGGGCTGATTTCTCACCTTTCTTAGGATCATTGAGACCCCACGAGGTGAGATTTTGCATGGAGTCCCAGTTCGAGGGAGATTGACAGTCATGTTTAGCTTCTTCCATTTTCTAATGATTGCTCCAACAGTGGACCTTTTTTCACCAAGCTGCTTGGCAATTTCCCTGTAGCCCTTTCCAGCCTTGTGGGGGTGTACAATTTTGTCTCTAGTGTCTTTGGACAGCTCTTTGGTCTTGGCCATGTTAGTAGTTGGATTCTTACTGATTGTATGGGGTGGACAGGTGTCTTTATGCAGCTAATGACCTCAAACAGGTGCATCTAATTTAGGATAATAAATGGAGTGGAGGTGGACATTTTAAAGGCAGACTAACAGGTCTTTGAGGGTCAGAATTCTAGCTGATAGACAGGTGTTCAAATACTTCTTTGCAGCTGTATCATACAAATAAATAGTTAAAAAATCATAAATTGTGATTTCTGGAATTTCTTTTTGGATTATGTCTCTCACAGTGGACATGCACCTACGATGACAATTTCAGACCCCTTCCTGATTTCCAAGTGGGAGAACTTGCAAAATAGCAGGGTGTTCAAATACTTATTTTCCGCACTGTATGTGTTACCAAGTCATAAAGGGGTTAAAGGCTAGTTAGGTGTAAGCTGGAATTCCACTTTAAGTGATGTGCAAATAAAGTACTTACAGATATTTACTATGTCTCAAACCTCACAACAGTCTTCCTTGACACACTGCATATTAGCAGGAACTCAGATTTTTTTTTTAATTTTTTTTTTTAAATGCAAGATATTGCCTAACCGCATTAAACTTGTTTTTGACACACGGGTCTGTTTAAGGCTTCATTTCCATGGACGTTTTTACAGCCACTTTTTTTAGCCTTTTTTACAGCTTAAAAACACCTGTCCATGTTTTTTTTGTTTTTTTTTGAGCTGGAGCTCAAAAACGCAGCGGTAGCGTTTGAGTGTTTTTGCACGTTTTTGAGCGTTTAACGTCTGCCGTTTTTT
Source organism: Rana kukunoris (assembly GCA_029574335.1). NCBI lineage: Eukaryota > Metazoa > Chordata > Amphibia > Anura > Ranidae > Rana > Rana kukunoris. The sequence goes on from CM056050.1 coordinate 449,562,242, forward strand.
ACAGCTCTAATGCTGGAGTTTCAGAACGCACTGGTCCTGTTTTTTTTTTTTTGCAGCTTAAAAACGGCTCTGGCATCTACAGCTCAAAAACGTCATGCTGGGCATGAGGTCAGACTAACATGGAGAGCTGTTTTTAACCACTTAACTACTGTGCACCTACACCCCCTTCCTGCCCAGACAAAATATAAGCTTCCGGCACTGCGTCGCTTTAACTGACAATTGCGCGACGTGGCTCCCAAACAAAATTGGCGTCCTTTTTTTCCCACAAATAGAGCTTTCTTTTGGTGGTATTTGATCACCTCTGCGGTTTTTATTTTTTGCGCTATAAACAAAAATAGGAGCGTCAATTTTTAAAAAAATGCAATATTGTTTCCTTTTTGCTATAATAAATAACCCCAAAAATATATAAAAAAAAATATTTTTTCCCTCAGTTTAGGCCGATACGTATTCTTCTACATATTTTTGGTAAAAAAAAAAAATGCAATAAGCGTTTATCGATTGGTTTGCGCAAAATTTATAGCGTTTACAAAATAGGGGATAGTTTATGGCATTTTTTTTTTTTAACTATTAATGGCGGCGATCTGCGATTTTTTTATTGGGACTGCGACGTTATGGCGGACATTTCGGACACTTTTCTGACATTTTTGGGACCATTTACATTTATACAGTGAACAATGCAATGCATTGATTACTGTATAAATGTGACTGGCAGTGAAGGGGTTAACCACTAGGGGGCGGGGAAGGGGTTAAATGTGTGTCCTATGAGTGTTCTAACTGTGGGGGGAGGGGGGGTCACTGGGGGAGGTGACCGATTGTGTCCCTATGTACAAGGGACACAATCGATCTCCTCTCTCCCTGACAGGACGTGCAGCTCTGTGTTTACATACAGAGCTGCACGTCCCCGCTTAGTTACTGGGCAATCGCGTGTGCCCGGCGGCGATCGTTGCCGCCGGGCACTCGCACGGGATCCCCGCAGAGCGGCGACGCGCGCGCGCCCGCCCGCGGCTTTAAAGGGACATCACGTCATATGACGTGATGTCAGGATAATGGAGTCGTCTGCCCGCCGTCATTTGACGGTGGGCAGATGACAAGTGGTTAAGCTGCAAAAAACGCTCAGAAAAGTGGCTGTAAAAACGTCCAAGGAAATGAAGCCTAATGCCACGTACACACGATCACTTTTTGCGATGAAAAAAAACGGCGTTTTCAATCATGAAAAAAAACGAAGTTTTTCAAACTTCATTTTCCAAAACGACGTTGCGTACACACCATCGTTTTTCTACAAAGCTCTAGCAAAGCGTGGTGACGTACACCACGTTCGACGTCACTCTTTTCCATTGAAGCTCCGTCTCATAACTTGCTTCTGAGCATGCGCAGGTTTAAAAACGTAGTTTTCAACATCGTTTTGCCCATACACCATCACTTTTTATGACACAAAAAACGACAAAAAATTCAAGCATGTTGGAATTTTTTTTGCCCGATCAATTTAAATGACGTTTTAAAAAATGTTTTTTTTTCATCGCACATGAGCTTACAAAAATAAGTAGCATTTTTTTTCTACCTGAATTTTAAAGAAAGAAATACTCTAATGTTACAATATGTATGCATGTTAATGTGCGTATGGCATTTGAGTATACATGCATTCTACTGGCCATAATATTAATTTATTCTGGGCATTGGAATATAATTTTGTGCATATGCACAAGTGTTTTTTGCTCCTTTGATGTACTTTTTTTTGTCTGTGTGTTTCCCCTCTTCAAATACGCATTTAAACACCTATGTGTACATGGCCACATGAGCCAACATAGAGGTGCTTTTACAGGCATATTAAAAAACAAACATTGAATGCCTGTATAAGCTCAGTTTAAGTTCCATGTGCATGAGGCCTTAAAAGGGGTGGAGTAAAAAGAATACACAATTAAAAAAAATATATATTTAGAAAGATTATCAGTAAAAAGAAGAGAATGCGTAATACAAAAGAACATTGGTAGAAACATGTCACGTTTACGATCACCTAGTATTTGTTGTGCTCTTCTTGAACTACTCTCCTGCCTGTCACTTGTTTATAGCAGACTTCTAGCACTGAGGTATATAATATAAATTTTCTCCTATGTGTCATATACTTCACACAGAGCAGATTGTCCATCTAAACCAAGTCAGTTTGGTACAGCTATCACCTTAGAGTAAATGACACTTTAACATCTCCATTTTGGTTTCCTGGCTGGCCTTTACCACAGATTGCATTTAAGGTTTTGCTTTATGGTAAACAATCCATTTGCCCTACTCCATTCTCTAGTTATTCTGCTTAAAAACCAGTACAGTACGAGTGCGATCACTGGTTGGCCATAAAGAAAACCATATTGATGAAGCAGGTTTGGGCTGTAAAACCCAAACATGTCGATTTCTGTGCTCGGCTGAGCAAGCAATAGAAAAAGATTACATCCAACAGTATCTGCATGAAACAAACAGGTCAGGAAATTGTGGATTTTAACATTACAATATATTAAGAAGTTAGCAAAAATTATTATACATATACATATACATATATATATATATATATATATATATATATATATATATATATATATATATATATATATATATATATATATATATATATATATATATATATAATGCTAGTCACACTGTATTAAAAACCAATGCTGTACAGGAGTTCAAACCTATGTTTACCCTATGATACAACTATACTCAGTAGGTTTATATATACAAATTTTAAGCAATTTAAAATGAAGCTTACCACTAATTAAAACAACTGTCAGCATTATTTTAGGGTCAAATATTGTGGTAAAATATTGTCCCAAAACTGGGTTGAGGGGTCCAGATTCTTCAATTTTGTGGTCTTTTCAGATTTTGTAGATTCATATTCCTCAAGCTCATGTTTCTTAATATTTTTAACATTCTTTTTTTGCTTATCGGGTTGTTTTGCAGTTTTACTGGATTGAATCTTTTTCTCATTGGCCTTCTTTTCCATCTCCATGTTTGCCTTTTCTGTTTTTTTGTCTTCGTCTTTCTTTACATTGTCCTCCTCCTCGTCTTCTTCATCTTCCTCCTCCTCCTCCTCGTCTTCTTCATCTTCTTCCTCCTCCTTGTCGTCTTCTTCATCTTCTTCCTCCTTCTCGTCTTCTTCATCTTCCTCCTCCTCCTCGTCTTCTTCATCTTCCTCCTCCTCCTCGTCTTCTTCATCTTCTTCCTCCTCCTCATCTTCTTCCTCCTCCTCTTCTTCATCTTCTTCCTCCTCCTCTTCTTCATCTTCTTCCTCCTCCTCTTCTTCATCTTCTTCCTCCTCCTCTTCTTCATCTTCTTCCTCCTCCTCCTCTTCATCTTCTTCCTCCTCTTCTTCATCTTCTTCCTCCTCCTCCTCTTCTTCATCTTCTTCCTCCTCCTCCTCTTCTTCATCTTCTTCCTCCTCCTCGTTCTCTTCTTCATCTTCTTCCTTCTCCCCCTCTTCTTCATCTTCTTCCTTCTCCTCCTCTTCTTCATCTTCTTCCTTCTCCTCCTCTTCTTCATCTTCTTCCTTCTCCTCCTCTTCTTCATCTTCTTCCTTCTCATCATCTTTATCCTCTCCTTCTTCCGCTTCCTCCTCATCATCTTCTTCCGCTTCCTCCTCCTCATCTTCTTCCGCTTCCTCCTCCTCATCTTCTTCCGCTTCCTCCTCCTCATCTTCTTCCGCTTCCTCCTCCTCATCTTCTTCCGCTTCCTCCTCTTCTTTTTCCGCTTCCTCCTCATCTTCTCCTTCTTCCGCTTCCTCCTCATCTTCTCCTTCTTCCGTTTCCTCCACATCTTCTCCTTCTGCTTTCTCCTTATCTTCTCCTTCTTCCGCTTCCTCCTCCTCATTTTCTCCTTCTTCCGCTTCCTCCTGCTCCTCATTTTCTCCTTCTTCCGCTTCTTCTGCATTCTCCTCCTCCTCCTCCTCATTTTCTCCTACTTCTGCTTCATTATCTTTTTCTTCCTCCTTTTCCAATTCTGAATTTTCCCCCTCCTCTGCTTCTTTATCATCTTCCCCCTCCTCTGTGTCTTCATCTTTTTCCACTTCTGCTTTTTCATCTTCTTCCTCCTCTACTTCATCCATAGCCTCTACTTCTTTTTTTGCTTTGTTCATAGTTTCTTTTTTTCCATCTTCTGGTTCCTCTTCTCCTTCCACATCATCATCTATAGTCCGACAGCTTTCTTTACTTTCACCGTCTTCTTCCTTCTTGCTTGATTCTGCCATGTTGCCATTTTGCAAGACTGAATCTTCTAGACTTTCCTTTTGTTTAACAATAAGTATTTTACCTTCTTTTCTCTTGCAATTATATGTAGGTATTCCATGTTCATTTGAATTCTCAGTACTACCACCACTATGGTCGTCTTTCTTAAAACACTCTACTCTGTCACCCCTAGATTTTTTACCATTTAGTTGTGCTTCATTCTCACCAAGTTGGCTTGAAATATCCTTCATTAAAGAAACACCCTGTCTTAATGTCTGATCTGTCAAATTGTCTGAGCTGGAAGAAGAGGATGACGTATTTCCAGCTTTACTAGTGAATTTGTACCCATTTCTACCACTGATCATTTGCTGTCCACTTATACTATCATGGCTTTGGACACGGATGATTCTGGGGGTCTTATCATAATGCTTATTGTTTTTGGATTTTGCTGTGCTATCTGATTCACTATGTACAAATGATGTGACATCAGCCTTACTCGTTGTTCTATCTGCCATACTGGTCTTTGATTTTTGCTTCTTAGTTCTACTTTGGGTTTTAGAATGGCTTACACTAGTTTCCATCTCTGTACTTTCTTTTTCCAATGAACTGAATTGCTCTTGACTGGCAAAATACTTTGATTTGCCAGCTTCTGAGGCTTTTCTAAATTTTTCCTGAATACCCCTTTTCATAGTGTGTGTATGTGCCTCTGCACCAGTAATTTCAGATTCCTTGCTGTTGGAACTAATTGACTTGCTCTGAAGAGGTAGCGATGAAAGAGATCTGCTACTCTCCTTTGTCTTGACCTTACCATCAGCTTTCAGTTCCACATTTTTTATGTTCTTCTACTCCACCAGAGAGGCAAAACAATGAAGAAAGAATGAAAAGAGTAAAAAATGATGAAACAAAATACAAAAGCAAGCAACACATAAGAAAAGAATAAGACAAAGAAAAAGAAGAAACAAAAAAAACATTCACATATACAAAGAGTGAAACAAAAAAAAATAATCGAAAAAATTGGGGAAATTGTCCAGTCAAGTTCAGGCATTTTTAACAATGTCATAATATATGCTTACACTTGTCATGGAACTGTATCAACTTGAGTGCGATGCAAGAATTTATATTGTAATTCTCAGATTGCACATGTTGTTTGTTGTGACTATGGGCATGTTTCTTGTAAATGCTTAAAAACATAAGCCTAAAATGTAAAAAGTTATTTTTTTTTTAAATATAAAGTTACTTTAACCAATAAGGCACATCACCTTTGAAGAAAAACAATATTTACGAAATCTACCTAGGAACCAGTATAAATTCCTTCTGTTAATCTGTACAGTGTAGATAGGAAAGTAAAAGCAGAAACCTAACAAATTCTAGGAACAAAAATCTGCAAGTGATGCCAAGGATTCAATGAGATTCCTAAGGGAGAGGCACAAAATTGTTATGTTAACTTTAGCAAATGCTAAACACAAAATGGTAGACGCCATTATTATTAAAATATTTATTTTTAAACCCTGCAGGCATATAATATCTGGGAGAATATCGCCTACCTTTCTTTTCTGAACAGGAGAAAAAGTACTGACACCAGTTGTTGTGCTCATGACATGGGTCTACAACACAGACATAAAAGAATTAATTAGCATGCTGTTGGATAAAGCACTGCTAAGAGACAAATATAAACTTGTGATGGAATAATATAGAATATAATCAAGAGGCAACCTAGCAGTTTTTGGTCTTCAAATTCAACGTAACCACTTTAGGGCCCATTCACGCCGATATACGTCAGCAGTATGGCATGGCTGGGAACATCCACGTACATGGCTCTTTAAGCCCAGCCGTGGGGTGGCGCGTGCACGTGACCCGGTCCAAAGCTCCGTGACCGCGGGACCCGATAGCCGCTGGAGTCCCGTGAACGGTCACCGGAGCTGAAGAACGGGGAGAGCCTAATGTAAACACGGCTTACCCATTCTTCACTGTGGCAGCGTCATCGATCGTGTGAAGCCATTTATAGGGATACACAATCGATGATGTCACACCTACAGCCACACTCCCCTACAGTTGTAAACACACATTAGGTCACACAAACCCCTTCAGCGCCTACTTGTGGTTAACTCTCAAACTGCAAATGTCATTTTCACAATAAACAATGCATTTTAAATGGTCCCAAAAATGTGTCAAAATTGTCCGAAGTGTCCGCCATAATGTCGCAGTCACGGAAAAAAAATCGCCAATCGCCGCCATTAGTAGTAAAATTATTTTTTATAAAAATGCAATAAAACTATCCCCTATTTTGTAAACGCTATAAATTTTGCGCAAACCAACTGATAAACGCTTATTGTGATTTTTTTTTAACCAAAAATAGGTAGAAGAATACGTATCGGCCTAAACTGAGGAATTTTTTTTTTATATATATTTTTGGGGAATATTTATTATAGCAATTTCTATTTTTGTTTATAGCGCAAAAAATAAAAACCGCAGAGGTGATCAAATACCACCAAAAGAAAGCTCTATTTGTGGGAAAAAAAAGTACGCCAATTTTGTTTGGGAGCCACGTCGCACGACCACGCAATTGTTTGTTAAAGCGACCCAGTGCCGAATCGCAAAACCCAGCCGGGTCCTTTAGCTGCCTAAAGGTCCAGGTCTTAAGTGGTTAAAGTAAGATATAAATGCAATTCCTCAATGGATCAGCAAAAAATACATGTCCTTTATTTAGTGGCTCCATATACAACATAATATCATATTGCTTCTTTTTTTTTGCATAATCTATTAAATACTACTCACAAGGAGGATCAGTAATACCAGAGGTGCAATATAGTGATAAATTAACCACTTAAGACCCGTACGCTGTCATATGACGTCCAAAAAGGGGATCTGTTATCCCGGGTGGACGTCATATGACGTCCTGGAGTTTGTGCGGGGATATCCGAATGATGCCTGCACCTACAGTTGTGGCCAAAAGTTCTGAGAATGACACAAATATTAGTTTTCACAAAGTTTGCTGCTAAACTGCTTTTAGATCTTTGTTTCAGTCGTTTCTGTGATGTAGTAAAATATAATTACATGCACTTCATACGTTTCAAAGGCTTTTATCGACAATTACATGACATTTATGCAAAGAGTCAGTATTTGCAGTGTTGGCCCTTCTTTTTCAGGACCTCTGCAATTCGACTGGGCATGCTCTTAATCAACTTCTGGGCCAATTCCTGACTGATAGCAGCCCATTCTTTCATTCATAATCACTTCTTGGAGTTTGTCAGAATTAGTGAGTTTTTGTTTGTCCACCCGCCTCTTGAGGATTGACCACAAGTTCTAAATGGGATCAAGAGCTGGGGAGTTTCCAGGCCATGGACCCAAAATGTCAACGTTTTGGTCCCCGAGCCACTTAATTATCACTTTTGCCTTATGGCACGGTGCTCCATCGTGCTGGAAAATGCATTGATCTTTACCAAACTGTTGTTGGATTGTTGAAAGAAGTTGCTGTTGGAGGGTGTTTTGGTCCCATTCTTTATTCATGGCTGTGTTTTTGGGCAAAATTGTGAGTGAGCACACTCCCTTGGAATAGAAGCAACCCTACACATGAATGGTCTCAGGATGCTTTACTGTTGGCATGACACAGGACTGATGGTAGCGCTCACCTTTCTTCTCCGGACAAGCCTTTTTCCTGATGCGCCAAACAATCGGAAAGAGGCTTCATCAGAAAATATGACTTTGCCCCAGTCCTCAGCAGTCCATTCACCATATTTTCTGCAGAATTTTAGTCTGTCCCTGATGTTTTTTTTGGAGAGAAATGGCTTCTTTGCTGCCCTTCTTGACACCAGGCCATCTTCCAAAAGTCTTCGCCTCACTGTGCATGCAGATGCGCTCACACCTGCCTGCTGCCATTCCGGAGCAAGCTCTGCAGTGGTGGCACTCCGATCCCGCAGCTGAATCCTCTTTGGGAGATGGTCCTGGCGCTTGATGGACTTTTTTGGGCACCCTGAGGCCTTCTTCACAAATGCAGTGGAATTTGTTTTTTATGAGATTAAGTTAATTTTCATGGCAAAGAGGAACTTTGCAATTAATTGTAATTCATCTGATCACTCTCCATAACATTCGAGTATATGCAATTTCCCATCTCAAAAACGGAGGCAGCAGACTTTGTGAAAATTAGTATTTGTGTCATTCTCAAAACTTTTGGCGATGGCTGTAGAGGCATCATTCAGATATCATTTTCTTCCAGGGGCGATCCTGCACACCGTAAAAACGATAATAGCGGCGCCGCTTGATCGTTCTTATAGGAGGTGGGAGGGGACATCGCCCCCCCTCCCGCCGCCATCCGGTGCTTCTCCGGGCTCTCCCGTCCCATCAGGGGCCTGGAGAGATGATCGCCATCTATCGGATGTGCAGCATAGAGATGACTGGCGACCAGATGGTCACCAGTCATCTCTATGACTGTCGGAGGTCCGGGCGCGATGTGATGACATCACGCCTGGATATCCGTAAGTAAACAAACCGCAATTGCAGCTAGCAAGAATGAGATCTGTGAATTTTTTTTCACAATCTCATTCTTTACAGCCTGGAGGAGAGATGTGGGGTCTTATTGACCCTGCATCTCTCCTTAACCAATTGACCACCGAGCCTGTTTTTCAGATTCGGTGTTTACGAGACTAAAACAGTTTTTTTTGCTAGAAAATTACTTAAAACCCCCAAACACATATATATATATATATATTTTTTTTTTTTTCTAACACCCTAGAGAATAAAATGGCAGTCATTGCAATACTTTTTGTCACACCGTATTTGCGCAGCGGTCTTACAAGCGCACTTTTTTTTGGAAAAAATTCACTTTTTTTAATTAAAAAATAAGACAACAATAAATTTGGCCCAATTTTTTTATATATTGTGAAAGATAATGTTACGCCAAGTAAAATGATACCCAACATGTCACGCTTAAAAATTGCGCCCGCTCGTGGCATGGCGTCAAACTTTTACCCTTAAAAATCTTGATAGGCGACGTTTAAAAAATTCTACAGGTTGCATTTTTTGAGATACAGAGGAGGTCTAGGGCTAGGATTATTGCTCTCACTCTAACGTTTGTGGTGATACCTTACTTGTGTGGTTTGACCACTGTTTTCATATGCGGGCGCTACTCGCGTATGCATTCGCTTCTGTGCGCGAGCTTGTCAGGACGGGGCGTTTAAAAAAAAAAAAAATTATGTTTTCTTATTTATTTTAATTTAGTTTATAATTTTTTACACTGAAATAAATAATAATAAAAAAATTATTACTTTTATTCCTATTACAAGAAATGTAAACATCCCTTGTAATAGAAAAAAGGATGACAGGTCTTCTTAAATATGAGATCTGGGGTCAAAAAGACCTCAGATCTCATATTTAGGCTAAAATGCAAAAAAAAAAAATAAGAAATGTAAAATGTCATTTTTTCAAATGGCATTAAAAAAAAAATGTCTCTTTAAGACGCTGGGCGGGACTGACGTTTTGACGTCACTTCCGCCCAGCAGAGCTCTGGGGACGGGTGGGGGTGATTTTTCCCTCACTCGTATCCCCGCAGAGGAGCCGCACACACCCGATCGACTCTGTCGCTACCAAGGGCAACGGTAGGCCGCGGAGGGCGCGGGAGAGCAGCGGGAGAGGGGGGGACCCTCGCCCGCCACCGATAACAGCGATGTCGCGGAGACCGCCATTATCATTAACACAACCGGCCCATGAAGAGATGGATATCTCGGTTGTGGCAGCAGCTGCTGCCGTTACCGAGATATCCATCTTTAAAAATAGGACGTACTTTGGCAATGGGCTGGTTGTCAAGTGGTTAAAGAGGACCTGTCACACACTATTCCTATTACAAGGGATGTTTACATTCCTTGTAATAGGAATAAAAGCGAACTAAAAAAAAAAAAAAAATGTAAAAAATAAATAAGTAAAATAAAAAATAAATAAATACATTTAAAAAACGCCCCTGTCCCCTGTAGCTCGCGCTGAGAAGTGAACGCACACGCAAGTCCCACCCACATATGTAAACGTCGTTCAAACCACACATGTGAGGTGTCCCCGCGTGCGTTAGAGCATGTGCAACAATTCTAGCACTAGACCTCCTCTGTAACTCTAAACTGGTAACCTGTAAAAAATGTAAAGCGTCGCCTATGGAGATTTTTAAGTAACTCGGCGTAAAAATCATCTTTCATATTTTAAAAAAAATTGGGCTAACTTTACTGTTTTGTTATTTTTTTAATTCATGAAACCATTTTTTTTTTACAAAAAAAATAAAAAAATAAAGGTGTTTAAAAAATGATTGCGCAAATACTGTGCAAGATAAAAAGTTGCAATGACCACCATTTTATTCCCTAGGGTGTCTGCTAAAAAAAACATATATAATGTTTGGGGGTTCTGAGTTATTTTCTAGCAAAAGAATGATGATTTGTACATGTAGGAGAGAAGTGCCAGAATAGGCCTGGTATGGAGGTGGGTTTAAAGGCCTGTATTGAAGTGGTTAAGGAAATAAACCCAAATATGTAAAAGAGTCAAGGTTTAGATGAGAAAGAATATTAAATAATAATAATAATAATAAACATTCATAACACCCTGTTATGAATATATGCAGACCCAATTTTTAATTTGCTTATAATTTGCCACTTCGATAGTCTCTCGTCGGTTTGTCAGAAACATGGCATAGACTTGCTCAATGTTGTCATCAGTAGTGGATGTGGATGGGCATCCCTTCTGTGTGGCTACACTTTTCTGACTGTTTTTGAACTTCTCAGTCCATTTGTTTACACTTTGCCATGGTAAAAACACTGTCCCCATACCTTCCTGGTACACCTTCAAACCACAATTTTTTTTTTTTATAAATGGATTACAGTTTGCTGTTCTTCTTTGGTGCAAACAGAGCCTGGAGTGGCCTGTGCACCAGCAGCAAAGAAAACTGAGTAAATGACAAAAGGTACCATCTCTTGACATGCGCACACAGAAATGTGTACAGCTTACCCAAAGATTATTATATAAAAAGTGAAAATAATTATTGACCCTCGACAGTTGATATAATAAAAAAAACAAAAAACATGATGGATTGATAAACATAAGGAAAAGCCTTTTATCTATGCAATTTAGTTTAGTTTTACCCTGACTGCAAAATTAAAACCACAGAAGTCATTTTTAGCCTACGTACCATGTTCAAAATATCTGTTGTACCCCCAAAACTTTTCTGGCTCACATTATCAGAGTCATCTGCAGAAAAACCTTTCACCAAGTCCTTATGGCTATTTCCCTCTGCAAAAAAAGAAAAAGAAAACATTTGTTTTTGATTAAAGTGACCTGAAATAGTTTCACAAAGGTGTCATTTGGTATAACTTGTACAATAACCACAATTATAATGTAGAACTCATAATAAAAAATTGGACTTTTGGCACTACACACTTAGGAATAGAATCACAACTTCAAGTCTAAAATAAAAAGTTAAAACAAATATAAAGCCACAGATGTCATAAACAAAGCTTGGATCTCATCCTATGTATTTTACCTAGATCATACCAGAACCCAATATTTATATTTGGGTCTATTAATAAGTCATATTAATACCATTTAACCGCTTGCCGACCAGCCGCCGGAGTTATACGGCGGCAGGTCGGCACTCCTGCGCGAGAGCCCGTAGCTCTACGTCGCCACTTTCGACGGCCACTAGGGGGCGCGTGCGCGCCGCCGGCGGCCTGCGAGCACGCCCCCCGCTCGCCCCCGAGTCCCGTGCGTGTGCCCGGCGGGCACGATCGATGCCGGGCACACGCGATCGCTCGTTACAGAGCGGGGAACAGGAGCTGTGTGTGTAAACACACAGCTTTCGTTCCTGTCAGCGGGGGAAACGCTGATCTTCTGTTCATACAATGTATGAACGGAAGATCAGTGATTTCCCCTAGTGAGTCCACCCCCCCCCCATACAGTTAGAACACAAATAGGAACACACTTAACCCCTTCCCTGCCCCCTAGTGTTAACCCCTTCACTGCCAATGGCATTTTTATAGTAATCCAATGCATTTTTATAGCATTGATCGCTAAAAAAATGCCAATGGACCCTGGGCCAGATATGTGGGAATCTCCCCATCAACTGGAAATGTGGCGCCATCCATGGGCACTGGGTAGATAGGCTGACAATCAACTCAATTCCGTTTCCTTCTTCCCTTTCTCTGTCCCCTCTCCTCTCTTTCTCCATTTCCTTTCCCACCTTTTATTTCTCTAGGTGCTCGATGTTCATGTGCACCTTACCAGTTCACTAATTAACCTTTTTCCCTCCTTTTTTTTTGATTGGTAGGTTATTGTTGATGGAACTTCTCTAGAGGGAGAAAGTAATCCTTTCACAATCAATTCATGGGAATGAAGGGGATTTCCTGTTTGCTGATTTATTTTTAGTAAGAAGATCCTGGACTCTACCCAGTCTCCATTACCATCTTGATGCTCTTCTTTGCCCTGGTTTTTTCTTTTTTTGATTTTGGTTACCCATGCAGCTCACGGATCTTTGATCCTTCAGGACATCTGTAGGGATATTCCGGGAGTTTTATGACTGTGGTTTAAGACCAGGAGGTAAGTTCTCTTTCGGCACAGTTTGTTCCCAATAGGGGTGTCGAAACAGTACTTTAGGTCTTTCTCCTGTTTCAGGCTTCCTCTCTCCTATGGAACTCTATTTACCTGGTAGGGCAGACTGAACTGTATTATACTGACTGATAGTTGGAGGCTTTGCCCCCTACTTCTTCTCTTCTGCAATATTTAATTATAATTATATTCTTATGATTTAACTATTTGTTATTTATCATTATCCACCTGTTTATATTAGATTGAGGAGGAGTATTCTATTTTATTTTTCAGGATGAATTGTACTATTTGTACTCTGTCAGTATTTGTCCTCTCACTTGTTTATTCGCTCCAAAATTGTTCTGGGAGCATTGATTGTATTCCTTTGATATTTATTTAAATAAAAATCTTAAATTAAAAAAAAAAAAAAATGCCAATGGTCCCAAAAATGTGTCAAAAGTGTCCGATGTGTCCGCCATAATATCGCAGTACCGAAAAAAAATGCTGATCGCCGCCATTACTAGTAAAAAAAATAATAATAATAAAAATGCCATAAAACTACCCCCTATTTTGTAAACGCTATAACTTTTGCGCAAACCCATCAGTAAGTTATTACAGAAAAAAGTAAAAAATATTGAATTTTTTTCAAAATAGTCGCTCTGTTTTTGTTTATAGCGCAAAAAATAAACCGCAGAGATGATAAAATACCACCAAAAGAAAGCTCTATTTGTGGGAAAAAAAAGGACGCCAATTTTGTTTGGGAGCCACGTCGCACGACCGTGCAATTGTCAGTTAAAACGACGCAGTGCCGAATCACAAAAAGTGCTCTGGTCTTTGGATAGCAATATGGTCCGGGGCTAAAGTGGTTAAGGAAAAAAAAAAAAAAGGGATTTTTAAATACAGCTTACCTGTAAAATCCTTTTCTTGGAGTACATCACGGGACACAGAGCGGCATATTCATTACTATATGGGTTATATGGAGTACCTTCAGGTGTGGACACTGGCAATCTCAAACAAACAGGAAGTCCCTCCGTATATAACCCCCTCCCCTAGAGGGAGTCCCTCAGTTTTGTAGCAAGCAGTATGCCTCCCAAAATGTTCCCAAAAAGAGGGGTGGGAGCTCTGTGTCCCGTGATGTACTCCAAGAAAAGGATTTTACAGGTAAGCTGTATTTAAAAATCCCTTTTTCTTTCTCGTACATCACGGGACACAGAGCGGCATATTCATTACTATATGGGATGTCCGAAAGCAATGCTTTAATGAGGGGAGGGAGACATCTTCCAAAGAAGGATTTAATTTAGAGGTATACTCAAATACTAGTAAATCCAACTTAAACAAGAAATGTAAATCTCAAATCAAATCAAGGGAGCCCCCTCAGATCCTGAGGAGCTTGAATCGCGGCCTGTAGTACTGACTGCCCAAAGGCTGTATCCGCATTCCTTCTTACGTCCAATTGATAAAATTTTGTAAACATGTGGACTGACGACCACGTTGCTGCCTTGCATATTCGAGCCATAGAGATCTGATGATGTGCTGCCCAGGAGGTGCCCATGGCCCTGGTAGAATGGGCCTTTGCCGACAAAGGAGGAGGCAACCTCTTCAAACCGCAGGCCTGAACGATTAATTGTTTAATCCATCTTGCGATGGTGGATCAAGCAGCTGCCTGACCCATCTTGGGCCCTTCCGGTAAAACGAACACCACATCTGTTTTCCGAACCTTCTCTGTAGCTTTAAGATAGGCCTTTATGGCCCTGACAATATCCAACGTATGCAGTAACCCCTCCTTTCTAGAGGTGGGTTTTGGAAGAAGGATGGAAGTACCACATCCTGGTTCAGGTGGAAACTGGCTATAACCTTTGGTAGAAAGGAAGAATGAGGACGGAACCCCGCCCTATCCTTATGTAAAATGAGATATGGTTCCTTACAAGATAAGGCTGCCAATTCCGATACTCTCCTGGCCGAAACTATGGTGATCAGAAATACCGACTTTCCAGTCAGTAAAACCAAAAGGTACCTCAGCCAACGGCTCAAGGGGTTGTTTCTGTAGAGTTGACAGAACAAGATTTAAGTCCCATGGACAAAGTGGTGATTTGACTGGAGGATTAACACGTAAGACTCCCTGTACGAAGATCTTAACCAGCGAGTGGGCGGCCAGCGGCCTCTGAAACCACACTGATAAGGCTGAAATCTGTCCCTAGATCGTGCTTAATGCCAGGCCTTTATCCACTCCTAGCTGGAGAAAACTTAATACTCTATCAATGGTATACTTGCGGGAAACCCATCTCTTAGCCTCACACCAGCCTACGTAGGCCCTCCAAACCCTGTAACAAAAGTACCCTGGAGGCCGGCTTTCTAGCCTTAATGAGGGTAGGGATTACCTGCCTAGACAGACCTCTACCCCTGAGAATCAGGGATTTAGCCGCCAGGCCGTCAAATTTAGACGCCGTAATGCAGGGTGGAGGATCGGGCCTTGTGAGAGTAGGTCTGGCCCTAGAGGAAGAGTCCAAGGGCCTCCCGCTGCCAATTTCAGGACTAGTGAGTACCATGCCCTCCGGTACCAAGCTGGGGCTACCAGGAACCGGCCTGTGCTATGATCCTGCGCCACAGGCGGGGTAGTAACTGCAGTGGGGGAAATGCATATAGAAGTTATGATTGATGCCAAGGGCAAACCAACACATCGGTTCCGCAGGCCATAGGGTCCCTCGTTCGAGACATGAACCTGTCTAGCTTCTTGTTGAATCCTGATGCCATGACCTCCACACGTCTGGCACTCCCCACTTCTGGCAGATTGTCTGAAAAAAACTTGTGGATGCAGAGACCACTCCCCCGGCGACAGGGTTTGGCGACTTAGGAAGTACGCCTGCAGGTTGTCCACCTCGGGAATGAATGTCGCCGATATGCAGGGTACATAAACCTCTGCCCACCGAAAAACCAAGCTCCTCTCACTCTGAGTGGCTTGACTCTTGGTTCCCCCTTGGTGGTTCACCTATATGCCACCGCTGTGGCATTGTCTGAATGACTTCTCACCGAGGACCCCTGTAATCTGGATGTCTATGCCAGGAGGGCTAGCCGAGCCGCTCAGAACTCCCAGACCTTGATGGGCAGCGGCCTCTCCGCCTCTGCCCAAGTTCCTTGGCGAGTGAACTTGTTCAAGACCGCTCTCCAGCCTTCCAGACCACTGGGCAGAACCAAGCTGCTAGAATTGCTGCCTGTAGGACACGAGTGTGGAAGCGTGTGGTATTGCCTCGAACATGGCCATCGCATACATAGGCGAATAGTTGGCTCTTTTTTGCTTAGAACCAACTGAATCAATCTTTTGATAGCCTCGACCTTTACCAGGGGCAGGAACATCCATCTTCTGTTCTGTGTCTAATCTCGTGCCGAGATATTCCAACTGCTTTGTAGGTTGAAATGCTGATCTTTCCCCGGTTTAGGACTCAGCCGAACCTCTCGAGGTACTGAACCATGAGGGCTACTTCGCATTCCACCAAGGAAGCGAGTGATCTTATGATTAAGAGGTCGTCCAGGTATGCTAGGACCGAGATCCCTTGGATCCTTTAGACTGACTAGAATAGGAGCTAGGACCTTCGTGAATACCCGGGGGCCGTAGCCAGCCCGAAGGGGGGCGCCACGAATTGGAAGTGACGCTGTATCACTGCGAAGCGTAAAAACAAAAATATTTGATGTGGCTGAAAGACCTGGTACATGAAGGTAACCATCCTTTATGTCTATAGAAGCCAGATCCTTCTGGAGTGTGGCGGCTGCTGACCAAACGGATTCTATCCGGAAAGAGCGAACCCTTAGGTAAGCATTTAAACCTTTTAGGTCCAAAATTGGTCTGACATTGCCGATGAGCCTTGGTATGACAAACAGATTGGAATAGAAACCTAGCCCCTGTTCTTGGGCTGGTACCTCTACCATTATGCCCTGGTAAAGCAGGTGATCCAATGCTGCCCGCATTGAGGCCTTTCTTGTGGAGGAAATTTTAGAAATTCTAATCTGTAGCCTGCGGCCACAGATGATCGGACCCCCTCTGTCGGGGACCGATCCCCAGAGGCCTGTCCTTGCGATCCATTGTTAAAAGTTTGATCGCGCAGGAGGTCCGTACTGCCTAAAATTTGAGGGCCCTGGAACCGGGGGGAGCTGCCCTTTTAAACGCAGGACCCCGGAACTTCTTTTGAATGGTAAAAGGGTACTTTTGCCACTTGAAACAGTCTGAATGTATTTATCCAGATCTTTCCATGGAAGGGCAAACCTGCCAGCAGTCTTTTACATGGGGCTCGGCCGCCCAGTTCTTCAACCATAAGAGCTTTCTCATATGCACTAAAAATAGTGACAACGAGACGCCTGCTGGATGGAGTCTTTTTATAGCCTCTACCGCAAAGCACAGAGCTCTGGGAATATCCAATAACTCCTCTGCCTATTGGGCAGGGATGTCTTAAGCATCTGTTTTGTCTGGTTCCTTAATGCCTGAAAAAACTCCAATTGCAGCCACTGCTGGCTGTAGCCAGGGATGCTGGAAAAAGTGTCTCTAAACGTTTATCGACCGGGACCTTAAACATTTGTATGTTTCCCCTTAGGCCAGTTAATGATTTATTCACCCATGAGATGGCTGCGTCCACAGTTGGGAGCGCCCCCTTTCTTAGAAAAATGTCTTTTCCATAGGGTAAATAACAGAAAAGAAAACTTGGGAAAATCTCGCGCCAAACTAAAATGTGAGGGGGGGGGGGGAAAGTGCAAAAATAATAATACAAGCTGCTCCCTAACTAATGCAGAATACTGGATTAGACATGTGAAACAATTGGAGAGTAGGGGCGCTAATTATTGATAGGTATAACAGGTATTATACAACATTAGTGAAAATAATATAATATAAATATGTGAATGTCGTGTTAACCATATAACAACAAACCAATAAGTGCAGAAAAAATATAGTGACAATAGACAATGTGTGTCTATCCAAAAGTCCGTGTTTGTTTAGTGCAATGTTGTGCTGCAAACAATAGTATTCCAATGGGTGCTCCGTGTGGTCTTCTAAACGTATATCACCTTCACCAAATAAACACCGCAAGTGTGAATGGATGGCTCCTTACCCGAAGGTGTTGACCTATTGTTTAAATAAGGTCAAATAGGCTCAGAAATCAGCTCTTGTCCGTGGAAACCACGATTGAAAACCAGGCTGTGGATAGGTCTCATATAAAGAGAGAAACAGCTCCCATGGTGTAAAACCTTTTATTAAAATAATTGCTAAAAAATATAATGCCAAATGGCCTCTTACTTTCGATGGTGCCCGTGTTCCCGGCACTGAGGCTGTAGGTATATAGGGATTGGAGAGAGAAGTTGTGATGCGCTGGTGAAGCCGGCGTGCGTTCCACCGCCGTCAGGCTTGAAAACCAGGAAACCGGAAGTTGCTAGTAGTGCGTGCCCAGGTACCGCCTCGACGTACGTTTCGTTAATGTCGTCATCAGGAAGCGTACCTGGTGCACGCTATGGGCTACTTTTAGAGGTCTGTCAATCAGCCAATGGGAGGGGCAAATCAATTGGGCAACAGCCTCTGTCCCGGTCCTATAGCAACCATGTATACAACCGCGGGGTTCAACAGCAATTCTATACATAGACCAATTACAATCTTTTTGCCTGTGTGAAATTACAGGTTACTAGATGCAAAAATATATATAATACAATGGATATGTTTGCGATTGTATCTCCTATGTTCCCAATCTATTTAAAGATTTAATGGCATTATAAAATTAAAATATTATAACATATAAAATATATTTTATATTACATATTGGAACCATATATATGTATATATAAATACAGTATGTATATATATGGGCAAATTTAATGGTTGCATTACCAAAAATGGAATTACAAAATAAAAATAAATAAAAATAGATAAAATATCAGTAGTGGACCTAAAATTTGTTCAAAGATATTTTACATTGTGCAGCTCTACATACTCCTTAGATGTCCGTTAAAAAGCAGTTGAGGTCCAATTCTATATTGAGGCCCTGGGGCCTCATAGTTCTGAGACGATGAATCCACTGGGTTTCGTTTTGTGATACTGCCTTTGTTAGGTCTGTTCCACGCCAGTGATTCGTAATTCTGTCTATTCCAAAAAATGTTAATAGACTGGGGTCTCTGTTATGACAAAGGTCAAAGTGTTTTGACACACTATGGTCAGGGAACCCCTTTATGATGTTGGCCACATGTTCATTGATTCGAATTTTTAATTCTCTAGTAGTGCGGCCTACATATTGAAATTTGCAAGGACATGACAATACATATGTGACGTATCTAGAATGGCATGTAATCAATGGTTTGATGGTAAATTCTTGTTGGGTTACACTTGATTTAAATTTAGTAACCTTTTTTCCTTGCCTATTTGTTTTGTTGCATGACCTGCATCGGGTGCAATAGTGGAAACTGGACCCATCAAGGAAGGTGAGAGGTTTTGCCGGGGGGTCTGGGACATTTACTGCCACCATATTTCTTACACCCGGAGCTCTTCTATATATGAAGGTAGGGTGTGGGGATAGGATTTTAGCCAGGTCAGTATCTTTTAGTAGGATTGGCCAATATTCTTTGAATATTTTCTCTATGTTTTTGTACTGTCTGTGATACCCAGACAAGAAAGGCACATCTTCTTTTCTTGGTAATTTAATCCTATTTTCCAATAGAGATAGTCTGTCCATACCCAACACTTCTTTTCGGGCCTTGTCTATTTTATTTGGACTGTAGCCTTTTTCTACAAATTTCTTGGTTAGTACCTCTGATTGTTGTTCATAGTCCACTATGTCATTACAGTTACGGCGTAGTCTCATAAACTGACCTTTTGGTATGGCACCCAACCATTTGGGATGATGGCAACTTGAAGTGGGTACATACCCATTACGGTCAGTAGGCTTAAAATAAGTCTTTGTGTGGATTTGATTATGTTTTTTGGTTAATGTGAGGTCCAAGTAATGGATGGAAGTTTTACTAGATTCAGCAGTAAAGCTGAGGCCATATTCATTGGTATTCATTTTGGTTATAAATTGATCCAAGGAGAATTGGGACCCCTCCCACAAAAGTATAATGTCATCTATGTATCTACGGTAGTAGACCAAAGATGAATTATTATCTTTATAGATGGTTTCCTCCTCCCATCTATTAAGTACCAAATTTGCCACACTGGGTGCATACCGAGCCCCCATTGCAACTCCTCGTATTTGTTTATAGAAGTTGCCCTGAGCCCAAAAATAATTGTTCCCCATAGCTAGTTGTAGTCCTTTGACCAAGAACTTTATTTGGGCTGGGGGTATGGTAGATTTAAATGTTAATGAGTCTTGTACCGCTGAAATTGCATCTGGTTGGCGGATGTTGGTGTAGAGCGACTCCACGTCCACTGTAACCAACCAAATGTTTTCAGACACTGTAAGTGTTGCTAGGGACTTTATAAGGTCTCTACTATCTCTCAAGTAAGATTTAGCTTGGGTAACTAGAGGTTGGAGATAGATGTCTAGATACTCTCCTACCCTAGAGTAGAGTGAACCTATTCCACTAACAATAGGTCTCCCTGGAGGGTGAGTTTTGTTTTTGTGAATTTTGGGAACTATGTACAGTACCGGGGTACGAGGTACTTTAGGAACCAAGTATAATGCTTCCTTCTCAGTGAGGATAGCTTGAGTTAGACCATCTTTAATCCAAAGGGAGAGTTCCACTTTAAGTTTGCTCAATGGGTCACCCGGAAGGAGGAAATAGGTGTCGGTGGCACTCAGTAGACGTTGAATTTCTCCATAATAATCTACTTTGTTGAGTATAACCACACCTCCCCCTTTATCAGCAGGTCTTACTACTATATTTTTATTTTGTTCCAAGGACTTGATCCCTTCTGTTACCAGGTTTAGATTGGAATTCTTCCAAGAGGGTTTAATATCCAAATCTTGGATTTTGCCTTGGACCATGTGTTTGAAGACCTCCACATGGTGGTGGGTCCCCTTTTTCGGGTTAAAGACTGAGCTATTCTTCAGCCCGCTATGTTGAAATATAGTGGTATTAATTGGAGGTGCATAATTGGGTTGTTGGGCAAAGTGTTTTTTAATATTCAGTTTCCTCACGAATTTTTCCACATCTATGAAAGTTTCGAATTTGTTAAGATTTTTATTTGGGGCAAATTTCAATCCATGTGACAATACTGTTAGTTCTGCTCTAGATAGGTCTACGCCTGCCAGATTGAATATTCCTTCACCTAATTGTCCCTTGGTCTTTTTCTTTCTGGTTCCCCCTCTTTTACCTCTGGGCCTGTGTGTTCTTGTTGAGACTGTGGGGCAATATTGGGGATCTTGTAGGGCTCGTTCCAGCCCCTCCATTCCCCCCCCTGTTGTTGTCCAGAGTTTTGGGTGTTATGCTTACCTCTATGGTTGCCCCTAGATTTCCCTCTAGGGGGTCTGGAGGCAAATGGGGGTGGACCCTGTTGGTAGTAGGTGTAATTGTAATCCATTGGACGATTATCCAATGGGGCATATCTGTTGTATGTAGGTGCTGAATAGGGAATGGGGTATTGGTTGTGGGGGGGCCCCATATTGTAGCCGCCATAAGGCGGAGGTGGTGGTGGAGGCCCCCTGCCGCCCTGGTGGGGTCCTTGAGGTATGGTTGGTTTTTTAAATTTTTTGGGGGTAGAGGATTTTGCTTTGATCTTTTGGGTTGCTAGAGTGACCAGGTTGTGTACTTCTGAGTCTCTCTCCATAGTAGATTCTTTAGAACCAGTTGTGTCAGTTTTGATCTGCCACTTGTATACTTTGGATTCTTGGTAATCTTTGGTATCCCTATGGTATTTTTTAAGTTTTTTATTTTTGATAGTGGTGTCATATTTGGTTAGATGGATTTGTAAGGTTTGGGCTTTTTCCAAATATTCTTTGGTTTCCATAAATGGTGCCATAGATGTTTTAAGGTCTACTATATGGGCTTGTGTGATGGCATTTTTTGCCTTGCGTCTTCTAATCATCAATTGCATCAGTTTCTGTTCACATGCATTGAAAAATTGGAACCATTCATCCGCTAGTGTGAGATCTTCTAAACCATCATTGGGGTAAACGTCCCATCTGAGTCTCCTTGGTGTTTGATTTTTTAGGATATACATCTCAAATGATGCTATATCCCACCAAGTCCGAATTTGTTTTTCCATATTGAATTGAAGCTGTTTGAAGCTTTTTTCAATATCTGGATTCTGACTAGGTTGTTGCTGGAATATGTGCTCTATATTGGTTTGGCGACTATCCATAAAGTTAAATATATCCATGGCTGCGTGAAATAAGGCCACAGAGTGGTCTGCTGAATGGAAAACTTGGGAAAATCTCGCGCCAAACTAAAATGTGAGGGGGGGGGGGGAAAGTGCAAAAATAATAATACAAGCTGCTCCCTAACTAATGCAGAATACTGGATTAGACATGTGAAACAATTGGAGAGTAGGGGCGCTAATTATTGATAGGTATAACAGGTATTATACAACATTAGTGAAAATAATATAATATAAATATGTGAATGTCGTGTTAACCATATAACAACAAACCAATAAGTGCAGAAAAAATATAGTGACAATAGACAATGTGTGTCTATCCAAAAGTCCGTGTTTGTTTAGTGCAATGTTGTGCTGCAAACAATAGTATTCCAATGGGTGCTCCGTGTGGTCTTCTAAACGTATATCACCTTCACCAAATAAACACCGCAAGTGTGAATGGATGGCTCCTTACCCGAAGGTGTTGACCTATTGTTTAAATAAGGTCAAATAGGCTCAGAAATCAGCTCTTGTCCGTGGAAACCACGATTGAAAACCAGGCTGTGGATAGGTCTCATATAAGGAGAGAAACAGCTCCCATGGTGTAAAACCTTTTATTAAAATAATTGCTAAAAAATATAATGCCAAATGGCCTCTTACTTTCGATGGTGCCCGTGTTCCCGGCACTGAGGCTGTAGGTATATAGGGATTGGAGAGAGAAGTTGTGATGCGCTGGTGAAGCCGGCGTGCGTTCCACCGCCGTCAGGCTTGAAAACCAGGAAACCGGAAGTTGCTAGTAGTGCGTGCCAGGTACCGCCTCGACGTACGTTTCGTTAATGTCGTCATCAGGAAGCGTACCTGGTGCACGCTATGGGCTACTTTTAGAGGTCTGTCAATCAGCCAATGGGAGGGGCAAATCAATTGGGCAACAGCCTCTGTCCCGGTCCTATAGCAACCATGTATACAACCGCGGGGTTCAACAGCAATTCTATACATAGACCAATTACAATCTTTTTGCCTGTGTGAAATTACAGGTTACTATTACTATTACTATTTTTGCATCTAGTAACCTGTAATTTCACACAGGCAAAAAGATTGTAATTGGTCTATGTATAGAATTGCTGTTGAACCCCGCGGTTGTATACATGGTTGCTATAGGACCGGGACAGAGGCTGTTGCCCAATTGATTTGCCCCTCCCATTGGCTGATTGACAGACCTCTAAAAGTAGCCCATAGCGTGCACCAGGTACGCTTCCTGATGACGACATTAACGAAACGTACGTCGAGGCGGTACCTGGGCACGCACTACTAGCAACTTCCGGTTTCCTGGTTTTCAAGCCTGACGGCGGTGGAACGCACGCCGGCTTCACCAGCGCATCACAACTTCTCTCTCCAATCCCTATATACCTACAGCCTCAGTGCCGGGAACACGGGCACCATCGAAAGTAAGAGGCCATTTGGCATTATATTTTTTAGCAATTATTTTAATAAAAGGTTTTACACCATGGGAGCTGTTTCTCTCTTTATATGAGACCTATCCACAGCCTGGTTTTCAATCGTGGTTTCCACGGACAAGAGCTGATTTCTGAGCCTATTTGACCTTATTTAAACAATAGGTCAACACCTTCGGGTAAGGAGCCATCCATTCACACTTGCGGTGTTTATTTGGTGAAGGTGATATACGTTTAGAAGACCACACGGAGCACCCATTGGAATACTATTGTTTGCAGCACAACATTGCACTAAACAAACACGGACTTTTGGATAGACACACATTGTCTATTGTCACTATATTTTTTCTGCACTTATTGGTTTGTTGTTATATGGTTAACACGACATTCACATATTTATATTATATTATTTTCACTAATGTTGTATAATACCTGTTATACCTATCAATAATTAGCGCCCCTACTCTCCAATTGTTTCACATGTCTAATCCAGTATTCTGCATTAGTTAGGGAGCAGCTTGTATTATTATTTTTGCACTTTCCCCCCCCCCCTCACATTTTAGTTTGGCGCGAGATTTTCCCAAGTTTTCCATTCAGCAGACCACTCTGTGGCCTTATTTCACGCAGCCATGGATATATTTAACTTTATGGATAGTCGCCAAACCAATATAGAGCACATATTCCAGCAACAACCTAGTCAGAATCCAGATATTGAAAAAAGCTTCAAACAGCTTCAATTCAATATGGAAAAACAAATTCGGACTTGGTGGGATATAGCATCATTTGAGATGTATATCCTAAAAAATCAAACACCAAGGAGACTCAGATGGGACGTTTACCCCAATGATGGTTTAGAAGATCTCACACTAGCGGATGAATGGTTCCAATTTTTCAATGCATGTGAACAGAAACTGATGCAATTGATGATTAGAAGACGCAAGGCAAAAAATGCCATCACACAAGCCCATATAGTAGACCTTAAAACATCTATGGCACCATTTATGGAAACCAAAGAATATTTGGAAAAAGCCCAAACCTTACAAATCCATCTAACCAAATATGACACCACTATCAAAAATAAAAAACTTAAAAAATACCATAGGGATACCAAAGATTACCAAGAATCCAAAGTATACAAGTGGCAGATCAAAACTGACACAACTGGTTCTAAAGAATCTACTATGGAGAGAGACTCAGAAGTACACAACCTGGTCACTCTAGCAACCCAAAAGATCAAAGCAAAATCCTCTACCCCCAAAAAATTTAAAAAACCAACCATACCTCAAGGACCCCACCAGGGCGGCAGGGGGCCTCCACCACCACCTCCGCCTTATGGCGGCTACAATATGGGGCCCCCCCACAACCAATACCCCATTCCTATTCAGCACCTACATACAACAGATATGCCCCATTGGATAATCGTCCAATGGATTACAATTACACCTACTACCAACAGGGTCCACCCCCATTTGCCTCCAGACCCCCTAGAGGGAAATCTAGGGGCAACCATAGAGGTAAGCATAACACCCAAAACTCTGGACAACAACAGGGGGGGGAATGGAGGGGCTGGAACGAGCCCTACAAGATCCCCAATATTGCCCCACAGTCTCAACAAGAACACACAGGCCCAGAGGTAAAAGAGGGGGAACCAGAAAGAAAAAGACCAAGGGACAATTAGGTGAAGGAATATTCAATCTGGCAGGCGTAGACCTATCTAGAGCAGAACTAACAGTATTGTCACATGGATTGAAATTTGCCCCAAATAAAAATCTTAACAAATTCGAAACTTTCATAGATGTGGAAAAATTCGTGAGGAAACTGAATATTAAAAAACACTTTGCCCAACAACCCAATTATGCACCTCCAATTAATACCACTATATTTCAACATAGCGGGCTGAAGAATAGCTCAGTCTTTAACCCGAAAAAGGGGACCCACCACCATGTGGAGGTCTTCAAACACATGGTCCAAGGCAAAATCCAAGATTTGGATATTAAACCCTCTTGGAAGAATTCCAATCTAAACCTGGTAACAGAAGGGATCAAGTCCTTGGAACAAAATAAAAATATAGTAGTAAGACCTGCTGATAAAGGGGGAGGTGTGGTTATACTCAACAAAGTAGATTATTATGGAGAAATTCAACGTCTACTGAGTGCCACCGACACCTATTTCCTCCTTCCGGGTGACCCATTGAGCAAACTTAAAGTGGAACTCTCCCTTTGGATCAAAGATGGTCTAACTCAAGCTATCCTCACTGAGAAGGAAGCATTATACTTGGTTCCTAAAGTACCTCGTACCCCGGTACTGTACATAGTTCCCAAAATTCACAAAAACAAAACTCACCCTCCAGGGAGACCTATTGTTAGTGGAATAGGTTCACTCTACTCTAGGGTAGGAGAGTATCTAGACATCTATCTCCAACCTCTAGTTACCCAAGCTAAATCTTACTTGAGAGATAGTAGAGACCTTATAAAGTCCCTAGCAACACTTACAGTGTCTGAAAACATTTGGTTGGTTACAGTGGACGTGGAGTCGCTCTACACCAACATCCGCCAACCAGATGCAATTTCAGCGGTACAAGACTCATTAACATTTAAATCTACCATACCCCCAGCCCAAATAAAGTTCTTGGTCAAAGGACTACAACTAGCTATGGGGAACAATTATTTTTGGGCTCAGGGCAACTTCTATAAACAAATACGAGGAGTTGCAATGGGGGCTCGGTATGCACCCAGTGTGGCAAATTTGGTACTTAATAGATGGGAGGAGGAAACCATCTATAAAGATAATAATTCATCTTTGGTCTACTACCGTAGATACATAGATGACATTATACTTTTGTGGGAGGGGTCCCAATTCTCCTTGGATCAATTTATAACCAAAATGAATACCAATGAATATGGCCTCAGCTTTACTGCTGAATCTAGTAAAACTTCCATCCATTACTTGGACCTCACATTAACCAAAAAACATAATCAAATCCACACAAAGACTTATTTTAAGCCTACTGACCGTAATGGGTATGTACCCACTTCAAGTTGCCATCATCCCAAATGGTTGGGTGCCATACCAAAAGGTCAGTTTATGAGACTACGCCGTAACTGTAATGACATAGTGGACTATGAACAACAATCAGAGGTACTAACCAAGAAATTTGTAGAAAAAGGCTACAGTCCAAATAAAATAGACAAGGCCCGAAAAGAAGTGTTGGGTATGGACAGACTATCTCTATTGGAAAATAGGATTAAATTACCAAGAAAAGAAGATGTGCCTTTCTTGTCTGGGTATCACAGACAGTACAAAAACATAGAGAAAATATTCAAAGAATATTGGCCAATCCTACTAAAAGATACTGACCTGGCTAAAATCCTATCCCCACACCCTACCTTCATATATAGAAGAGCTCCGGGTGTAAGAAATATGGTGGCAGTAAATGTCCCAGACCCCCCGGCAAAACCTCTCACCTTCCTTGATGGGTCCAGTTTCCACTATTGCACCCGATGCAGGTCATGCAACAAAACAAATAGGCAAGGAAAAAAGGTTACTAAATTTAAATCAAGTGTAACCCAACAAGAATTTACCATCAAACCATTGATTACATGCCATTCTAGATACGTCACATATGTATTGTCATGTCCTTGCAAATTTCAATATGTAGGCCGCACTACTAGAGAATTAAAAATTCGAATCAATGAACATGTGGCCAACATCATAAAGGGGTTCCCTGACCATAGTGTGTCAAAACACTTTGACCTTTGTCATAACAGAGACCCCAGTCTATTAACATTTTTTGGAATAGACAGAATTACGAATCACTGGCGTGGAACAGACCTAACAAAGGCAGTATCACAAAACGAAACCCAGTGGATTCATCGTCTCAGAACTATGAGGCCCCAGGGCCTCAATATAGAATTGGACCTCAACTGCTTTTTAACGGACATCTAAGGAGTATGTAGAGCTGCACAATGTAAAATATCTTTGAACAAATTTTAGGTCCACTACTGATATTTTATCTATTTTTATTTATTTTTATTTTGTAATTCCATTTTTGGTAATGCAACCATTAAATTTGCCCATATATATACATACTGTATTATATATATAACATATATATGGTTCCAATATGTAATATAAAATATATTTTATATGTTATAATATTTTAATTTTATAATGCCATTAAATCTTTAAATAGATTGGGAACATAGGAGATACAATCGCAAACATATCCATTGTATTATATATATTTTTTGCATCTAGTAACCTGTAATTTCACACAGGCAAAAAGATTGTAATTGGTCTATGTATAGAATTGCTGTTGAAACCCCGCGGTTGTATACATGGTTGCTATAGGACCGGGACAGAGGCTGTTGCCCAATTGATTTGCCCCTCCCATTGGCTGATTGACAGACCTCTAAAAGTAGCCCATAGCGTGCACCAGGTACGCTTCCTGATGACGACATTAACGAAACGTACGTCGAGGCGGTACCTGGGCACGCACTACTAGCAACTTCCGGTTTCCTGGTTTTCAAGCCTGACGGCGGTGGAACGCACGCCGGCTTCACCAGCGCATCACAACTTCTCTCTCCAATCCCTATATACCTACAGCCTCAGTGCCGGGAACACGGGCACCATCGAAAGTAAGAGGCCATTTGGCATTATATTTTTTAGCAATTATTTTAATAAAAGGTTTTTACACCATGGGAGCTGTTTCTCTCTTTATATGAGACCTATCCACAGCCTGGTTTTCAATCGTGGTTTCCACGGACAAGAGCTGATTTCTGAGCCTATTTGACCTTATTTAAACAATAGGTCAACACCTTCGGGTAAGGAGCCATCCATTCACACTTGCGGTGTTTATTTGGTGAAGGTGATATACGTTTAGAAGACCACACGGAGCACCCATTGGAATACTATTGTTTGCAGCACAACATTGCACTAAACAAACACGGACTTTTGGATAGACACACATTGTCTATTGTCACTATATTTTTTCTGCACTTATTGGTTTGTTGTTATATGGTTAACACGACATTCACATATTTATATTATATTATTTTCACTAATGTTGTATAATACCTGTTATACCTATCAATAATTAGCGCCCCTACTCTCCAATTGTTTTAAATAACAGAAAACCTTCCAGGTGGTCTCCCATCCAGGCACTAACCAGGCCCGACCCTGCTTAGCCTCCGAGATCAGACGAGATCGGGCGCTTTCCGGGAGATGCGGCCTCAAGGACCTCACGGGTAGTTGAAAAGCAGTGCCCGAACCGGGACCTGAACCCTGGACCCTCAGACCAAAAGTCCGATGCTCTACCAACTGAGCCATCCGGGCCCCTTTTAAAGAGCACTTGGTCAGGGGAAAGAGTGCCTGCAAGCACAAATATTTCCTGGCAGACGTGCATAAAGACTACCGTCTCGTCAGCTTTAGGCGGCAGAAAAAATTCTGTCCGGTCGTCCCAATCCTGGAAAAACCAATTCCTCTAACAGAGGATGGACCAGAAAAGCTGCGTTGCTTAAAGGCGCTTTTAAAAGAACCCAAAGAGGATACCGCAGGAACCTGAGGCTCTGGAAATGGCAAATTAAATGCCAAGCGGACCATGTCTGTCAAAGACTGGACCCACAGACTCTCCGCCTGGGAGGCTGAAAACGATTCTTCAGTGGTAGATCCTCTAGGTTATGTCCCTTTTGGCGATGGGGATCTAGTCCGCTTCTTGCCAGAAAAAGAGCCAGCGATCATAGCTGTTAACCTTTTTTCTCTAGCCCCCCTAGGGTGACGGCTAGCATCTCCTCTGTGATAACACAGGGTTGGGCCGACCTGGGCCAGCCTCAGCACCAGACCCCCTTAATGGCTTATCCAGGGTGACCCCTATAGGAATAACCTGTGGGGAAAGTATTGGCATATCATCAGACCCAGAGGAGGAACCCCCTTTGTCTTTGCCTTTTCTTTTTTTTTTTTTTTGTGTTTTGATCCCTTGGAAGCCATAATACAAAACCGAAGGACTCCGCTTACAACCACAGACTGTTATAGCCAGGAGTACAAAAAAATAAGGTTTAGGGGACAATAGGATCACTAATGCCCCAAAAACGGTGGGGCTCAGTATGTTTTCTTTTATAATATTATTCACCACATACAGCCCCACCCCCAAATGTTTGCCAGCATTCAACCTGTTGCCAAGGGGATTTTGGCTTAACAAAAAGTATTGGAGCTGACTCCAGCATGTAGTACCCCTTCTCGCCACCGGGAGTGTGCTGCCAGCTCTACTTCCTATCTCTCCAGCTCAGCTCTGAACTGAGCTAAGAACGCGCCTGCTGTGTATAACAGCAATTGAAGGCACGCCCACTCTACACTGCAGTCACGCTCCCCCCCCTCCCAAACGGCGCGAAAATTTTCTATATGCATGCGCGCGTGCACGCGCCTGTCGGGGGAGGAGAGCCCAGGAGGAGACGCACTCTGGAGCCCAGGAATGCAGGTTGGAGGACGCATCAGGCGGCAGATTTTGAATCCCGGCAAGGTAAGGCTAAAACAGGCCCCTAAGGAGTCCCTTTAGCCTAGAGACAGATCTGTTTTTTTTTTTTTTTAAAAGATCTTCAACCAGCGAGCAGCAGGTAGCTAGCAAACATACATAGATAGGTAGGGGGATCAAGTGATGGGGGGAAACATTTCAGGGCATCCTGTCCATCAGACATAGTGACCATGGTGCCAATGCAGAGCATACTCAGGCTACCCCCTTAAGATCTCCCCTGGAGAGCCTGCTGTCGAACCAAGTCCCGCAGGCTCCCCTCTTACCTGCTCCATGCCGCAGGATGTTTTGCAAAACGGTCCAATCTTCTCCCATCTCCGTGGGGTAGCGTAGTAAACCTTCAGGCCCTGGGGTCCTATGAAGGTACCCACTGTCCTGGACCTATATAGCACCCTGGCAAACAGGAACTTATGGTCTTTACGAACTCCAAGTCCTGGGCCAGGGTCCAGCCCTCCAAAGAGGAGCATTATAGGCAAAACCCCACGGTTTGGGGCCCGGGTACTGTCCACTTTGGCACTGAGGCTCCTTGGACAGATCCGGTTAGCCCGCCCTTAATCCCAAGGATGTGGAGCAAAGCTATTCCGTGACCAACACCTAAGACACTGGCGAAAAAACTGAGGGACTCCCTCTAGGGGAGGGGGTTATATAGGGAGGGACTTCCTGTTTGTTTGAGATTGCCAGTGTCCACACCTGAAGGTACTCCATATAACCCATATAGTAATGAATATGCCGCTCTGTGTCCCGTGATGTACGAGAAAGAAAAATCATTTTGTGGGAAATGTATACTGATCCTCAGTAAATGAAGGTTCTGCGTCTGTGGGATGTAAAAAAATAGCCCCAATACGATAAATCGCTTCTTCAGAAGACCTTAGGATGCTAGAGAATACATACATATTAATATGCTAGACATATACAGTGCTATGGAAAAGTATTCATACCCCTTGAAATTTTCCACACTTTGTTAGGTTACAACCCAAAACACAAAGTGGCACATAATTGTGAAGTGCAAGGAAAATGATAAATGGTTTTCAATTTTTTTTTACCAATAAATATCTGAAAAGTGTGACGTGCATTTGTATTCAGCCCCCTGAGTTAATACTTTGTAGAACCATATTTCGCTGCAATTACAGCTGAAAGTATTTTTGGGTGTGTCTCTACCAGCATTGCACGTCTAGAGTGACATTTTTGCCTTTGAACTCTTTTGCAAAGAAGAATGCTCTGTCAGGCTGAATAGAGAGCATCTGTGAAAAGCAATTTAAGCCTTGCCACAGATTTTCAATTGGATTTAGGTCTGGACTTTGACTGGGCTATTCTAACGCATGATCTAAATGCTTTGATCTAAATCGGGGTCGGCAACCCGTCGATCACGGTCTACCTGTTGACCGTCTGCAGGTGACAGGTGGACCGCGAACAGGTTCCTGTGCCGCCGACCCCGCCTTCTAAGTGCCAGTCCTCGTCTTTCCTCCCAGGCGGCTAGGCTGGGAGGTCTCTCTCCCTCCCACCTCTTTCGCTCTGCCGTGGCTTCTATGTACCTGTCCCTCTCTCTCTCCCTCCCGCCCCCAGCCTTAGTGAACAGCAGAGACAGAGGGAGGAGCCAGCCGAATAAATTTTTAAGTTAAACCACTGCCGATTGGATGCTAGGACACAGGGTGGTCCTAAGAACCCAATTACCAGCTTGCTAATATGAAAATTTACTCTGCCAGCTCCCATACGCCATAATTGTGCCGTTTCCTGGTCTGCAATGTGGAAAAAAAGGTAAGACACTGCTATAGGAGGGAAGGGGGAGTGGGGCAGAGGACAAGTACGTGTGTGCGTGTGTTGGGGGGTGATGGCAGGGTCACCCCCATAGCAGTGTCCTCTACCACCCTTCACATTACCCCCCACGCTCCCTGAACCATCCATGCCGCACTCCAGGTCCCTGCATCCCGAGCGCATGCCGCACTCCAGGTCCCTGCATCTTCCGAGCGCATGCCACACTCCAGGTCCCTGCATCCCGAGCGCATGCCACACTCCATTCATCTTCTCATCAACTCTGACCAACTTTCCGGTGCTTTCTGAAGAAAAGCTTCCGCCACGGCTCATAAATCACCAGGATTGGACGGGTTCCCAATGGAATGGTATAGGCAGTTCCAGCATCTTCTTGCCCTTCTACTACTTAAGACTTAAAATGCAGCATTAAAGGAGGGGGTGCTACCCCCTCGACGAGGGAAGCTTTGATTGTTCTACTCCTTAAACCCAGAAAGGACCCGTTGAAGTGTGATTCATACCGCCCTATATCCTTCATAAATGTGGATGCCAAAATTCTGGCTAAGGCCCTGGCAAATCGTCTGAACAAAGTGATTGCTCGCTTGG
Source organism: Rana kukunoris (assembly GCA_029574335.1). Classification (NCBI taxonomy): domain Eukaryota; kingdom Metazoa; phylum Chordata; class Amphibia; order Anura; family Ranidae; genus Rana; species Rana kukunoris. Next base: position 449,594,579 of record CM056050.1, read on the forward strand.
TGGGGAGTGATCAGGGTGGTTTTTAGCCCGGGCAGGTCAACCAGAATGAACATACGTAGACTGTTTCATAACTTGTCATATGTACACCACTGCCTCCCGACTCGGGTCGTGGTGTCCCTGGACACTTGCAAGGCCTTTGACAGTGTGGAATGGTCATACCTGTTCCGGGTCTTGCAGATGTATGGTTTTGGCCCCCGTATGGTCGCCTGGATTAGACTCCTCTATACCATGCCGCTTTCTCGTATTCGTATTAACTCACAAATTACGGAGACGTTCCGAATTACTAGGGGAACAGGCAGGGGTGTCCGCTGTCACCCCTGCTTTTCGCCTTGGCCATGGAACCCCTCGCTATTAGGATACGCATTTCCCCACTTCTTAGGGGATTGCCCATCAATGGTATAGAGGAGCGAATCTCGCTATATGCTGACGATACGCTGGTGTATTTGGCAGATGCCCAGGACTCACTAGCTAATGTGTTGAAAATGGTGTCTGACTTCGGGGACTTCTCGGGAGTGAATTGGGAGAAATCCATTATCTATCCCATAGATCAATCACCTACTCCTCACATTCATTCAGACTCTAAATTGATGGTGGCCACCTCGTTTAGATATCTGGGAGTTGTGGTCCAGTTACCTCTGTCCCTGTACATCGCCAATAATCTGAGCCCTGTGCTACTACAGCTGCAGTCTCAGACTAAACAGTGGAAAGACTTACCTCTAGATCTAATGGGTAGGGCCAATGTCTTAAAAATGATATACCTACTTAAATTACTGTATGTCCTAGCTAATGCCCCATGCAAAATCCCTAAAGCATTGTTTAAGAGCATCGACTCGATCTGTATAAATTCATTCTGTGGAACTGTGGAACGGTAAGGCCCCTAGAGTAGCACTGGAAACACTTAGACTACCCTCTCATTTGGCAGGACTGGCTTTCCCTGACTTCTACCTCTACTACCAAGCTTCCCAACTGGTAAATGTTCATGACTGGTTAAATCCTGACCCCAATAATGCGTGTACTACCACTGAAGGGGCTATGGTCACATCGTTCGAGACCTTACACAACATTGTCTACCGCGGGCGTACCCCCTCCAGGACAAGGACTGACTGTGCTGCAAACATCACTGTCCCTGTTCAAAACAGCGACTCGCAAACATGCCCCGGGTTCATGGGTGACCTCTCCAAATAATCCACTATGGGTCAATATATCACTTCCAGAATTTAATTCTTTACCTGACCTTCAGAGATGGATATCCAAGGGGATTAAGTACCTATGTCACCTTTATACCTCAGAAGGCTTTAAGTCCTTTCCCCAGTTGAGGGATGACTTTAATCTTCCCCCCAATTATTTATTCTTTTATTACCAGTTAAGACATGCCGCACGAGCCTAGTTTGGCTCCTTGAACAACCCACTTGCGATTCCTGACCTAGAAAAGCTTTTTTGTTCCCCGGACCGAACAAAAAACTCATCTCTACCTATTACTTAGCCCTAACGGTGAACTCTAATCTTAGATTTAAGGCAGAGCAAGTGGGAATCCTTAGATACAACTATGACAGAAGATGACTGGACTGAGTTCTGTGATACTTTTTAAGACCTCTGTTATAGCCTCCAGAGACAGGGTGATTCAACTGAAAATTTTTCACCAATCGCACTTGACCCCGGCCAGGATGCTCAGAATGGGCATACTGGCCTCGGCGGATTGTTTCCTGCGGATGTGGGCAGGTGGCTGATTTTATCCACTGCTTTTGGAGTTACCCAGCTATACGAGACTTCTGGAGAGATATAGGATCCTTCCTCTCCTCTGCCTTGGGACTCCCCAATATACTGGACCCTAAAAACTGTCTGTTGGGGGTCTTTGGTGACTTTGCGGTTCCCTCCCGGGTCAAAAAATTGCTTTGAATCCTATATTTCTATGCTAAGAAATCCATCCTGTTCACCTGGAAGGGATCGGCGACCCCGACAAGGGGCCTATGTTTGAAACTAGTCAATGACGCCCTCCCGCTTTACAAGCTCACTTTTGAAATTAGGAAAATAAATAAGTCCTTTGATAAGATTTGGGCAGGTGACTGGCTAGCCCCTTGACCCTATCTCCTATACAGCCGTAAAAAGGGGAGTTGGTTGTGCAGTCTCCATTTGCTAGAGTGACCTTAATATGCAATCCCACAAAGGAGTAATACTACCTTTATACTTTGTTGTTTATACCTTTCTACTCTGACTTTTGTATAACTATGCTGTTGATAATGGTATGGAGTGATTAAGGAGCAAACTGCTGCCGATGTATGTTCTGTGTTGTTTAATTTTTGTTTTTGTATGTGTTGTATTGTTTTTTTTTGTAAAAATTTCAATAAAAATATCTTTAAAAAAAAAAAAAAAGAAAAGCTCCCGCCACACATAGCAATTTGCTTTTAGGCCAAAAAGTTCAATTTTGGTCTCATCTGACCAGAGCACCTTCTTCCACGTTTGCTGTGTCCCCCACATGGCTTCGCGCAAACTGCACTCCTTATGGTTTTCTTACAACAATGGCTTTCTTCTTGCCAATCTTACATAAAGGCCAGATTTGTGGAGTGCACGACTAATAGATGTCCTGTAGACAAATTCTCCCACCTGAGCTGTGGGAAGCTCCAGACTTATCATGGGCCTCTTGGCTGCTTATCTGATTAATGCTCTCCTTGTCAGTTTAGGTGGATGGCCACGTCTTGTTCACTAAGGTTCTCCAACAAACCCCTGAGTGTATACACTGCTCTTAAACTGCCCCAATGATGTTGTTTACAGGACTTTTTCTAACGTCCTGCAAGCGCACCGCCCCAGTGTGAAAGCACTCGGCTTTCACACGGGGGTGGCAGGGGAAGCAGATTTCAGGCGCTTTATAGGCGCCATTTCTAGCGCTAAAATGCCTGAAAACTGGCCCAGTGTTAAAGGGTTCTAAACAAGAGTTTTGGGAAAAAACAATGGAACTGAAGAGTATACAAAAGGCTTACCAGACTTTGACACTGCTGATGAGTTGTTGGCACTTGATTCAGTACTGGCTTGTCTTACTTTGAAAAGACCTGGTGGAACAGTTTTGCTCGTAACAGGCAAGAAAGATTCCAGTAAATTGCCTTTTAACGGTGGTAATGTACGAGTCAAATCACGGATCTGATCAGGTGTTTGTTTCTTAAATAAAAAGAAAAAGCATACATTTACATTATTATAGGTAGAGACAAAGGTTTAGGAGCACAAAGCTGTGCAACATAAGTAGCTCTATCAGATTATTGCTTAACTGGATTTACAACCTCAATTCCACAAATGTTGGGATGCTTTGTAAAGTCTATATTAAAACTTTTAATTTTATAAACCCATATTTTATTCACAATAGAAAATATAAAAAATATCAAATGTTTAAAAACAAAGAAAATGTACAATTGTAAGTAGGTTTGTCCCAATACCACTATTTTAGGACCGAGTACAAGTACCGATACTTTTTTTCATGTACTCGCCGATACCGAATACCGATACTTTTTTTAAAATGCAGCCATGTGTCCCCAAATGCAGCCTTGTGTCTCCCCATATGCAGTCATGTCTCCCCCCCCATATGCAGCCATGACTCCCCCCCCCCCATATGCAGCCATGACCCCCCCCCCCCATATGCAGCCATGACCCCCCCCTCATATGCAGCCATGACCCCCCCCCCCATATGCAGCCATGACCCCCCCCCCATATGCAGCCATGACCCCCCCCATATGCAGCCATGACCCCCCCCCCCCATATGCAGCCATGACTCCCCCCCCCCCATATGCAGCCATGACTCCCCCCCCCCCATATGCAGCCATGACTCCCCCCCCCCATATGCAGCCATGACTCCCCCCCCCCCCATATGACCCCCCCCCCCAGCCATGACTCCCCCCCCCCCATATGCAGCCATGACTCCCCCCCCCCCATATGCAGCCATGACTCCCCCCCCCCCATATGCAGCCATGACTCCCCCGCCGTCTAGCTGATCGGCGCTCAGGCCAGGGAACATTACAGCTTTCATTTGAATAGCTGCTAATAGGTTCCTGCCCGCGCTCCGCCCTCTCTCCACCCCCGCTCCAAAAAAAAAAGTATCCGGATTAGGCATCGGGAGCATTTGCGCGAGTATGAGTACTCGCGCAAATACTCGGTATCGGTCCCGATACCGATACTAGTATCGGTATCGGTACAACCCTAATTGTAAGAAAAAAATAATAATCTGAAATTGATGGCAGCAATATGTTTCAATTAAAGAAAAATTGGGACAGAGCAACAAAAAGCCGGCAAAGTAAGTGGTACAAAGGAAGAGATGGAAGAACAATTTGCAACAAATTAGGTTAATTGGCAAGCAACAGGTCAATAACATGATTGGGTACAAAAAAAGCAGCTTAACCCCTGGTTCACACTGATGCTACTTTGAAATCTTTACTTCCACTACTTGAAGTAGTGCGATTTCAAAGTAGCAAGGTCAGCACGATTTCAGGTTTCAGGTGCTACTTGATAGACATTTGTGTGGCTTTATACACAGATGTCTATAGAAATCGCACCTGAAATCGGCAAAAGTAGTGTAGGAACTACTTTTGCAAATCGGTGCGGCGCGGCAAAATCAGTGTCGCACCGATTGGAACAGTGCCATTGCTGCCAATAGGCTGCGACTTGTCATGCGATTTGATCTCTCAAATCGCATGACAAATCGCTCCAGTGTGAACCTAGGCTAAGAGTGTCAGAATGAAAGAGTTTCACCAATCCGTGAAAAGCTGCGGTTAAAAATTGTTGAACAAATTTCAGAAGTAATGTTCCACAGCGTAAAATTGCAAAAACTTAAAATATGATCCAGAAACGTCACTGTCTTCTCTGAGCCTAAGCTCATTTAAAATTGTCTGTTACAAAACGGAAAACTGTCCTGCAGTCATACAAATCAAAATGTGACACTTTGCAACAGACCATTTTCAATGAGCTTTGGCCCAGAGAAGATGGCGGTGCTTCTTCTTAACACGATAGAGCTTTACCTTATATTTTTGGATGACAGGATGAACTGTGTTTATAGACAGTGATGTTTTTAAGTATTCCTGAGCCCATGCAGTGATGTCCATCACAGCCTGTTTTTAATGCAGTGCTGTCTGAGGGCCCAAAGATCACGGGCACCCAATACTGCGTTTCGACCTTGTCCCTTGTACTTAGAGATTCCTCCAGATTCTCTAAATCTTTTGATGATATTATGTATTGTAGATGATGACATATTTAAAGTCTTTTTATATTGAGGAACATTATTCTGAAATGGTTCAACAATTTTTAGATGCAGCTTTTCACAGCTTGATGAACCTCTGCCAATGTTTTCTGAGACACTTTGACTTTGTAAGATGTTCTTTTTATACCCAATCATGTTACCGACATATTGTCAATAAATCAAATTCATTGCAAAATGTTCTTTCAACTCTTACCTGTTAGTACACTTACTTTGCCAGATTTTTGTTCCCCCGTCTCAACTTTTTTGAGATGTGTTGCTGCCTTCAATTTCAAAATTACCTTATGTCTTAAAATTGTATATTTTCTCAGTTTAAATATTTTAAGCGTTTTCTATGCTCTATTGTCAATAAAATATAGATTTATGAGATCTGCAAATCACTGCATTCTGTTGTCATGTAGATGTTACAGAGCGTCCCACCTTTTTTAAAATTGGTGTTGTATATTTTAAAAAGTTATAAGGTCATCGCTAGTGCAGAATTCCCTCCAAAAAAGGGATTTTTAAATACAGCTTACCTGTAAAATCCTTTTCTTGGAGTACATCACGGGACACAGAGCGGCATATTCATTACTATATGGGTTATATGGAGTACCTTCAGGTGTGGACACTGGCAATCTCAAACAGGAAGTCCCCTCCCTATATAACCCCCTCCCCTAGAGGGAGTCCCTCAGTTTTGTAGCAAGCAGTATGCCTCCCAAAATGTTCCCCAAAAGAGGGGTGGGAGCTCTGTGTCCCGTGATGTACTCCAAGAAAAGGATTTTACAGGTAAGCTGTATTTAAAAATCCCTTTTTCTTTCTCGTACATCACGGGACACAGAGCGGCATATTCATTACTATATGGGATGTCCGAAAGCAATGCTTTAATGAGGGGAGGGAGACATCTTCCAAAGAAGGATTCAATTTAGAGGTATACTCAAATAATAATAATAATTCCAACTTAGTCAAGAAAAAACTTTTATTTTTTTTTTTTTTTTTTTTTTACAACCAAGGGTGCCCCTGATCCCGAGGATCTTAAACTGCAGCCTGTAGTACTGCCTGTCCAAAGGCAGAATCTGCATTCCTTCTCACGTCTAGTTGATAAAACTTTGTAAACGTGTGGACTGATGACCACGTCGCCGCCTTGCATATCTGAGCCATAGAGATCTGATGGTGTGCTGCCCAGGAGGCGCCCATGGCCCTGGTAGAATGGGCCTTTACCGACAAAGGAGGAGGCAACCTCTTCAAACCGTAGGCTTGAATGATTAATTGACTAATCCATCTCGAGATGGTGGATTTTGCAGCTGCCTGCCCCTTCTTGGGGCCATCTGGTAGAACGAACAACACATCTGTTTTCCGGATCTTTTCTGTAGCTTTAAGATAGGCCTTCATGGCCCGGACAATATCCAAGGTATGCAACAACCCCTCCTTTCTAGATGTGGGTTTTGGAAAGAAGGATGGAAGTACCAAATCCTGGTTCAAGTGAAAATTGGATATAACCTTTGGTAGAAAGGAAGGATGGGGCCGGAGAACTGCCCTGTCCTTATGTAGAACGAGATATGGTTCCTTACACGATAAGGCTGCTAATTCTGACACTCTCCTGGCCGAAACTATGGCGACCAAGAAAACCAACTTTCTTGTCAGTAAAACTAAAGGAATCTCAGCCAACGGCTCAAAGGGTTGTTTCTGTAGAGTGGACAGGACAAGATTTAAGTCCCATGGACAAATTGGTGACTTGACAGGAGGATTAATACGCAAGACCCCCTGTATGAAGGTCTTTACCAGCGAGTGGGTGGCCAGCGGCCTCTGAAACCACACTGACAGAGCTGAAATCTGTCCCTTGATTGTGCTTAATGCCAGGCCTTTATCCACTCCTAGCTGGAGAAAACTTAACACCCTATCAATGGTATATTTGCGGGAATTCCATCTTTTGGATTCACACCAGCCTACGTAGTTCCTCCACACCCTGTAATAAATCACCCTGGAGGCCGGCTTTCTAGCCCTAATCAGGGTAGGAATTACCTGCCTAGACAGACCTCTACCCCTGAGAATCAGGGATTCAGCCTCCAGGCCGTCAAATTTAGACGTTGTAATGTAGGGTGGAGGATCGGGCCTTGTGAGAGTAGGTCTGGTCGTAGAGGAAGAGTCCAAGGGTCTCCCACTGCCATCTTCAGGACTAGTGAGTACCATGTCCTCCGGGGCCAAGCTGGAGCTACTAGAATGACCGGCTTGTGCTCCACTCTGATCCTGCGCAACAGGCGAGGAAGTAACTGTAGCGGAGGGAATGCATATAGAAGTTTGAATTGATGCCAAGGGCAAACCAACGCATCGGTTCCGCAGGCCATAGGGTCCCTCGCTCGAGACACGAACCTGTCTAGTTTCTTGTTGAACCTGGATGCCATTATATCTACGTCTGGCATTCCCCACCTCTGGCAGATTGTCTGAAAGACCTGGGGATGCAGAGACCACTCCCCTGGCAACAGACTCTGGCGACTTAAGAAGTCTGCCTGCAGGTTGTCCACTCCGGGAATGAATATCGCCGAAATGCAGGGTACATGAACCTCTGCCCACTGAAAAATCAAGCTCACCTCCCTCTGAGCGGCCTGACTCCTGGTTCCCCCTTGGTGGTTTATGTATGCCACCGCTGTGGCATTGTCTGACTGGATTCTCACCGGGAATCCCTGTAATCTGGAGGTCCATGCCAGAAGGGCTAGGCGAGCAGCTCTGATCTCCAAGATATTGATGGGGAGCTGCCTCTCTGTTTTCACCCAAGTTCCCTGGCGAGAGAACCCCTCGAAGACCGCCCCCCAGCCTGCCAGGCTGGCGTCTGTGGTAACTACCTTCCAGACAACAGGGCTGAAGGATCTTCCCTTTAGAAGATTCTGAGGGTTCAACCACCAGGCCAGGCTTTGTCGGACCCTTGATGATAGCGTCAAAGGGGACTCTAAGGCATGTGCTTTCTTGCCCCAGGCTGCTAGAATGGCTGCCTGTAGGACGCGAGTGTGGATCTGAGCGTATGGTACTGCCTCGAACGTGGCCACTAGCTTGCCTAGTAATCGCATACACAGGCGAATAGTTGTTTTTTTCTTGCTTAGAACCAACTGAACCAACCCCTTGATAGCCTCGATCTTTACAAGGGGCAGGAACACCCTTTGCTGTTCTGTGTCTAACCTCATGCCGAGGTATTCCAACTGCTTTGTAGGCTGGAACGCTGACTTTTCCCGGTTTAGGACCCAGCCGAATCCTTCGAGGTACCGAACCGTGAGGTTTACTGCCTGTTGCAGACACGGCCGTGAGTGATCTATGATTAAAAGGTCGTCCAAGTACGCTAGGACTGTGACCCCTTGGATCCTTAAATTGGCCAGAACTGGGGCTAGGATCTTCGTGAATACCCGGGGGGCCGTGGCCAGCCCGAAGGGGAGCGCCCTGAATTGGAAGTGTCGCTGCCCCACCGCGAAGCGTAAAAATCTTTGATGCGACTGAAAGATTGGTACATGAAGGTAAGCATCCTTTATGTCTATGGAGGCCAGAAAATCGTCCCTCTGAAGCGCGGCGGCTGCTGACCGGATGGATTCCATCTGGAAGGAACGAACCCTTAGGTAACCGTTTAACCTCTTTAGGTCCAAGATTGGCCTGACATCGCCGTTGGGCTTTGGTATGACAAAGAGATTGGAATAGAAACCTAGCCCTTGCTCTTGGGCTGGCACCTCTATTATTACGTCCTGGCAAAGCAGGTGATCCAAAGCTGCCAGCATTGAGGCCTTCCTTGCTGGATCCTTTGGTAGCCTTGACTCTTGAAAATGAGGCGGAGGAAAGTTTAGAAACTCCAGTCTGTAGCCTGCGGTTACAGACGCCCGGACCCATTTGTCGGGGATCTTGGCTTCCCAAACTTCTGAGAAGAAACGAAGCCTTCCCCCCACCCGCGAGAGTGGGGGCGCCCCTTCATAAGGCAGACTTAGGGGCTGTCTTTGTCGGCTTGCGATACCATGGCCTCTTACCCCCAGGGGCCTGTCCCTGCGATCTACTGTTAACGTTGGATCGTGCAGGCGGCCGTCGATACTGCCTGGAATTTGAGGGCCCTGAGACAGGAAAGAGCTGCCTTTTAAATGTAGGACCCCGGAATGTCTTTTTGACCGGTAAAAGGGTACTTTTGCCACTTGAAATAGTCTGAATGTATTTATCCAGATCCTCCCCGAAGAGTCGTCCTCCATGGAAGGGAAACCCTGCCAGAAGCTTTTTGCATGGGGGCTCCGCCGCCCAGTTCTTCAACCATAAGAGCCTTCTCATGTGCACCAAAAATCGTGATAAACGAGAGGCCTGCTGGATGGAATCCTTTATAGCATCTACAGCAAAACACAGAGCTCTGGGAATGTCAGAAAACTCTTCTGCTTGTTGGGTAGGCATGTCCTTTAACATTTCTTTTGTCTGGTCTTTTAACGCCTGACAAACTCCAATTGCAGCCACAGCTGGCTGTACCACTGCTCCTGCCGTAGCAAAGGATGCTTTTAAAAGTGTCTCTAACCATTTATCAACCGGATCTTTAAACATATGTATGTTTTCCACCGGGCAAGTTAGTGATTTATTCACACATGAGATGGCTGCATCCACCACTGGGAGCCTCCACCTCTTGGAAAATTTTTCCTCCATGGGGTAAATGACCGCAAATCTCTTCGGTGGCAGAAAAATCCTGTCCGGCCGTACCCAATCCCGAAAGATCAATTCCTCCAAGAGAGGATGGACCGGAAAAACTGCGTTGCTTAACGGAGCTTTCAAAGAGCCCAGAGAGGATACCGGAGGAACCTGAGGCTCTGGCAATGGTAAACTAAATGCCGAGCGGACCATGTCCGTCAAAGACTGTACCCACAGTCTCTCTGTCTGGGAGTCTGAAAATGGTTCCTCAGAGGTAGATCCCTCAATCCCTGAACCCTCTTGGTTCAGGTCTAGTTGATCCTCCTGCGATTCCAATTCCTCCGGAGAGAGAATCTCAGCATCTGAGGATACACCTCTTGGTGACGGGGATCTAACCCGTTTCTTGCCAGGAATAGCTCTAGCGATCAATGCTGCTATTCTCTCTTCTAGCCCCCCTAGGGATACGGCTAGCATCTCCTCTGTGATAAACACAGGGCTGGGCTGATCTGGGCCAGCCTCCGCACCAGACCCCCCTAATGGCTCATCCAAGGCGCCCTTTATGGGAATAAGTTGCGGGGAAAGTATCGGCATATCATCAGAATCAGAGGGGGAACCCCTTTGTTTTTTGGTCTTTTTTGTACCCTTTGACCCCGAACCTTTGGAAGCCATAATACAAAATCGAGGGACTCCGCCAACAACAACAGACTGTAGTGGCCAGGAGTACAAAACTAGAGCTTAGGGGACAATAGATCACTAATGCCCAAAAACTGATGGGGCCCCGTATGTTTTTTTTTTTTTTTTTTTTTTAAATATATATAAGTCTCTTTTTTTTTTTTTTTTTTTTTTTTTCAAACATACAGTGACCCCAAACTTGGTTTGCCAGCCTCCAACCTGCTGCAAAAAGGGGAATTTCTTGGCTTAACAAAAAAGGCATTGGAACAAAGTCCAGCATGTACTACCCCTCTTCCGCCACCGGGAGTCACTGTTCTGCCGCTCTGCGTCCTCTCCCTCTGAGATCAGCCTCAGACTGAGCACTGACAATGCCTGCTGATCTATAACAGCACAAGGCGCGCCCCTGTATGACGCTGCAGGCACGCCCCCTCCCCGCCCTCCTCTCCGAACGGCGCGAAAAACGTCTATAAGACGTGCGCGCGCACGCGTATGCCGGAGCAGGAGGAACATGGAGGAGCCGCGCTGCTGGAGACCCAGGACTGCAGAATCAGGCGGCAGATTCAAACCCCCGGCCAGGTAGGACTCTTCAAAAGGCCCCATAGGGATCCTTACCAGTCCTAGGAAGAAAGCAGCAGGTAGCTAGCAACACCATTCTTAGACAGGGGAACCTAGTATGGGGGAAAAGGGATCACCCTGTCTTTCTCAGACATAGTGAGCAAGGTTGCCAATGCAGAGCATACTTAGGCTACCCCCCTTTTAGGTTACCCCGGAGAGCCTGCTGTCGAACCAAGTCCCGCAGGCTCCCCTCTTACCTGCTCCATGCTGCAGGATGTTTGTCCAGCAAAACGATCCAATCTTCTCCCATCTCCGTGGGTAGCGTAGTAGACCTTCAGGCCCTGGGGTCCTATGAAGGTACCCACTGTCCTGGACCTATATAGCACCCTGGCAAACAGGAACTTTATGGTTTTTACAAACTCCAAGTCCTGGGCCCAGGGTCCAGCCCTCCAAAGAGGAGCATTATAGGCAAAACCCCACGGTTTGGGGCCCGGGTACTGTCCACTTTGGCACTGAGGCTCCTTGGACAGATCCGGTTAGCCCGCCCTTAATCCCAAGGATGTGGAGCAAAGCTATTCCGTGACCAACACCTAAGACACTGGCGAAAAAACTGAGGGACTCCCTCTAGGGGAGGGGGTTATATAGGGAGGGGACTTCCTGTTTGAGATTGCCAGTGTCCACACCTGAAGGTACTCCATATAACCCATATATTAATGAATATGCCGCTCTGTGTCCCGTGATGTACGAGAAAGAAAAAGGGGTTACATAGAGGGGGATTTCCGGTCTTAACTATGCTATTGTCCATCACCTGAAGGTGGCCCATAACCCATGTAGTAATTACTGGTGCTGTGTGTCCCGTGATGTACCTTCAAGAAAAGTATTTTACAGGTAAGCTGTTATAAAAATCCTATTTTAATGATATATTCATAAATTCAGAGCTACATGTGTCCTTTATATCTGGAGTTTAGTTATAACATGACAACATTGTGATGAACAACAGTCGTCTACATTATTATGCTGAAGACAACCTTGCGTTGCTTGCCACTGCTTTTCTGAAAGTAATGACAAATGGAATAACTCTGACCATTTATCACTCCTACATTAACAGGTTATCATAAAGGATGTTTCAATCATTGACATATCAGGCAAAAAAATTACTTCTAGATCTTTTTCTTTTTTCACCTTGTGCAAGTGACAGGAGTAATTAGCAGGTTTTCTAATGGGTTATAAAATTATTCAAAAGTCAATTCACCTAGAGGAAGAGATTGCATTTTACAAGCTTTAGTATAATCTAAAAGTCATTAAACCACAACTCACAAGCTGACTTGGTGGTGTATTCATTAATAAAATATGAGTACATTCCCTGAAGCTTTAGTTTATGGCAAAACCCCTTCAAAACAGATATATTTAACCAAGCATGTGTATAAATTAATTTTCCACAACGTGAAATTTTAAAGCCAGGCAATCTACTGTACAATCCAGTGGGCAATGTTAAGATCCAAGAGGTGTGCTTTTATTGGCATCCAAGGAAAAGGTTATGAGCTTGTTGGACATCTCATTCCAAATAGGGGGCATTACTGTGGCGTTCTCCCCATCCCCTACCCTGCAAGAATATCCCCCATTTCTCTGGAAGTCATTTTCACAAGGTTTTGGGGTCTGTCTGTGGAAATTTTAGCCCATTTAGCCCAAACAGTGTTATTGAAGTCAGGGTTGACAAGAAGGGTTGCCTCACAATTGACATTCCAATGTATCCCAAAAGTATACAAGTAAGGTGGAAGTCAGAGTTCTGTGCAGGCTCAAATTCTTTCACACCACGGACCTTGATTTGGGCCCAGTTGTGCCGATACAGGAATGGTTATTCCCCAATTTGTTGGAAGTATGGCTGGAAGACCTCAGTTGTCTAAAATGGCTTGTATGCTGTAGCCTTAGCAGTATCCTTCACTAGAAATACCCAAACCTAATCATTTAGAGGAGTGCTGTAATTTAGATTCAAAATACTAGATTTGTGTGAAATTGACAACTTTTGTGACATGAAAACTAATTCAAAAGGCAGTCTGTAATTTAGTCAGCCGATCTGTGTAATTCAATGAATTGCTGTGCTCATATGGGGGGTGACTACAGATTAAGTTTTCTGGATGAGGTTCTTCTCAGCAGCAAACAGGATTTTTTCTATCCTATATCAATATTCTGTAGCAGCCCTGGAAATTTTGGATAAGGTTTCTAGTAACTCGAGGTACAATTTACTAGCGAGCAGGAGATTAGAACTGTGGGGGTATATATTTCAGCACCTGTGTATGCTGTGACTGAAACCTTTAGTTCTTTATAGCTGCAAGTTGCTTCCTCCTTCTCTGTTGACCTTTTGCTGTATGTACCTCGATGAACCTCAAGCCATGACTCCTCCCCCCCCCCATAGTGTGCTGCCTGATACCTAGTGTACCAGACACTGCGGCAAGGTCCCCCAAGACCTCCAGCTCTGCTAAGACCTAGCAATCTACCTCCAGAAGGACCATGCAAGCCTACAATATACAGCTCATTCTGTCTGGATTTCCATCAAGTGCGGTTGTGGCAGAGGCCTTTAGTGTGTTTCTTACATCGCATTGAGTTGAGTTGAGTTGAGTTGAGGTGCACTTTCTATAGCGTGGTCAATTACCCCGGAGGATCCCGACACGCTGGAGCATTGACCCTGGACTTGCTGTTTGATGTTCCATTTTGCTGCCTCGGTTTCTTCTGTTTGCCCCTTTGCTGTGCCCTGGATTTCTAAACTGGGATTGTGACCCGGTGACTCTGGACTTAATCCTTGCTATACCCTGTTACTCTTTCCCCCTACTGTGCCCTAAATGTTGTTATGCACCCTTTGTTATACCATATTGCTACCTTGCAACCTCACTGGATTAACCCTTGCTGCACCTCAGGTCGCGGTTCTGCGTCCCCTTAGACTTATCTCTATATTGTACCTTGTGATCTTGCTGGATTAACCCATGCTGCACCTCAGATTGCTGTCCTGTGCCCCCTGGACTTATTTCCTTGCTTTGCGATTTCTCTACCTTTTGACCCAGGTGGATTAACCTTTGCTGTGATCCCTATCATTGCGAGTCTGGACTTATTTTTAGCTGTGCCATATTACACCCCTATCACCTTGCTACCTGTCCCATGCTGTGCCTGTAATTGCTGTCCTGTAGACTTACCTATTTGAAAATGCAATTGCTTGCTGAACATCCTAATATAGAACCCCTTCAGCCAATAGTCCTAAACCCCTCCTGATCCCTGTGTGCGCAATGTTCCACCCACACCTCTATCACAGGTATCCACATACAGTACCATATAGTGAAGAAGTGACGGTCAGAAATCCACAAAATGGTGGCTATAGCCTATATAGTGTATGTAAGAAATTTAAAATCACTTGAATGATAACATACCTTTTCTCTTCGTCTAACACGTGCGGAGGGAGATCTCTGCAATGTTGTAGATCTGTTAGTATCTCCATTTACAATTAAATAATTTTCTTTTAGCTCATCAACAATGACAATTTCAGATTCTTTAGGCCTGGGTATAGCAAAGACAAGCATATGACAACCACCACATGCCACCTGCAAAGGAAAACACAATAGGGTTTAACACAATATTGGTAATTTATATATTCTGCTCATTTATAGAGTGTAGACCTGATCCTTAATGCTTTATGGAAAACACTAAACCATTCACATCAGACTGTGCCCTAAAGAAGTTTACAGTCTAATGTCTCTATAACAATCATAAAAACATTAGGACCGATTTATGCGACACCCAATTAAAAAATACTAGTAGGTTGCTTGGAAAGAAATCAAAACACTAGAAGGATGCCCGCACAAACAAATGAAGAACGTGCAAACTCCATGCAGCTAATGTTCTATGTGGGAATGAAAACATAATTGCACAGCAAGAAAGAAAATCTTTCTTCATGAATTCATTTAAAGTTTACAAAAAAATTACTAACACACATTAGACGTCTATTTTCTTTACCTCTCCCATGGGCTACCATGTTTAAATCATTTTAAACACATCCATTAACTTAATTTTAATTTGGTACTTTAATAAAATAAATGTATACTTCTGCAGCCTTCTGGTTAAACTCCCTTTATCCATGTGTCTCTTTGAACAATAGGTGGGCAAAAAAAGAACTTTAGTTCATCAGATCTTTGCAATAAGGCTGTAGAAGTATGCACAATTTTTCATTGGTGTTTAATAGCTTTATAGACAGCCAAATAAAAATACATCTTACTGTCTGGCAGTGAACAAACAGGTTTTCAGACAACAACCCCTTCCACCTACATGCATGCCCTCATTTTTTTTTCTTTAACCATAAACAAACATGTTATACTTACCTGCCCTGTGTAATGGATTTGGACAGAGCAGCCTGGATTCTCCTCTTCTCAGGTCCCTCTTCGTTGCTCCTTGTCCCTCCCTTCTGTTAACTGCCCTCACAGCAAGCAGTGTACTATGGGGGCACCTGAGCCAAGCCACAGCTCTGTGTGTCCATTCAGACACAGAGCCATAGTGCGGTCCCACCCCACTCTCTCCTCATTGGCTAACTGGCTTTGATTGACAACAGGGGGAGCCAATGGCTCTACTGCTGTGTAAATATTAGGGGGGCTTCTGCACACAGGTTTTTAATTTGAATGCACAGAATGCATTAAGATAAAAGAAATCCTTCTACCTTTACAACCACTTTAACTCTATTCATTTCTGCTTTATCAGCAAAGTTAAAAAGAAAATTAAGTGTGTGCCACTGGCCAATGGGAATGCATTTACTTCCCAAGCAGGCAAAATAATGCACCAAAAGCCTTATCATGCAACCGTCTTGACCACTTTAGCGTAACCTTAAAAGGTTAGTCTTCCAAAAACAGATATTTAGTTACAGGCGTGACGTGCCGAACTCAATATTTTTTATTCCTGTCGTAATTCTTCACTCTACTTCTGTCCATTTCTGCCGAATTTGCATGTTTTAACACTTCTGCTTACATTCTCTATACCAGTGTTTCTCAACTCCAGTCCTCAAGGCGCCCCAACAGGTCATGTTTTCAGGATTTCCCTCAGATGAAACAGCTGTGGTAATTACCAAGGCAGCGAAACTGATCAAATCACCTGTGCAAAATAATGGGAAGCCTGAACACATAACCTGTTGGGGCACCTTGAGGATTGGAGTTGAGAACCACTGCTCTATACTATAAAAAAAAAATCCAGGCATGAAAATGAGAACCCTTCATAATAGCTAAGAAATTCATACAGACCTAGGAACTCAAGTCCTGAGATCCCACCAATATCATTTTTTTTGTGGACTAACCTTTTAAATCACTACTTTTG
Organism: Rana kukunoris; assembly: GCA_029574335.1. Taxonomy (NCBI): domain Eukaryota; kingdom Metazoa; phylum Chordata; class Amphibia; order Anura; family Ranidae; genus Rana; species Rana kukunoris. The sequence goes on from CM056050.1 coordinate 449,610,981, forward strand.
TGTGAATGTACATTTATCTACAACTTGGCCTTCTTCTTTTAATTACAGTTTTCCAAAAGATATCATAGATCTGTAGACACAATATATGAAAAGGCATAAATCCATCAGATCCTTCTGACTTACTGTCAGAGTGCTGCATAGTTACAAGGGCCAATTAAACTATTGTTGGTGAACCAAATGTTTGGAGCATATAAACCTGTTTTTTAAACACATCGAATAATAGTTCATTACTTATTTCTCCTGAGAAATACTGCAATTGCCATGTGATGTTCTGATTGTTATGTTCCCTGCTGTATTCTTTGAAAGCGGAGTTGGATTAACCACCTGCTTAGTTTATCCTGGTCAGGGAAGCTTTGTAAAATTCTGGACTTGATTGTGAGAGATTGTGAATTTTTACCTTTTCTGTTTTGTATACCTTTTTAATCCATTTAAAAAAAAAAAGTTTTCAAATAGTCCATATAGTACAGGTGAAAACGACAAGGAAAAACGAGACCAGTGTGGGAAAGATCACAAGTTTCACAATGGTATAGAAAATTAGTTTATGACCCTTCTACATGTGAAAAATAAGCATAACTATAGCTGCAACATAATAGTTTCTTTGACATGCGATGTGCCAAAATTGGATGTCATGTGCAACAATTCACATTCCTCAACTGCCAATCTTAAAGTGGTTGTAAACCACAGACATGAAATATGAACAAAGCATATCCCGCTATAGTGTGCACTTGTCTCATTTAACCACTTAAAGACCCCTTCACGCCCATATATGCCGCCAGAATGGCACGGCTGGGCACAATCACATACCTGTACATGTCTCTTTATGCCCAGCCGTGGGGTCGCGAGCGCACAGCCGGCGGCATGCTCGCGACCCGGTCCTAAGCCCCTTAACCGCGCGCTCGCGGGACCCGCGGACACGATCGCCGCCGGTGTCCTGCAATCGGTCACCAGAGTTGAAGAACGGGGAGAGGTGTGTGTGTGTAAACACACCTTCCCTGTTCTTCACTGTGGCAGTGACACGATCGTCTGATCGTCACACATCCAGCCCCGCACCCCTACAGTTAGAAACACATATGAGGTCACACTTAACCCCTACAGTGCCCCTTTTGGATAACTCCTAAACTGCAATTGTCATTTTCACAGTAAACAATGCATTTTTATAACACTTTTTGCTGTGAAAATGACAATAGTCCCAAAAATGTGTCAAAATTGTCCGATGTGTCCGCCATAATGTCGCAGTCACGAAAAAAATCACTGATCGCCGCCATTAGTAGTAAAAGAATAAAAAATAAAAATGCAATAAAACTATCCCCTATTTTGTAATCATTATAAATTTTGCGCAAACCAATCGATAAATGCTTATTGCGATTTCTTTTTACCAAAAATAGGTAGAAGAATATGTATCGGCCTAAACTGAGGAAACATTTTATTTTTTATTTTTTTGGGGGGGGATATTTATTATAGCAAAAAGTAAAAAATATTGTTTTTTTTTCAAAATTGTCCCTCTATTTTTGTTTATAGCGCAAAAAATAAAAACCGCAGAGGTAATCAAATACCACCAAAAGAAAGCTATTTGTGGGGAAAAAAAGGACGCCAATTTTGTTTGGGAGCCACGTCGCATGACCGCGCAATTGTCAGTTAAAGCGACGCAGTGCCGAATCACAAAAAGGGGCATGGTCCTTAACCTGCATAATGGTCCGGGTCTTAAGTGGTTAACCTCCCTGGCGGTATGATTCTGTCTGGAATTACGTACCAAAAGCGGTACAATTATTTTGCATGGAAATTCTGCATTTATACTGTAGGCCTGCAATTTTTAGGAATAACTCACTTAAATTTGTCCAAACCATAGTCTAGTAGACATCCCGGGTATGATAAAGTTTGAAACACAAAATCATAAAATTATAATATAATAAATAACTATAAATAATTATAACAAATAATAATGTAATTATAATAAAAATTATTCACTAATGTAATCAAATCAAAATCACTGAAATTTGCTCAGTTGCAGAATTGTCGCTGTCATTACTTTTATTTTTTTATGACGAATTTCCCCCCCAATCGCTATCGCTCAATTCTGCAAATGATTATAATTTATTATCGCTGTTTTCTAGCTGCTCTAAAATCACTTTTGACATAAAGGGACACTTTTGGTTGCTATGGACAATCTACAGTTTGCAGGCACAAAAAAAATGTTTTTACTATGTAAAAGAACATGCAGGGCACTGGGCAGACCACTAGGGACAGGGGGGGTGTGTACTTTTTACATACAGTACTGTAATCTATAAGATTACAGTATTCTGTATGTAATGTGTTTGTTTACATTTTTGAATTTGCCGCCGGTCTCCGCCCCCGTGCGCCGTTACGTCGCAGGAAACGGAGATCGGCGGCGCGCGGGCACTGTGTGAGCCGAATGGAGGACGCCACTCGCTCACACAGCGAGGATGCATCGCTGGATCCAGGGACAAGGTAAGTACAGTACCCCGCCTGGATCCAAGGTAAGCCAGCGCGCGCTGCAGGCTCTGCATTCACCCCGAGCGCGATTCGGGGATATCGATATTTGCCTGAAAAATCCAACCCGAATCGCGCTCGGGGATACCGGCAGGGGGGTTAAGAACACCATGGGGGTTATTTACTAAAGGCGAATCCACTTTGCACTACAATTGCAAAGTCTACTTGAAATTGCACTGAACGTGCACTTGGAAGTGCAGTCGCTGTAGATCCGAGGGGGACATGCAATGAAAATAAAAAACAGCATTTTAGCTTGCACATGATTGGATAATAAAATCAGCAGAGCTTCCCCTCATTTCAGATCTACCCCTCAGATTTACAGCGACTGCAAAGTGGATTTTCCTTTTGTAAATAAACCCTCCCCAATTGTCATTTTTGTCTGCTGCTTTGTTCCTCTGCTATTAGCATGAACCACTTCTAAAAAGTGTTCCAGACACCAAGAGAAAAATGGTGACAGGGGAGGGAGCTCCAGCTGATTGACAACCTCAGCTCTGTTCCTGTGTGCGGTCTTTTTCCTCCAATCAGCTCACAGAGCTCTCCTCACTGAGCTCTGAAGAAGCGTGCAGAGAAGATAAGACGGCAGATAGACAGTTACAACTTATGTAGAAGAATTTGTTTTTGTTTCATCTCTGTGTATCACCTGAGGCTAGTTATTTCACCAGGTATAAGTAAGGGTTTACAGCTTTGAAAAGAAAAGAAAATTGTCACCTAACCCCATCCAGTCTATGTGGTTAACACATACAAGCTGTCCTTGCACCAATCCACACGCCATGTCCTCTCCAATCACTTTAGGCTCTGTACACACTGATTTTTTTTCATTCAACCAGTTAGATGAACAAAAAAAAAAAAAAAACCCACAGATTCCTGCATTCACACAAATGCACACTGTGCTATTACTGTCTGACAGTGGGGAGTCTCCCTCTTGTCAGAATATACTGATCAGCACTGCAGCGGCTGATCTAATGCTTCTCTTCCAGCAGGACAGTACGATAGAAGCTGGTCTAACAATTGGCTTTTGCTGAGAGGGCTACACACAGAACGAAATCCGGCCAGTCCCTGTGGAACCAGCTTAATTCCAATGCGTGTGTACCCAGCTTCAAATTTTAGCTACATGGAGGCATAGTTAAAGAAAGTCTATCCTCTACCAAAATAAATCATATGGACTCGCAGTTGAGAAAAAAACTTTTTTTTCCCACCATGTCTGTCAGTGTTTAGAATAATGTTAAATGCAGCTTTAATTCTTTTCTTTAATTCAATACTTTCTGGACATTAACATACTGAATGCGTAGAGGCCCGGATCCACAAAGGCTTTACGCCGGCGTATCTCCAGATACCCCGCTGTAATTTCAAATGTGCGCCGTCGCATCTTTACGCCGATCCACAAAGCAAGATACGCCAAAAAACATGGCTTTAGCTGTCCGATGAAACTTGCCTATGCTGGCATATCGTGGGCGCATAGTTACGCTGGACACATTCGGCGTTCCCATTAAAACTATGCAAATGAGCAAGATACGCCGATTCACGAACGTAGATGAGCCCGTCGCTGTAAGCTACGCCGTTTACATAAGGCGTACGTCCGGCGTAAAGTTACCTCTGCTATATGAGGAGCAGCCCATGTTAAGGTATGGATGTCGGAACAGCCGTCAAATTTTACGTAAGGCGTACATGAATGTGCCTGGGCGTAAGTTACGCTCACGTCGTATGCAGTGTTCAACGTATCTTAGGAATTCTAGCCGGCGTAATTCTGAGCATGCGCACAGGAATACGTTCACGGACGGCGCATTCGCCGTTCGTTCGGCCATGCATCTACATGGGGTCACGCTTTATTAGCATACAACACGCACCCTCCCTGCCTACTTTGAATTACGCGGGCTTACGCCGGCCCATTTACGCTACGCCGCCGTAACGTATGACGCAAGTGCTTTGTGAATACTACACTTGCCTCTCTAAGTTGCGGCGGCATTGCGTAAAAAAAATACGCTACGCCGCTCAGTAAACTCTTGCCAGTGAATGTGAAAACATACAAGACAGCACAATTTTGTCTTATACGTACACCCAGAGTTATCAGATGTATAAAAGAAGAACGACGACTGTCCACCGATAATAAACAGGAAAGGGTTATAGAGACAATGCGTCCTACATAACCCTAGTCTGTTTACAGAGATCTTAAAAATGTATCCTAACATATGAACTATGACTCAGTACAAGACTGCATACCCGAGAGACAGATTGGGTAATTATGTGCACAGATGGATCTACAGCATGGACTTTATCTTTGGATTAGTACCAAAAGCACAATCCAGGGAATGCTTTATATTTAATGTTGTTCTGCTATCTGCTCAAAGCAAAAAGGCAACATGACAAATCATAAAAACATTTTGGTAAAAACACACTTGTCAGACACAAATCTTTAGGGAATTTCCTTGCTACACAATTTGAGCAGATTGTTACAGTGATGGACATTTCCTGTCATGCCATTAGCTTCTGAAATATTATTTGTGATAAATCCCATGACAACGGAGGGTTCCAAATTGCAATATGTGCACTCATTTGAAGTGTAAGTTCACACAGAGAAAAATACTTCTTTAAAGTGGATGTAAACCCACTCTCATCCTTTCTAAACTACTGCCATAGTGCTGATCTATAAGGATATACATGTCTCCTGCATGTATCCTTACCTGTCTCCCCTCTGTCTGTTATAAGAACTGAAAAACTGCAGATTCTGTGGGTGGATCTTTTGCCTGGAGCTCGGTGAGTGGAGTCGTGATGTCAGTAGACTCCCCGCCCACCTCTACACTCCCCTTGTCAACATGCATTTTTCCTGTGTATTTCTTAGGCCGTGTAGACACGATTGAATTTAGCTGCTGAAACCGGTCCGACGGACCGTTTCAGCAGACAAATTCGATCGTGTGTACGGGTGAACAGACAGGTTTTTCCAGCAGACAAATTTTAAAGCATGCTTTAAAATCTGTCTGCTGAAACCCGTCCGTCCGACAGTACACTAACCAGCGGACATATCTGTCCGCAAATGCGTCGAATGGATTAGACGCATGCGTGGAAGTATTTTACCTCCTGGAGTTGTGACGTGGCGGCGTCAACGTCACCGCCACGTCACCACACTGTCTGCCGACTGGGATTTTGGTTTGATCGTGTGTACATACGATACTCATTTGGGTTACTAAATATTCCTTATAGTCCACTGGCTTATATATAAATTTACATTTAATGATTACTAGTAAAAATATAGAACAAACTGACCAGAGCGAATACAGTATGTGAAAAGATAAATGCAAAATCTAACGTGTGGTTTCCAAACTGCGGCCTGGGGGCTGGATGTAGCCCTTGTTTGCCTTTATATGGCCCTTGGGGCACTATTCCACCAACTGACACCATCAATAGGGCACCATATCTCCAATTAAAACCAATGATGGGGCACTGATGCCAAGGAATCTTAAAAACCCATTAGCCACAGTCTGGCCCCATAAAGCCTGAAGGACAATACATTGGCCCTTTGCTTAGCAAATTTGGACTATTTTTTCCTAATGCCAACCTTTCTGTTAAAACATGTTCTAGTCTTTCCCCTGGCACCTAAATGCAAGTTGTTGTACTAGTACTACTACTCTTCCCCTTAATATCACAGTTGAGCAAGTCTAAATAAAAATTGAAGTTCAAAAAACAATGAATCGGAAGCTTCTGATAATTTATGTATTTTTACATATAGCTGTTAAAAGCACCTGAATCAGTTTTTAACATCAGCTTTATGTAGTTCCCTGTCCAGCAGCAATAAAACTGGAAGCAGAAAGAACAGCATGGAAGAAAATAAGCATCTGCTACACTAGCATGTGCCAAGAGTGAACACACAGACTGTAGAGTAGAGTACACTAGCATGTGCCAAGAGTGAACACACAGACTGTAAAGTAGAGGGCAGAGTGTGGACCACCTTAAAGTGCTGCTAGGACCTGGCTGTATGGTGTAACAGATGTGCCTGGCTACACATTATTACAAAAGATTTGCGAGGTAAGACCGTTCTCATGCATGTAGTTGAAAGAAGAACACAAATGTTTTGAGCACAGCTGTAAGTTCATTAACCACTTGCGGACCGCCCGCTTGCAATGTATTGCAGACGTGAGGCCCGTACAAGCAAAGCAATGTACTGGTATGTGGCCGGCTGTTTGCGGGTTTAGGACGCATGTATGCCCCCTCCGCTGACATTTGCTGTGATTACACACAGCAGGAGTCTGACAGCACGCCCAGGCCAATGATTCATGGCTGGGACCCGCTGATCGGCTGTATCCTGCACCTAGTTCTAATGCTGCGTACGCATGATCATTTTTCGGTATGAAAAAAACGTAGTTTTAAAAAAAAACATTTAAACACATAATTTTTCGGGTTTTGAAAAACGACAAAATTATTTTTTGAACATGCTGCATTTTTTAACGACGTTTTAAATTATGTCGTTTTTTTGGGTTGTAAAAAACAATCGTGTGTGAGCTAAAACGACCTTAAAAACCCGCGCACGCTCAGAAGCAAGTTATGAGACGGGAGCGCTCGTTCTGCTAAAACTACCGCTCGTAATGGAGTAAGCACATTCATCACGCGGTAACAGACAGAAAAGCGCGAATCGTCTTTTACTAATACGGAATCAGCTAAAGCAGCCAAAAGGGTGGCGTCATCCACATGGAACTTCCCCTTTATAGTGCCGTCATACGCGTTGTACGTCACCGCGCTTTGCTAGAGCATTTTTTGAAAACGATGGTGTGTAGGCAACGTCGTTTTCATGCCGAAAAATCATCGTGTGTACGCGGCACTACAGTAGTTGCACAGATATAAAATAATTTGACAAAGAAAAACACAGAGCTAAATTTCATAATATTTTAAAGCTAGGCGATCACTCATCAGCTACTAAAAAAAAGTTTTGATGGGCTTGCATTTTATTCTAGTAGAAAATAGAATTAGGCAATGTGCATTCTTGCCACTACTAGCTAGAATGATTTTATTACCATGTTAACCATCTGCTTCAGATGCAATCCACTATATTTTATTGTTTAGCTTAATGCTAATTAAACACAAATGAACACTTAGCCCACAAAACAAAAAGAAGCCAAGCATAAAGGTTTATACCGACTGGACGATGAACTTCAGAAAATTCCTACACAACGTAGGTGAAAACTGATTAGTGAAATTCTCTTCTCCTAATCCAAGCTTGCCATATCGTCCATCACCAAAAGTATAAAGAAGGCCCTTATCTGAAACAGAAAAAATATATAAATATGAAATATGAGGAGAAAAATCAGCAGACCAAATAACTGTTTGATGATCAAGCATTTTCCACGCATTATGTTAACATAGCCTTTGCAAGTTTTAACTGTATTTTTAATAGCCAGGGTATATACACCACTTCTTAAAGGGGGGCTCCAGATTCCGATAACCAACGGCCAGGGTTGTTGGGAAGAGGCCCTCATCAACATGGAAACAAGGTGCTTTGGGGTGGGCGCGCTTCCCCAAAACACCCACCCCCCATGTTAAGGGTATGCGGCTTTGGTATGGTTCAGGAGGGGGCGCTTGCTCGTCCCCACCTCCTTTCCTGACCTGCCAGACTGCATGCTCAGATAAGGGCCTGGTATGGATTTTGGGGTGCTGACATTGTGGGCGCCCTGGACAGGTAAGTGTCCTAATATTAAAAGTCAGCAGCTGCAGTATTTGTAAAAAAAGAAAAAATCTGCGGAACTCCGCTTTAATGGCTTGTTTACACTTGTTTCAAAATGAAGCATTGGACACGCTTATTTAAAGCACTCTGAATGGCAATCAGAGGCTCTGTCACTAAATAAAATGGTTACCTTGCAGTCCTGTTCAAACAGTTGTGTTTGCCTTGTTTCAAAAATTAAACCTCATGTAGCTTTGTTGGTGATTTAAAACGTCTATAAAACTTCCACGAAAGTATATGACAATGGACTGAAGCTTTTGAGGTGCTTTTATTCTGTTAGTTTTGGAGGTATTGCATGTATGATATCCCAGGATGCACTGGGAATGCAAAAAGCAAACCAAAAAGATGTCATCAGCAGTCACCTCTGGTTCATGTGTTTATATTCTGGAAGTGTCTGGTGCCGACAACACATCTGGTGTGCAACGTGGAGCAGCAGGAAGGTGAGTAAGGTCCAGACTGGAGTGGAGCAATTGGCAGGGAACATTCATGGTGTAAAACATAGGAACGCTATAGCAGATGGCGAGCAGCGAGCTGAGAGAGAGGGGACTGAACGGCAGAGGATCAGCAGAACTAAGGGAACCAGAGCAGGAGAAACTAGCAGATGTCACACGTGGTAAATAGAGTGGGAACAATATAGCGAGAGGTGAGCAGTGACAAGAGAGCGAGAAGGATCAACAAACCAGAGGATCAGCAGAGCTAGGGGTTACTACTGAGCGGGGGAACAGCAGAACTGAGGGTAATACTGAGCAGGGGATCTGCTGAACAAGGATACTGAGCTGGAGATCTGCTTAGAGGGGGTACTAATGAGCCAGGGTACTTGTACTGGGATCCTTAAAAAAATATATATAAAAATCGATGCATACCAGGCATTTGCCAAGTTTCATTAAAGCTTCAAAAAAGCATCACTGAAGCATCTCAGAAGCACAAGTCTTACATTTTTTTTTTTCAATGCAGAGAATGCATTAAGTAAAAAAACATAAACTCAAGCCTTTAGAACCACTTTAAGAAGGGATAATCTTATAGTATGAAGAAAAATCCCGTCTGTATTTTACAGCCCAAGTCCAGGAATTAAAAAAAAAAAAAAATACACCCTTGCAGCATCCCCCCACAAGTGCTTGTAATGTTTGGGGGTCCTTACCTTATTCCTCATTCCAACAGGGTCCCTAAGGCGCTGTGACTGTTCCCCAGTAGGCTGCTCTGTAAGCTGCAACTGGCTCCAGTCGCACATCTGCCTCCTCAGCATACAGTACAAGGTTAATGTCCATGTATTTTACAAATTGTGGTGAGGCACCAGAGTCAAATAGAGTGGGGTGTATAGAATATTGCTTGACTGCATAGCAATTACCTTTTTAACAAATGACTACCTTATTTAGGCACAGAAACACCAATGATAGCTAGAGTTATATAATACAGCACAAGAACAGTATCTGCATCACAAAGCAGTTTTGTATTGTGAAACCCATATTATGGCTTACCCACCTGTAATTACTGCAGTGTGGTTTTCCCCGCAAGCAACAAATCGAACTCTATGTGGCTTCAAAGCCTCCACTACTTTGGGTGTAGGCGATTCAAAAATAAAAGTGCCATGCCCTAGTTGTCCAAACTGACCAAGACCAAATGTATAGACTCCTGTGTCTGAAAAAAGGGAAAAGAAAACCATCAATAGAGCTAGTCACAAAAGAAAAAAAAGGTTATTATACATATGCAGTGTGTGTGTGATATATATATATATATACACACACACACACACACACACACACACACACACACACATATACATATATATATATATATATATATATATATATATATATATATATTTATATATTACACACACACACACCAGTGGTTACATTTTTAAACACTGCTGATAGTTCAGATTTAGGTATTACATGTTAGCTTCCTATTCATTTTTTATTGTTTATTTTTATTATTACATTCATGTGACTTTATTTTGCCATACATTCTCCACGATTCCAAATTTTGCATACATGCTGTGGCTATAATAAAGCCAAATGGTTTGTCACACCTCCTAGTTAACGCACAAAAAACAAACAAACTTGGGGAGTCCAAGTGCAAGGCAGTGGACACTATTGCCTGGAAGGATGGGGTAGGGCCAAAATACACTATGCGAATGAGAAAGGTTACAACTCAAACCGCTTACAACAACACAAACACATAATACAAAATACATCCCATCGAACAGTACAGACAAACTAAAAGGTGATTCAGCTTAATGGATAATTAACGATTAGCAGACCCGGACCAATATGCAGGTAAAGGGCCAAACCCCTTTTTTGCGATTCGGCACTGCGTCGCTTTAACTGACAATTACGCGGCCGTGCGACGTGGCTTCAAAACAAAATTGGCGTCCTTTTTTTTAATCAAAAATAGACCTTTCTTTTGGTGGTATCTGATCACCTCTGTGGTTTTTATTTTTTGCGCTATAAACAAAAATAGAGTGACAATTTTGCAAAAAAATTCTATATTTTTTAACTTTTTGGTAGAATGAATATCCCCCAAAAATATATATATTTTTTTCCTCAGTTTAGGCCGATACATATTCTTCTACCTATTTTTGGTAAAAAAAAATGTTTTACTACTAATGCTGGCGATCAGTGATTTTTTTTCGTGACTGTGACATTGATGCAGACACATCGGACAATTTGGACACATTTTTGGGACCATTGTCAGTGACCTCATATGTGTTTCTAACTGTAGGGGGGCGGGGCTGGACGTGTGACGTCATTAATCGCCTTTCCCTATATCAGGGAACAGACGATCAATGACGGTGCCAGTGTGAAGAACGGGGAAGGTGTGAATATGTCTATGGGAGCAGCCACGTTGGCTGATAATATATATGTGGACTCGGCTTTCTGCCACGTAGTGCTGTATTTCAAATCTCTCACACCAAATTTACCAGGTCGGATTAAAAACAGATTGTGGCTATCTGAAATAACATAACATAACACATCTACAAAAGTCTCTGTAGCAAGAGAACATGTGATTTACAGTATGTGGTATCCTTTTTTATTCATGGCATCAAAGAGGTTAGAACTTTTTTGTTCTGTAGCATTTGAAGTTTGTGATTTGTTAAAATATATGTATATTCATAGTTTTCTAATATGTTACATTACTACTTTCCCTGAAGTTCATAAGTTCATAATAACAAATGAAGAAGAATTTATCTCCATTTCAAAGCCCCCGCCCCAATTCTATTCCATCCTTTGTAACAGAAGTGGAAATAAAACTTGAAAAAGATTGAACGCTCCCCCATGTGGACATCTAGCATTAACTATTTTTTTGTAGAAGCCAGGAAAGCATTTAACCAAAGATCAGTAGATCGCGGGTGCCATGCAGGTCCCTTGCAGACTAAGTATAAACGGTCTGCCTGTACATGGTACGGGCAGGCAGTTCCACACTGACAGGAAGAATCAATGGACTACCAGTGAAGAGTGCTCAACAGCGCCATGGTAGTCCACTGAGAACTACCAGCTCACAGCTGCAAAGGGTGCAGTTTTCACATTTACAGAACTCTGAATGAATGGCGCAGGCGGAGCCCCTGCATGGATGTGTTTTTTTGCAAATTGTGACAGTAAGCGGGGAGAGATGAGCATCTTTTGTGATAGACCAACACAAAGTGCACATAATTGTGAAGTGGAAGGATTATTCTAAAAGTTTTTTAATTTGTTTTTGTTTTTTCAAATAAAAGTCTGAAAAGTGTGGCGTGCATTTGTATTCAGCCCCCCCCCCCCCTTTTCTTCTAAGATTGCTCTGTATTTGGATCCATCCATCTTCCCATCAACTCTGACCAGCTTCCCTGTCCCTGCCGAATAAAAGCATCCCCACAACATGATGCTGCCACCATCATATTTCATGGTGAGAATGGTGTGGTCAGGGCGATGTGCAGTGTTCGTTTTCTGTCACACATAACATTTTGCTTTTAGGCCAAAAAGGTACATTTTTGTCTCATCTGCACAGAGCGCCTTTTTTCACATGTTTACCGTGTCCCACACATGGCTTCTCGTAAACTGCAAACAGAACTTCTTATGGCTTTCCTCAGGGGCGGACTGACAACTCATGGGGCCCCCGGGCACTAGGGAATCATTGGGGCCCCCAGGTTTAAAGATGGCCACCACACGGCAGCCATCTTTCTGATGCAACATTAATGTGGCAGGGCCTCGTGGAGAGGCACCTAGCTTGGTAACATGCAGAGTGGCAGGAGACTTTATTATAGGATTAACTGTAGGTACAAGTGGTAGTACAGAGTTTACTACTACTACTTCAAGTCAGATTTTATAACTCTGTTGGGGGGAGGGGGGCTTTGGTTAGATATCAGGGTCTAAACGGACCCCCTGAAGTCTCACTTTTGAGACAGAGCCAGGTATTAAGAACAGATATTCCACAGTCCCTTTCTCTGCAGCCTTTGTTGCACTGAAAATGAATGATCAGGAGACAGAGACTATTGCCCGTTCATAAACTGAAGCATAGTAAACATAGTTTACTATGCTCAGTTATGAATAAATACAATATCCATCACTCACTGTGTTAACTTAGAAAATAAAGGGGCTGGTAAATGACATATTTACAGGCACTTTCCCCACTCTTCATCCTGACAGATTCCCCTATGTGCCCACAACTACTGCTGGTGGGAGAGAAAAAGAGAGAGGCTGGCAATGCTGCAAGGGAGGGGTTCAGGCAGTGAGAGAAATCCAGATTAGTGCAGTGAGTGGGGGAAATAATTGAATCAATCTTTCAACTGCTGCAGTGAAAGCCACAAAAGATCGGTTCCAGTTATTTCCCCCACCCGCTCTATCCACACATGATCCCCCTTTCGGGAATAACTGCACAAGGGATGGAGTTGTGAGACAGTTGGTAGGGGTGAGTTCGTTTTTAGGCATTGATTTCAGTGGCAGTGTCTGTGGGGTGACTGGGGAGCGATGTTGGGAAGGTAGAGAATGAAAAGTGACCTTGGAATAATGTCACACAGCTGGGGGGTAGGAAGTAGCTCAAAGTGATGTCTGTCAGCTGGGATGTATGGAGTGGCCTGGGGGTGATATAAGTTCAGATCTATAAATGTGGGGAATGTATGCAAGTGCGTATGCTTTCCCAACATGCACAGAAATGAGCTGGCCCTTTAGCAGATGCACAGCAGTTCTATTAATTGTTAATGACACTCCCATGCATCTGCAAACGCGCCCATCAAACTGGACTCTTTCATGACTTTTCCATGTTGCTTGCGTGTAGGGCAGCCCATTGAAATGAATGGGCTGCTCTACACGTGATATTATGTGAAAAACATGCCTATGCTTGGTTGCCCCCTGCAGGTGTGAACCAACCCTAACTGTAAGGCCCCTTTCACACAGGGCACGTTCGTTTTGATGGGCTCCGCGTTGCTCAGCAGGGATTGATCCGCTGTGCAAACGGATGACAGATCATTCACTACTCACTGTGCAGAGACGGACCTGTCTGTCCCGCTCTCCTCTGAGGACTGCCTGTCCATTTCCATCTCATCCGCCAGACAGATGGAAAATACGACCACTGATTTGGCGGACAGGATCAGATTGGATAGCAGATGTAAGCGGACATGTCACCGCTGACATCTGCCGCACCATAGGGAACACTGGAGGATCCAATCGGGTCCATCTGAAAAACAGACAGGCAGACCTGATCGGAAAGCATATGTGAAAGGGGCCTTGGCACATAAAAAATATAAATTCTCCATAAACATACCTGATTCTCTAAATGATCAGTGTTCATCACTTCTTACAGTAACATGCAAAAAGCCATGAACACTATGCTCTGATATGTTTATTGAGGCATGTTGTTTTCTATATGGAGTGTAGAGTTTGTGGTGAGTGTACACTTCACTGTACAGGGTGTGCAGAACACAGGGTTAAATGGAAAGGCCATAAATGAACTTCTCATTATGTGGGACATACACAGAGTGATAGGGGGATGTTTATGAAGATAGATAGTGATTAGTGCTCTGTACCTGCTTAGGAGATATCTGTCCCGATGTCTGTCAGCTAGGGGGAGGGGTGCTGAAAACTCTGTCAGCTCTTACACACACTTGCCTGCTATTTTAACCCTCCTTTGTCACTTAACCCTTCGCATGTTGCCACAAACATTTACTCTGAGTCCTGACATGAAACTTTGTATTGTGTGCACTGGCACTGCAGCAGCTTACCTGCACAAAACTTTCCTCACTCACTCAGTCAGCTCAGCTCCCTCTCTGCATTCAGCGTGCAGTAGTCGGCAGTAGCTATGCCCCTCCTCCGGGTTCTCCCATCGCACGCACTGAAGGGGGGGATCTGACTGAGGGGAACACGGAGCGAGTGTGCAGGAGAACACTGAGGGGTAAGACAGAAAGAAGACTCAGAACTTCTAAATACATACACCGCCAGGCAGTATATGTATTTGGAAGCAATGACACTGCTACTGACAAACCCGTGTTTGAGCTCTAACAGAACACCTTCTCACCTGTCCCTGCTCACGGGGCCCCCTACTGGCCACGGGCCCTCGGTCGGTGCCCGAGTGCCCTTATGGTCAGTCCGCCCCTGGCTTTCCTTCAACAATGGCTTTCTTCTTGCCACTCGTTCATAAAGGCCAGATTTGTGGAGTGCATGACTAATAGCTGTCCTGTAGACAGATTCTCCCACCTGAGCTGTGGATCTCCGCAGCTCCTCCAGAGTTAGCATGGGCCTCTTGGCTGCTTCTCTGATTAATGCTCTCCTTGCCCGGCCTGTCAGTTTTGCAGTTGTGCCATACGCTTTCCATTTTCGGATGATGGATTGAAAAGTGTTCCATGAGATGTTCAAAGCTTGGGATTTTTTTTTTTTTTTATAGCCTTAACCTGCTTTAAACTTCTCCACAACATTATTTCTGTCCTGTCTGGTGTGTTCCTTGGCCTTCGTGGTATTGTTTGTTCACCAAGGTTCTTTAACAAACCTCTGAGGGCTTCACAGAATAGCTGTATGTATACTGAGATTAAACTACAAACAGGTGGACTCTGTTTACTAATAGGGCAATTTGTTACACTAGATTTTAGTTAGGGGTATCAGCGTAAAGGGGGCTAAATACAAATGCACGTCATGCTTTTCAGATATTTATTTGTAAAAAAATTGAAAACTTTATAATTTTCCTTCCACTTCACAATTATGTGCCACTTTGTTTAGGTCTATCACAGGGGTCTCCAAACTGCGGCCTGATGGCCAGATACGGCCCTTTTCTTGCCTATATCCGGCCCTTGGGGCACTAATCCTCCCACTGATATGAGACACTATTCTGACATCTAACACCATGGGGCACCATTTCTTCTCCTGACACCAATAATGGAGCACAATTACTCCCTATGATACTAAAGATGGGGCACTATTCTTCCTAACGGAACACCAAATGTGGTGATGTTTACTCTTACTGATGCCAGTAGAATTTCCACTCCTGCTGGCCATCAATCCGGCCCCCCTAAAATCTGAAAGATGGCGAACCGGCCCTTTGTTTAGAAAGTATGGAGACCCCTGGTCTATCACATTAAATCCCAATAATATACATTTACTTGTTTGGTTGTAACATGACAAAATGTGGACAATTTCAAAGGATATGAATACTTTTTCAAGGCACTGTAGATATCAAATCAAATAATGAAATTGGTTACAAACCTGTGACTGCAATGGTGTGCCCTCCACCACAAGAAACCATCTTCGCCTTCCCAAATATTCCAGGGACATGTTGAGGTTGTCTATGTTTGTTCAGCTTCTCAGCAGGCAGACCAAGCTTCCCATTTTCAGGTTCCCCAAAAGTGTACAATTCTCCATCCTCTATGAAAAGTCCCCAAAAAAAAAAAAAAAAAAAAAAAAAAAAGACAATGTAATAACCACTTACATCGATTTTAACTGTACTTAAATGCTTAAAAGAAACGCTCTAATGGTTTTAAATATATTGTATTTATTTACCATTTATTAAAAAAATTAAATGATCTATACTAGCCTCATGTATCAGTTTTCCAGTTTCGTATGGTCTTCTGCAGCCTATCCCCAGCCAAAAAGGTATCCTGTCCACACTCTCCGACCCTTATTTCCTCTATTAGGTCTGTAGTTTGACGGTCCTCTCAAGCATTACATATATTAAACATTGAACTTTATTTGCGGCCCTATGGTGATGTCAGGGACTGCATTTGAGGACTCTTTAGCTTATAAGTTGACATCCATTGGTTTAGAGGAATGACTCTCCTCTCTGCTTGCTCAGTTGAGAGGCACAATTCATATACCCTTCTCCATTCCCCATATGTGCATTTAAAGGGGTTGTAAAGGTTAGTTTTTTATTTTCTAAATAGGTTCCTTTAACCACTTAAGGACCCATTCACACCGATATATGTCGGCAGAATCGCATATCCACGTACATGGCCCTTTAAGCCCAGCCGTGGGCGCGTTTACGCGACCCGGTCCAAAGCTCCGTGACCGTGGACCCGATCGCTGCTGAAGTTCCGTGATCTGAAGAACGGGGAGAGCTGTGTGTAAACACAGCTTCCCCGTTCTTCACTGTGGCGCCGTGATCGATCGTGTGATCCCTTTTATAGGGATACACAATCGATGACGTCACACCTACAGCCACACCCCCCTACAGTTGTAAACACATATTAGGTCACACATAACCCCTTCAGCACCCCCTTGTAGTTAACTCCCAAACTGCACTGTCATTTTCACAGTATCTTAAATGCATTTTTTACTGTAAAAATTACAAAGGTCCCAAAAATGTGTCAAAATTGTCCGAAGTGTCCGCCATAATGTCGCAGTCATGAAAAAAAAAAAAAAAAAAAATTGCTGATCACCGCCATTGGTAGTAAAAAAAAAAAAAAAATGCAATAAAACTATCCTCTATTTTGTAAACGCTATAAGTGTCGCGCAAACCAACCAATAAACGCTTATTGTGATTTTTTCTTACCAAAAAAATAGGTAGAAGAATACGTATCGGCCTAAACTGAGAAAAAAAAATATATATTTTTTTTATATATTTTTGGGGGATATTTATTATAGCAAAAAAATAAGTGAAATAAGGTGATCAAATACCACCAAAAGAAAGCTCTATTTGTGGGGGAAAAAAAGGACACCACGCAATTGTGAGTGAAAGCGACGCAGTGTCGAATCGCAAAACCTGCACGGGTCCTTTAGCTGCCTAAAGGTCCGGATCTTAAGTGGTTAAAAGGGGTTGTAAAGGTTTGTTTTTATCTTATGAATAGGTTTCTTTAATCTAGTGCATTGTTGGTTCACTTACCTTTTCCTTCGATTTTCTTTCTAAATGTTTTTTTTCTTTGTCTGAATTTCTCACTTCCTGTTCCTCCTCAGTAAGCTGTTCTGGCTGACTAACCACTGCTCGGATTATGATGGTGGCAAACTTACTGAGGAGAAACAGGAAGTGAGAAATTCAGACAAAGAAAAAAAACATTTAGAAGGGAAATCGAAGGAAAGGGTAAGTGAACCAACAATGCACTAGCTTAAAAGGAACCTATTTAGCAAATAAAAAAATAAAACAAACCTTTACAACCCCTTTAAGCAAATAAGGCATTACATTTTATGTCCTGGAGTGTGACTTTCTATGCATTTTTTACTGGAAGAGGATACCTTTGGATGAACATAAATCAGATGTAAAACATACACCACAGCCTTGATCCCTACAGGAACTGCTTGCATGTACATATATCCAATCAAATCTAGTCTTATCCATCTATCAATAAATCAAAACAACCTGTCTAGATTAAATTGTTCAACTACAAACTAGAAATTATTCCTGCTCTTTTTAAAGATTCTTTATATGTGACATTTAGGATAGGTTTTTATTACTGTCATTAGGGAGATTTACCCCTTCTATTTGTCATATTTACCATTATGACAGAAAACGAAAGTGAAAGAAAATTCCACATTTTGGGTGCGAGACCAATCCGCAGCTCTGTGTGTGAATGGAAATGCAGAGCAGCAGCTCAGAAGCAAGCCTGCTTGGGTGACCCCATAGCAAGCTGCTTGCTTTGTGAGCACTTGGAAGGAGGGAGGGGCCAGAGGCGCCGGCAGGGGACCCGAGAGGAGAAGGATCGGGGCTGCTCTGTGCAGAATCACTGCACAAAGCAGGCAAGTATTTACTTTATTCCCAGTAGCCGATTGGTGGAGAAGTGTAAGGAAAGTTATTTGATGCTAGAAAAAGAGGGGGGGGGGGGGGCTCATTAAAGCAATTAAAGCAATGTTAAAGCCAAAAGCAAAAATGTATTCTATTGCAGCTTACCAATTATTAGATGTGATGGTTGCATTAGTTTGCTTTTTTAGGCTTTCATTCCTCTATTTTCATCTGGTAATCCAGGCAGCAGTTCTGTCTTTGAAATCAAAAGCTCTCCAACAGAATGTACCAGTTTACATAAATGAGACAAACCATTTAACACTGGCAGGGGTGATTAAAACGATCAGCTTTTATCTATGCAAATCCTTTATCCCAAATAGGGAAAAACGGTTTGCTGTAACTGATTAAGTGTGAGCTGGAGTTTGGCTTCTGTTTGTTAGTGGTTTAAAATCCGCTAATACATTTAACACCCCCTCTCCCATATTGACAATGGTATTTGTCTGCTGTGCCTCCTGTGCCAATTTTTCCAGAGCGGTGTCTCACTAACACTGGTGTGTTACTGGCCAGATCACCAGATAAAAAAAAGCAGAAAAAAAAGCCAAAGAAAAGCAAAACTAATGCTGCCACCACATAGAATGATTGGTAAGCTGCAATTTAATACATTTCAGTTTGAGGTTTAATACTGCTTTAGCCCCTTTCATACAGGGCATTTTCACCCCCTTCCTGCCCAGACCAATTTTTAGTTTTCAGCGCTGTTGCACTTTGAATGACAATTGCGCGGTCATGCAACACTGTACCCAAATTAAATCGTTATGTTTTTTCCCCCCACACAAATAGAGCTTTCTTTTAGTGGTATTTGATCATCTCTGCGGTTTTTATTTTTTGCGCTATAAACAAAAGAAGAGCGACAATTTAAAAAAAAACACAATATTTTTTACTTTTTTATTTAATGCATATCACCATTTTTATTTTATTTTTTTAACTTTTTTTCCCTCAGTTTAGACCGATACGTATTCTTCTACGTATTTTTGGTAAAAAAAAAAGGATTTTTAATAAACAGCCTACCTGTAAAATCCTTTTCTTGAAGTACATCACGGGACACAGAGCGCATAGCCATTACACTTGGGTTATATGGGTACCTTCAGGTGTGGACACTGGTGTAATCAATTTCACAGGAAGTTTCCTCCCTATATAACCCCCTCCCACTGGGAGTGCTTCAGTTTTGTAGCAAGCAATTCTCCCGAGGTTACACAATGTTCCCCAAAAGAGGGGTGGGAGCTCTGTGTCCCGTGATGTACTTCAAGAAAAGGATTTTACAGGTAAGCCGTTTATTAAAAATCCTTTTTTCTTTATCGTACATCACGGGACACAGAGCGCATAGCCATTACACTTGGGATGTCCTAAAGCAATGCTCTATGAAGGGAGGGAGACCGTAAGGCCAAGAATAGCCAAATAAAAACATTGTCAGGAGAAAACATGGCTCCACCAACAAAAAAACAAGCGGGCGTGAACCGGGCCAGAGGATTCTATACTGCTGCCCGTAGGACCGCCTGCCCAAAAGCTGCGTCCGTACCCTTTGCAACGTCCAACTTATAAAATTTAGTAAACGTATGTACGGAAGACCAGGTTGCCGCCTTGCAAACCTGTGCCATAGAGATCTGATGGTGTGCCGCCCAGGAGGCACTCATGGCCCTCGTAGAATGGGCTTTAACTGATAAGGGAGGTGGAACGCGCTTCAGACCATAGGCCTGAAAAATCAGCTGCTTAATCCACCTAGCCAAGGAAGACTTGGCAGCCGGCTGACCCTTCTTGGGGCCATCCGGAAGAATAAAAAGCACATCTGTTTTCCGAATCTTCTCTGTAGCCTTGAGATAGACCCTCATGGCTCGAACCAAGTCCAAAGTATGAAGCAGTCTTTCCTCTCTGGACTGGGGAGTAGGAAAGAAGGATGGTAGGACTAGGTCCTGATTCAAGTGAAAACTGGATATGACCTTAGGAAGGAAAGAAGGTTGAGGCCGCAGAACCACTCTGTCCTTATGCAGAATAAGGTATGGCTCCCTGCATGACAAGGCTGCCAGCTCGGAAATCCTTCTGGCTGAAGCCATAGCCACCAAGAAAACCAACTTTCGGGTTAGTAGCACAAGAGGTTCAAACGGCTGCCTTTGTAAAGCTGACAAGACCAGATTTAAATTCCAGGGGCAGAGGGGAGCTCTAATAGGGGGATTCACATGCAAGACCCCCTGCAAGAAGGTTTTCATAAGCGAATGGGTGGCCAAGGGTCTTTGAAACCATATTGATAAAGCCGACACCTGCCCCTTTAGAGTACTAAGAGCCAACCCTTTGTCAACGCCAACCTGGAGGAATTGCAAGATCCTGTCAATAAAAAACTTTCGAGGATGCCATTTTTGAGACTCGCACCACTCCACATAGGTTCTCCAAACTCTGTAATAAATATTTCTGGAGACCGGTTTCCTAGCCTGAATCAACGTAGATATGACCTGATCTGAGAGGCCTCTGCCCCTTAAGAATTAGGGATTCAGCCGCCAAGCCGTCAAATTTAGCTGCTGTGAAGCAGGATGGCAGATTGGGCCCTGAGACAGCAGATCTGGGCGCAGGGGGAGCGGCCACGGCGCCCCGACTGACATCTTCACGATGAGTGCGTACCAAGCCCTCCTGGGCCAGGCTGGGGCCACCAGGATCACAGGCCTGCGCTCCACCCGGATCCTCCGTAGAAGGCGGGGAATCATCTGCAGTGGAGGGAACGCATACAGAAGAGAAAACTGGTGCCAAGGACAAACCAAGGCATTGGTCCCGTAGGCCGAGGGATCCCTGGCTCGGGATATGAATTTGTCCAACTTTTTGTTGGATCTCGTTGCCATAATGTCCACATCTGGGACTCCGAATCTTTGGCAAATCTCTTGGAATACCTGGGGGTGAAGAGACCATTCCCCCGGGAGCAACTGTTGACGACTCAAAAAATCTGCTTGAGAATTGTCTATCCCTGGGATGAACACCGCCGAGATGCAGGGTACATGGGCTTCGGCCCATGAGAAAATCAGGTTTACTTCTCTTTGGGCTGCTGGGCTCTTCGTGCCCCCCTGGTGGTTTATGTATGCCACCGCAGTGGCGTTGTCGGACTGTATCCTTACTGGCAGACCCTGAAGGGGGAGAGTCCAGGCGATCAGGGCCAGCCGAGCAGCTCTGATCTCCAAGATATTGATGGGAAGCAGTTTTTCTGCCTCCGACCACTGCCCTTGCTGGGTCTGTTCTTCTAGAACTGCCCCCCAACCTGACAGGCTGGCATCCGTGGATACTATCTTCCACGTGATGGGGCAAAAGGATTTCCCTTTTGACAAATTTTGAGAGACCAGCCACCAAGACAGGCTGCGCCGGACCTTCGGGGAGAGCACTAACGGACGATCTAACGCCTGAATGGACTTGTTCCAAGCAGAGAGAATGGCTGCCTGAAGATATCTGGTATGGATCTGGGCGTAGGGCACAGCCTCGAAGGTGGCCACCATCTTCCCCAGAAGTCGCATACATAGGCGAATAGTCGGCCTCTTCTTGCCTAAGATCACTTGAACTGCTTGAGCTATTGATCTGATCTTTGCTTGAGGTAAAATTATCCTCTGGCAGTCTGTATCTAGCCGAAGGCCTAGATATTCCAACTGCTTTGTGGGTTTCAATACCGATTTTTCTAGGTTTACAATCCACCCGAATTCCTCTAGATGCTGAACTGTGCGACCTACTGCCTGATTGAGGTTGGAAGCTGAGCTGTCGATAACCAGAAGATCGTCCAAGTATGCCAAGACTAAAATGCCTTCTGTCCTTAGGACGGCTAGCACCGGGGCCAACACCTTTGTGAATACCCGCGGAGCTGTTGCCAACCCGAAAGGGAGGGCTACGAACTGGTAATGGCGGTGATCTATCATAAAACGAAGAAACCTGTGATGTGCCGGGTAGATCGGCACGTGCAGATACGCATCTTTTATGTCTATAGATGCTAGCAAGTCGTCTTGATGTAGGCTGGCTGCCACCGAACGTATGGACTCCATACGAAAGGTCTGAATGTTTAGAAAGCGATTTAGGCGTTTGAGGTCCAAGATAGGCCTGACGTCGCCATTGGGCTTTGGTATTATGAAAAGGTTGGAGTAGAATCCCCGACCCCATTCCTGGGTTGGTACTTCTACAATTACCCCTTGGAGCAAGAGACGATCCAATGCTTTTACAAGAGAGGCCCTCTTTAATGGGTCGCTTGGAAGACTTGACCCCTGAAAATGAGGAGGGGGGACTTTCCGAAACTCTAGCTTGTAGCCCGTGGTTACCACGGATCTTACCCAAGAGTCGGGAATTCTGGCCTTCCACACTTCGGAGAAAAACCGAAGCCTTCCCCCCACCCAAGAGAGTGGGGGCGCCCCTTCATGAATCTGACTTGAGGACTGGTTTAACCGGCTTGCGAGACCATGGCCTCTTGCCTGTCGTGGCTTGTCCTTGTGGGCGGTTATTAAATGCTGAACGCCCGGGAGGCCGTCGATACTGACGGGAAGTTGAAGGGGCCGAGCCTGCGAAGGCCTGTCGCTTAAATGCGGGCCCACGCGATCTTCTCTTGACAGGCAAGAAAGAACTTTTACCACTTGATATGGTCTGGATATATTTATCTAGGTCTTCACCGAATAGTCTCCCACCATGAAAGGGAAATCCTGCTAAAAGCTTTTTGCAGGGTGCCTCTGCTGACCAGTTTTTTAGCCACAAAAGGCGACGCATATGAACCAACAGCAGAGATAAACGGGACGCCTGTTGAACGGAGTCCTTAATAGCATCTACTGCAAAGCAGAGAGCTCTTGGGAGGTCAGCCAATTCACGAGCTTGCTGAGCCGGTATGTCCCTTAATATCTGTTTAGTCCGATCTTTTAAAGCCTGACAAACGCCAATGGCTGCCACTGCTGGCTGAACCACGGCACCTACTGTGGTAAAAGAAGCCTTCAGTAGGGTCTCCAATTTTTTGTCGACTGGATCTTTAAACACCTGGACATTTTCCACCGGACAGGTCAGGGATTTATTTACGCAGGAAATGGCTGCGTCCACGGTAGGGAGTGCCCATTTCTTTGCAAATTCTTCTTCCATAAGATAGAGAATGGTGAACCTTTTAGGAGGGATAAAAATCCTATCAGGTCGAGCCCAATCCTGAAAAATCACGCTCTCCAGAAGGGGGTGAACCGGGAAAGACGCACCACTCAATGGTGCCTTCAAGGAACCTAAAGAGGATACCACGGGGGCTAATTGTTCTGACACTGGAAGTTTAAAAGCAGTGCGAACCATATCCGTCAGAGACTGGATCCACAGACTCTCTGCTTGAGAAGCCGAAAAAATTTCATCTATAGTGGAATCTTCAATGTCTGACCCGTCAGGACTCAGGTCCGCTTGATCCCCGTGTGGGTCCAATTCCTCCGAAGAGAGGACCTCTGCATCTGAACACACCGTTCTAGGTGACGGGGATCTAGCCCGTTTGCCACCCGGCAAAGAGCGGGCAATTAAAGCAGTTAACCTTTTCTCTAGCCCACCCAGGGTGGATTCTAGCATTTCTTCCGTAACATAAACGGGAAATGGGTTGATTGGGGGCCGCCTCTGCCCCTAGCACCCTCAATGGCTCCTGCACGATGCTGTTCGGTGGTCTATCTGGTGAGGATGGGACCACTGGAGCCTGGCCCAAATCCTCTGACCCCGTTGGAGACCCCTTTACTTTTTTGGCACCTTTTGCAGCCTTAGCTGGTCCTGATCCCTTGGGAGCCATTGCACAACCTTGAGACACCCCTACAGCCAACACCCAACTGTTGTAGCTAGAAGTGAAACATTAATAAGGACAGGCTATGGTAAAAAAAAAAAGGGATTTTTAAATACAGCTTACCTGTAAAATCCTTTTCTTGGAGTACATCACGGGACACAGAGCGGCATATTCATTACTATATGGGTTATATGGAGTACCTTCAGGTGTGGACACTGGCAATCTCAAACAAACAGGAAGTCCCTCCCTATATAACCCCCTCCCCTAGAGGGAGTCCCTCAGTTTTGTAGCAAGCAGTATGCCTCCCAAAATGTTCCCAAAAAGAGGGGTGGGAGCTCTGTGTCCCGTGATGTACTCCAAGAAAAGGATTTTACAGGTAAGCTGTATTTAAAAATCCCTTTTTCTTTCTCGTACATCACGGGACACAGAGCGGCATATTCATTACTATATGGGATGTCCGAAAGCAATGCTTTAATGAGGGGAGGGAGACATCTTCCAAAGAAGGATTTAATTTAGAGGTACACTCAAATACTAGTAAATCCAACTTAAACGAGAAATGTAAATCTCAAATCAAATCAAGGGAGCCCCCTCAGATCCTGAGGAGCTTGAATCGCGGCCTGTAGTACTGACTGCCCAAAGGCTGTATCCGCATTCCTTCTTACGTCCATTTGATAAAATTTTGTAAACATGTGGACTGACGACCACGTTGCTGCCTTGCATATTCGAGCCATAGAGATCTGATGATGATGTGCTGCCCAGGAGGTGCCCATGGCCCTGGTAGAATGGGCCTTTGCCGACAAAGGAGGAGGCAACCTCTTCAAACCGCAGGCCTGAACGATTAATTGTTTAATCCATCTTGCGATGGTGGATCAAGCAGCTGCCTGACCCATCTTGGGCCCTTCCGGTAAAACGAACACCACATCTGTTTTCCGAACCTTCTCTGTAGCTTTAAGATAGGCCTTTATGGCCCTGACAATATCCAACGTATGCAGCAACCCCTCCTTTCTAGAGGTGGGTTTTGGAAGAAGGATGGAAGTACCACATCCTGGTTCAGGTGGAAACTGGATATAACCTTTGGTAGAAAGGAAGAATGAGGACGGAACCCCGCCCTATCCTTATGTAAAATGAGATATGGTTCCTTACAAGATAAGGCTGCCAACTCCGATACTCTCCTGGCCGAAACTATGGTGATCAGAAATACCGACTTTCTAGTCAGTAAAACCAAGGTACCTCAGCCAACGGCTCAAGGGGTTGTTTCTGTAGAGTTGACAGAACAAGATTTAAGTCCCATGGACAAAGTGGTGATTTGACCGGAGGATTAACACGTAAGACTCCCTGTACGAAGATCTTAACCAGCGAGTGGGCGGCCAGCGGCCTCTGAAATCACACTGATATGGCTGAAATCTGTCCCTAGATCGTGCTTAATGCCAGGCCTTTATCCACTCCTAGCTGGAGGAAACGTAATACTCTATCAATGGTATACTTGCGGGAAACCCATCTCTTAGCCTCACACCAGCCTACGTAGGCCCTCCAAACCCTGTAACAAAATTACCCTGGAGGCCGGCTTTCTAGCCTCAATGAGGGTAGGGATTACCTGCCTAGACAGACCTCTACCCCTGAGAATCAGGGATTCAGCCGCCAGGCCGTCAAATTTAGACGCCGTAATGCAGGGTGGAGGATCGGGCCTTGTGAGAGTAGGTCTGGCCCTAGAGGAAGAGTCCAAGGGCCTCCCGCTGCCAATTTCAGGACTAGTGAGTACCATGCCCTCCGGTACCAAGCTGGGGCTACCAGGATAACCAGCCTGTGGTATGATCCTGCCCCGCAGGCGGGGTAGTAACTGTAGTGGGGGAAATGCATATAGAAGTTATGATTGATGCCAAGGGCAAACCAACACATCGGTTCCGCAGGCCATAGGGTCCCTCGTTCGAGACATGAACCTGTCTAGCTTCTTGTTGAATCCTGATGCCATGACCTCCACGTCTGGCACTCCCCACTTCTGGCAGATTGTCTGAAAAAAAACTTGTGGATGCAGAGACCACTCCCCCGGCGACAGGGTTTGGCGACTTAGGAAGTACGCCTGCAGGTTGTCCACCTCGGGAATGAATGTCGCCGATATGCAGGGTACATAAACCTCTGCCCACCGAAAAACCAAGCTCCTCTCACTCTGAGTGGCTTGACTCTTGGTTCCCCCTTGGTGGTTCACCTATATGCCACCGCTGTGGCCTTGTCTGAATGACTTCTCACCGAGGACCCCTGTAATCTGGATGTCTATGCCAGGAGGGCTAGCTGAGCCGCTCAGAACTCCCAGGCCTTGATGGGCAGCTGCCTCTCCGCCTCTGCCCAAGTTCCTTGGCGAGTGAACTTGTTCAAGACCGCTCTCCAGCCTTCCAGACCACTGGGCAGAACCAAGCTGCTAGAATTGCTGCCTGTAGGACACGAGCGTGGAAGCGTGTGGTATTGCCTCGAACATGGCCATCGCATACATAGGCGAATAGTTGGCTCTTTTTTGCTTAGAACCAACTGAATCATCTCTTGATAGCCTCGACCTTTACCAGGGGCAGGAACATCCATCTTCTGTTCTGTGTCTAATCTCGTGCCGAGATATTCCAACTGCTTTGTAGGTTGAAATGCTGATCTTTCCCCGGTTTAGGACTCAGCCGAACCTCTCGAGGTACTGAACCATGAGGGCTACTACGCATTCCACCAAGGAAGCGAGTGATCTTATGATTAAGAGGTCGTCCAGGTATGCTAGGACCGAGATCCCTTGGATCCTTTGGACTGACTAGAATAGGAGCTAGGACCTTCGTGAATACCCGGGGGCCGTAGCCAGCCCGAAGGGGGGCGCCACAAATTGGAAGTGACGCTGTATCACTGCGAAGCGTAAAAACAAAAATATTTGATGTGGCTGAAAGACCTGGTACATGAAGGTAACCCTCCTTTATGTCTATAGAAGCCCGATCCTTCTGGAGTGTGGCGGCTGCTGGCCAAACGGATTCTATCCGGAAAGAGCGAACCCTTAGGTAAGCATTTAAACCTTTTAGGTCCAAAATTGGTCTGACATTGCCGATGAGCCTTGGTATGACAAACAGATTGGAATAGAAACCTAGCCCCTGTTCTTGGGCTGGTACCTCTACCATTATGCCCTGGTAAAGCAGGTGATCCAATGCTGCACGCATTGAGGCCTTCCTTGTGGAGGAAATTTTAGAAATTCTAATCTGTAGCCTGCGGCCACAGATGATCGGACCCCCTCTGTCGGGGACCGATCCCCAGAGGCCTGTCCTTGCGATCCATTGTTAAAAGTCTGATCGCGCAGGAGGACCGTACTGCCTGAAATTTGAGGGCCCTGGAACCGGGGGGAGCTGCCCTTTTAAACGCAGGACCCCGGAACTTCCTTTGACTGGTAAAAGGGTACTTTTGCCACTTGAAACAGTCTGAATGTATTTATCCAGATCTTTCCATGGAAGGGCAAACCTGCCAGCAGTCTTTTACATGGGGCTCGGCCGCCCAGTTCTTCAACCAAAAGAGCCTTCTCATATGCACTAAAAATAGTGACAACGAGACGCCTGCTGGATGGAGTCCTTTTTGTAGCCTCTACCGCAAAGCACAGAGCTCTGGGAATATCCAATAACTCCTCTGCCTATCGGGCAGGGATGTCTAAGCATCTGTTTTGTCTGGTTCCTTAATGCCTGAAAAAAAACTCCAATTGTAGCCACTGCTCGCTGTAGCCAGGGATGCTGGAAAAAGTGTCTCTAAACGTTTATCGACCGGGACCTTAAACATTTGTATGTTTCCCCTTAGGCCAGTTAATGATTTTTTCACCCATGAGATGGCTGCGTCCACCGTTGGGAGCGCCCCCTTTCTTTAGAAAAATGTCTTTTCCATAGGGTAAATAACAGAAAACCTTCCAGGTGGTCTCCCATCCAGGCACTAACCAGGCCCGACCCTGCTTAGCCTCCGAGATCAGACGAGATCGGGCGCTTTCCGGGAGATGCGGCCTCAAGGACCTCACGGGTAGTTGAAAAGCAGTGCCCGAACCGGGACCTGAACCCTGGACCCTCAGATCAACAGTCCGATGCTCTACCAACTGAGCCATCCGGGCCCCTTTTAAAGAGCACTTGGTCAGGGGAAAGAGTGCCTGCAAGCACAAATATTTCCTGGCAGACGTGCATAAAGACTACCCTCTCGTCAGCTTTAGGCGGCAGAAAAAATTCTGTCCGGTCGTCCCAATCCTGGAAAAACCAATTCCTCTAACAGAGGATGGGCCAGAAAAGCTGCGTTGCTTAAAGGCGCTTTTAAAAGAACCCAAAGAGGATACCGCAGGAACCTGAGGCTCTGGAAATGGCAAATTGAATGCCAAGCGGACCATGTCTGTCAAAGACTGGACCCACAGACTCTCCGCCTGGGAGGCTGAAAACGATTCTACAGTGGTAGATCCTCTAGGTTCTGTCCCTTTTGGCGATGGGGATCTAGTCCGCTTCTTGCCAGAAAAAGAGCCAGCGATCATAGCTGTTAACCTCTTTTCTCTAGCCCCCCTAGGGTGACGGCTAGCATCTCCTCTGTGATAACACAGGGTTGGGCCGACCTGGGCCAGCCTCAGCACCAGACCCCCTTAATGGCTTATCCAGGGTGACCCCTATAGGAATAACCTGTGGGGAAAGTATTGGCATATTATCAGAACCAGAGGAGGA
The DNA here is from genome assembly GCA_029574335.1 of Rana kukunoris. Taxonomy (NCBI): domain Eukaryota; kingdom Metazoa; phylum Chordata; class Amphibia; order Anura; family Ranidae; genus Rana; species Rana kukunoris. Next base: position 449,639,767 of record CM056050.1, read on the forward strand.
ACCCCTTTGTCTTTGCCTTTTCTCTTTATTTTTTTTTTTTTTTTTTTGTGTTTTGATCCTGAACCCTTGGAAGCCATAATACAAAACCGAAGGACTCCGCTTACAACAACAGACTGTTATAGCCAGGAGTACAAAAAAATAAGGTTTAGGGGACAATAGGATCACTAATGCCCCAAAACCGGTGGGGCTCAGTATGTTTTCTTTTATATATTATTCACCACATACAGCCCCACCCCCAACATGTTTGCCAGCATTCAACCTGTTGCCAAGGGGATTTTGGCTTAACAAAAAAGTATTGGAGCTGACTCCAGCATGTAGTACCCCTTCTCGCCACCGGGAGTCACTGTGCTGCCAGCTCTACGTCCTCTCTCTCCAGCTCAGCTCTGAACTGAGCTAAGAACGCGCCTGCTGTGTATAACAGCAATTAAAGGCACGCCCACTCTACACTGCAGTCACACTCCCCGCCCCCCCCCCCCTCCCGAACGGCGCGAACATTTTCTATATGCATGCGCGCGCGCGCACGACTGTCGGGGGAGGAGAGCCCAGGAGGAGACGCACTCTGGAGCCCAGGAATGCAGGTTGGAGGACGCATCAGGCGGCAGATTTGAATCCCGGCAAGGTAAGGCTAAAACAGGCCCCTAAGGAGTCCCTTTAGCCTAGAGACAGATCTTTTTTTTTTTTAAAGATCTTCAACCAGCGAGCAGCAGGTAGCTAGCAAACATACATAGATAGGTAGGGGGATCAAGTTATGGGGGGAAACATTTCAGGGCATCCTGTCTATCAGACATAGTGACCATGGTGCCAATGCAGAGCATACTCAGGCTACCCCCCTTAAGATCTCCCCTGGAGAGCCTGCTGTCGAACCAAGTCCCGCAGGCTCCCCTCTTACCTGCTCCATGCCGCAGGACGTTTTGCAAAACGGTCCAATCTTCTCCCATCTCCGTGGGTAGCGTAGTAGACCTTCAGGCCCTGGGGTCCTATGAAGGTACCCACTGTTCTGGACCTATATAGCACCCTGGCAAACAGGAACTTATGGTCTTTACAAACTCCAAGTCCTGGGCCCAGGGTCCAGCCCTCCAAAGAGGAGCATTATAGGCAAAACCCCACGGTTTGGGGCCCGGGTACTGTCCACTTTGGCACTGAGGCTCCTTGGACAGATCCGGTTAGCCCGCCCTTAATCCCAAGGATGTGGAGCAAAGCTATTCCGTGACCAACACCTAAGACACTGGCGAAAAAACTGAGGGACTCCCTCTAGGGGAGTGGGTTATATAGGGAGGGACTTCCTGTTTGTTTGAGATTGCCAGTGTCCACACCTGAAGGTACTCCATATAACCCATATAGTAATGAATATGCCGCTCTGTGTCCCGTGATGTACGAGAAAGAAAATCTAAATTTTCATACGCCTGAGAAGGCGGCAATACCGAGGAAAGTCCACACCAATGCCCGTTAGCTGGAGTCAAAGGTTGCACCGACTCAGATACTGCCAGATCTAAGGCTGAGTCCCTTTAAGAAAAAAATCTTTTTTTTTTTTTTTTTTTCTGGTCAGTGTGGACTAACGTCCAGACCTGAAGATCCACAAACCACCACTGGGTGTCACTGTTAGCCAGAACTGGCTCAGCTGCGCGCTCTATGTCCTTACTCTCCACTGCTCTCAGGAGGGAATGACCAGCCAGGAAAATGCTTTTTTGCTTTATCTGAGACCTGACGCTGCTGGCCCGCCCCCCCCCACGCACGCTGACTCTGTAAAAGGCGGCGCGTGCGCCCCCGCCCCCCCCACGCTGAAACCAACATGGAGGAAGCAGAGAGCAAAGGAGAAGCCTGGACCAGCGCTAGTAACAGACACCCGGTAAGCCACTAATCTTTGTAGTGCACACATAGAGGACGCTGTCCCCCTAGGCTTCCTAGGAAACAGGAGTTTTGTCAGCACTTCCTCTCTATACACGTGGGGCTGCAGTATCATGCTAACAGGCAAATCTGGGGGGAGTAGCAAAATACATATCTTTAAAAGCATATATATATCTACATGTTATCTGGGTAAACATTAGTACATCCCATCCTGCCTCAAAAGACATAGTGGAGATAGTGGCTGATGCACAAGCATACCATTAGCCAACCCAGAACCCCCAGGGGGATACCTACTGTCGAACCAAGTCCCGCAGGTTCCCTCTTACCTGCTCCACGCCGCAGGGTATTGCAAAATGCAAGAGGCCCAGCCTTCCCCCATCTCCGTGGGTATTGTCTTGGACCTTCAGGGACCGGGGTCCTGTGTTAAGGAACCCACACCCCTGGACCTATATAGCATCCTGGCATCAGTAGCGTTTAGTTCTTGGAAGAGACTAAGGCACTGGAGCCCAGAATCCAGCCCTCCAAGGAGAGGCATTATAGGCAAAACCCAGCAGGGCCCGGGTACCGTACACCTTGGCTTTGAAGCACTTCGGACGGATCCGGCTAGCTATCCTGGGTCCCGAGACCTCCGAGGGACAGCTAGACGTGACCAACACCTAAGACACTGGCGAAAAAACTGAAGCACTCCGAGTGGGAGGGGGTTATATAGGGAGGAAACTTCCTGTGAAATTGATTACACCTAGTGTCCACACCTGAAGGTACCCATATAACCCAAGTGTAATGGCTATGCGCTCTGTGTCCCGTGATGTACGATAAAGAAAACGCAATAATCGTATATTGATTGGTTTGCGCAAAAAGTTATAGCGTCTACAAAATAGGTGATAGATTTATGGCATTTTTTTTTTACTAGTAATGGCGGCGATCTGCGTTTTTTTTTTTTTTGTGACCGTGACATTGCGGCAGACATAGCGGACACTTTTGACACGTTTTTGGGACCATTCACATTTACACAGCGATTAGTGCTATAAAACTTCACTGATTACTGTGTAAATGTGACTGGCAGGGAAGGGGTTAACACTAGGGGGCGCTGAAGGGGTTAAAATGTTTCCTAAAAAGTGTGTTCTAACTGTAGGGGGAGCGGGACTCACAGGGGGAGGAGACCGATGTGTGTTCCTCTGTACTGGAAACACACATCAGTCTCCTCACCGCTGACAGGAGGTGGATCTACACGCCAGCCATGATCAGCGGTAATCGCGGGTGCCCGGCGGCAATCGCGGCCGTCGGGCATGCGCGCGGGATCGCGAGTGGTGCTGCGGGTGCGCGCGCCCTAGAACGCCGTGAAGAAAGGACGTTGTGTAACGTCCAGTCTCATCGGCGAGGGGTTGCTACGGACGTAAATCCCCTATGGCGCGGTATTGATGTGGTTAAAGCGACCCACCTACTTTGCTTGGCATAAACAAATCACATGTTTGATATGAAAAGTGACCCATGCTGCACAGAAGAGCCCACACCAAAACAAAAATTGTCCTATTGTCATTATGTGCAAAAATATCAGTTTCTCATCCAGGTCCACAACGCTTAGAGCTTTGCTTACGTGTAACGAATGCTGAGTGGTAATAGCCGCAGGAGACCCAAGAAATCGGCTTTCCAATATCCACTTGGTGAGGACTGCAGACTGTTTTTTCATCAGCGAGGCCAAGTTGACCTTCTGAGTTTTCACCCCACATAAAAAGCTTCCCATCCACTGAAATAAAAGCAAAAAAAATGTGATATTCATTTTCATATTTGTTATTTATAGTTTACCATTCTCTATGTCTTCTCTGCACTGGTAAAGAATAGTCTTTTGTTACTGCAAGGTCTAAATGCAGGTTCATTTCACATGAGACTGGAATAAGAACTGGATCGGTCTTACACAGAAGCGGCTATGTATAATGAATGCTTGCAATAACCTACAACTGCCTGTCTATAACAGTACTTGATCTATTTTCCATTTATAAGCCTTGGCTCTGTCTGAATTTCAAATGCAGTCCCATCCAGACATGTTATATACTGATGCAGATTGTGTTAGTAAATTTCTATTATGCTATTCGCTTTAAAATGAGTATCTGTCAACAAAACACAGTGAATGCAATACTGGCTGGCTGAATCTAAATTCAGATGATGGCATTAATTTACTAGGAACCAATGACATCACTGTGGCACATGATGTCTAATAAAAAATAAATCATATTCCTGGATCCTACTGATTTCTACAACCTGTCCAGCACACAAAATGGCTCCTTCCTTAACCACTTAAGACCCGGACCAAAATGCAGGTAAAAGGACTTTGCCCCTTTTTGCGATTCGGCACTGCGTCGTTTTAACTGACAATTGCGCGGTCGTGCGACGTGGCTCCCAAACAAAATTGGCGTCCTTTTTTCCCCACAAATAGAGCTTTCATTTGGTGGTATTTGATCACCTCTGCGGTTTTTATTTTTTGCGCTATAAACAAAAATAGAGCAACAATTTTTAAAAAAATGCAATATTTTTTACTTTTTGCTATAATAAATATCCCCCAAAAATATATAAAAAAAATTTTTTCCTCAGTTTAGGCCGATACGTATTCTTCTACGTATTTTTGGTAAAAAAAAAAAAATCGCAATAAGCATTTATCGGTTGGTTTTCGCAAAATTTATAGCGTTTACAAAATAAGGGATAGTTTTATTGCATTTTTATCATTTTTTTTTTTTTTACTACTAATAGCGGTGATCAGCGATTTTTTTTGTGACTGCGACAATATGGCGGACACTTCGGACAATTTTGACACATTTTTGGGACAATTGTCATTTTCACAGCAAAAAATGCATTTAAATTGCATTGTTTACTGTGGAAATGACAGTTGCAGTTTATGAGTTAACCACAGGTGGCGCTGTAGGGAATGTGTGACCTAATGTGTGTGTTTACAACTGTAGGGGGGTGTGGCTGTAGGTGTGACGTCATCGATCGCGTCCCCCTATTACAGGGATGACGCGATCGATGCTGCTGCCACAGAGAAGCACGGGGAAGCCGTGTTTACACACGGCTCTCCCCGTTCTTCAGCTCCAGGGACGGATCGCCGCACTGCGGCGGCGATCGGGTCCGCGAATCCCGCGGTCCCGGTCCTGGAGCTTCGGACCGGGTCACGGGAGCGCGCCCGTGACCCACGGCTGGGTACTAAAATCAACATATATGTACGTTGATGTGCCCAGCCGTGCCATTCTGCCGACGTAAATGTGCAGTAGGCGGTCCCTTAAGTGGTTAAAGTGGATGTAAACCCCAAAAATTATTAACATTTTTTGATGTCACAATGTAGAGTTTAAGATTTCCTATAATCTGTGCCCAGTCTTGCCACACAAGATCCAGCTCTGATCAATCCTCTTTTATGGTTCAGTGAAAATTAATAGACTTCCAGATAAAAACCTGTCGAAATAAAAAGTCAGTTTCTCTCTTCTTGCTTTGAGTGACAGGTTATTTACATATCTAGCTCGGACATGTTAATCTTATGTTATGTTTATCATAATATGAGGTGAGATCCAAAGTATAAAAAGTGAGAAATCCAACCCTCCCCCACATAACACATCCTGGTAATATACAATGAACTTTGGATCACCTCATGTTATGATAAACATAACATAAGATAAACAAGTCCAAGCTAGATATGTAAATAACCTGTCACTCAAAGCAAGAAGAGAGAAACTGACTTTATTTAGACAGGTTTTTATCTGGAAGGCTGTTAATTTTCACTGAACAATAAAATAGGATTGATCAGAGCTGGATTAATTCTGTGTGGCAAGACTGGGCACAGATGATAGGAAATCTTATACTCTACATTGTGACATAAAAAAAAAAAAACATTTTTGGGTTTACAACCACTTTAACGCGAATTGTTAAATCATAAATTAAGTCCTTATGTGAAAACATCCATGTGAGAAAACAGTCTTCCAAGTAAAAAAGTCCAAAGCGGATGAGTGTGTAGTGAATTAAGACATCACCACAAAAAAAAGGGTCAAATGTATGCTTACCCCAAATGAATGACCCTCTGGATAGAGAAAGGTCAAATGGGTTTACATATGATCTTACAGATACTCCAATCACATTGGTGATACTCATAAGACTCCAGATCAGTATCACTTCCAGGGCCCACGGAAGAAGTCTGTAGTGACGAAACACGCAGGGAGGAGTGTCCTGCTTGCACCTTTGCGAAAAAATTACTTGAAAACAGACAAATGGTGATGCTCTCACTATCTGTCCAGCGGGTCAGATCGGATGAAAAAGGACAGGCTGTCCGTTTTCTTTCATCACCTCATATAGGAGAGCGAGGTTCTGACAGCTCTGTCTCTGCTTAGTGAGCGGGAAAGATGGGCCTGTCATCTGCCTGCTCAGCAGAGCGATCCCTGCTGAGTAAGCGGAGTCCATCAAAACGGATTCACCCCGTGTGAAAGGGGCCTTAGTGCCGGTTCACACCAGAGTGATGTGGGAACCAGCACGATTCCAGTGCTGGTTCCCGCATCGCATAGAACTCGCAGGCATTTCACACTGCCATATACGAACCACTGCGGTTGTCAATAGAAAGTTAATGACACCCACAGATCGATTTGCAAACTGCAGTGCAAACTGTGAATTCAGAAAGGAATCAGATTGCATGGGTGTTCACACCCATGGGATCCGATTCTGTTGCGAACCAAAAAACGGTCCTGCATGATTTTGGTCCGAATGCGATGCAAATTCACATCACACAGACATCGCATCTGATCTGCATAGCAGTGCGGTGCAAATCACATGCTATGGCCGACATTGTGCTGGTGTAAACCGGCACTACAGGACAAACTTCTGTTAATACTTTTATTTTTTTTCTTCTTTTTTTTTTTAACAGTTTTACAGATTTGGAATTGTGATCAGATACAATTAGACAGTTAGCCCTGGTTCACACCATGCGATTTGACAATTTAAAAATCGCATGTCAGGTTGCACTTTATTACTGGCAGAGGAACCGTCCAAAACGTTGCTACACAAGTCGCAGCAACTTTTTTGTGATTTCATTGTGACTTGTATTGACTTCGGTTAACTGAAGTCGCAAGCTGCAAACAAATCGGAAGGTCTAACTCACACTGATCTGTGGCTTTGAAATCATGCTGAAGTAGTGTGAAAGCCGCATTGGTGAGAACCAGGGCCGTGATCTACATGTACTACAGGGTCTTACAGTGCTGGATTTCTGGTAAATAAAAAAATCCATCAGCAGGTCTCTTTTCATGACCTGTAAATATCAGCCTTGAACACCGCAAATGCCCCAGACACTGCATATTCTGGGCATCGAGGGGTTTTGTCGAAATAGACTGCTTGCTGCCAGAATCTGCATCTGAGGTCCATCGCAAACGTGTCTGTATTTTCATACAAGTGCTTCCTTACTGCAACTAGATGGAGCCAATCAAAAGAGATAAATACTTCTTTACTACGATCATCAGCTTCATACAGTAGCCATAATGCTGTATTTTTTTGATTCACTTTATTCCGTATAAAGATTAACATTCGTCCTGGTGAGAAAATAGCCCGATAACATTTGTTTTTATCCTCACTCATATCTAACCAAAGTACATGCAGTTTTGTAGGACAAAAGTTGTGATTATATATATATATACCCCCCAAAACTATCTCAGGAACTCTGTCCTACTCTATATCTAAAACCACTAGATCTACGACTACTGAACTATGGAACGACCAGAAGAAGTGTTTTACACAGCAAACTTTTTAAAAAGGAGGCAACCAAGAAATGTCATTTTTACATTTTAACTGCAGTTCTGGCGGCCGTCTATAGAGGGCGCTGCAGCACCACTCCTTCGAGCAAATAACATACATTCATGCATATATGCACGAATGTATGTTATTGTTGGTTGCCAGCTGCCTGGTCTACTCATATAATCGGACATGGGTCGCCGGTTACCTGAATAGCGGCAGCTGGTTGGCTGAGGGGAACTGCCTATCAGATCCAGCAGCTTTGATAGGCTTTTCAAGTACAGCCCTCCGGCTCTCGGATGTCTATCCTTGGAACGCAGCCCCCCTGCGTTCCTTGGATAAGACTGACAGCTGTTTCAGCCAATCAGGTTCCTGGATTCTGGTTATCAGGAACCTGATTGGATGAAGCGTCACAAACGCGAAAGAAGACATCGAGGGAGGACATGGAAGCTTCAGGTAAGTGCATTTTACAGGGAAAGGGGCAACAATGGGCACAGAGAGCGGCAAAGGGCACAGTGGCATCAATAAAAGGGCACAGGACAGTGACAACAATGGGCACAGAGGCGACAAAGGGCACAGCACAGTGACAACAATGGGCACAGAGGCGATAAAGGGCACAGCACACTGACAACAATGGGCACAGAGGCGACAAAGGGCACAGCACAGTGACAACAATGGGCACAGAGACGACAAAGGGCACAGCACAGTGACAACAATGGGCACAGTGGCAACAATTAAAAGGCACAGCACAGTGACATGCACAGTGGCAACAATGGGCACAGTGATGACAATTGGCACAGTGGCTGCGTTTGATGGCATGGCACAGTGGTGACA